>CARXXK010000001.1:24175558-24550902 GCA_949089665.1 Macrosiphum euphorbiae
CATTTGGAAAATGGCCAAAGAGTTTACTTCACTGAGGCTAATGCGGTACAACGAGCTGAGAGACCACCATCGACAACATTGACTAGCTTCTTTGCAATGTGTGAATCAGATCCATTCGCAGCGACGCTGATGTACGTTGAAATGCCCAAGTATTACACTTGGAATCAATCAACAAAGAAATTCCAACGTCGCAAACAAGGAACCCCAGTTCCAGACTGGCCACAGGTGTTTTCAACTGATGCACTAGGTCGTATGTACACTGTTCATCCTAGAAACGATGAATGTTTTTATTTGCGACTGCTGTTAGTAAATGTACGTGGACCGAAATCATTTGCGCATTTGAAAACTGTGAATGGCCACCAATGCCAAACATATCGAGAAGCATGTCAACTATTGGGTTTGCTGGAGAACGATTCTCATTGGGATTTAACACTTGCAGATTCAGTTGTTTCATCAAATGCGTAACAAATACGAACGCTGTTCGCAATTATCATCACCACATGTTTTCCTTCACAATCAATTCAGTTATGGAACAAATACAAAGACGCCATATGTGAAGATATCTTGCATCGCTTGCGTATTCAAACGAATAATCCTGACATCCAAATAACCGATGAAATCTACAATGAAGGATTGATTCTGATTGAGGATCAATGCTTGACTATTGCAAACAAGCTACTGATTGAAGTAGGAATGATTGCGCCAAATCGATCGATGCACGATGCATTCAACCAAGAATTAAATCGAGAGCTGCAATACAATGTTGATACATTGCAGGAATTCGTTAGAAATAATGTTCCGTTGCTGAATGAACAGCAAAAACAAGTATACAAAACATTAATGCAAGCGGTGGACAATAATACTGGTGGTCTATTCTTCCTGGATGCACCTGGAGGAACAGGGAAAACATTTGTCATTTCATTGATTTTGGCCACTATTCGATCAAGATGTGACATAGCTTTGGCGTTAGCATCATCTGGAATTGCGGCGACTCTTCTAGATGGCGGTCGTACTGCACATTCTGCGCTTAAGTTGCCACTCAATTTAAACACAATTGATACTCCAACGTGCAATATTTCCCGATCCAGTGCAATGGGAAAATTGTTAATGCAATGCAAGCTCATTGTTTGGGATGAGTGCACAATGGCACATAAGAAATCACTTGAAGCACTTAACTTCACACTGAAGGATCTTCGGAGAAATAACAACATCTTTGGCGGCTTGATGATATTGTTGGCAGGCGATTTCAGGCAGATGTTGCCAGTAGTTCCCCGTGGAACGCCTGCAGATGAATTGAATGCTTGCTTAAAGGCATCACCTTTATGGAATAACGTAAAAACATTATCGCTAACCACTAATATGAGAGTTCAACTTCAAAATGATCAAAGTGCTGCACAATTTTCCAAACAATTGTTAGATCTTGGAAATGGAAAAGTCCCAGTTGATTCGACATCTGGATTAATTACTCTTACCAACGACTTTTGCCGATTTGTAGACACTCAATTAGTTCTTATTGAAAATGTTTTCCCAAACATTAGTGAGAATTATAAGAATTATGCTTGGTTAAGTCAACGAGCAATTCTTGCAGCAAAGAATAATGATGTCCACGCACTGAATTTCACCATTCAATCAAAAATTGCTGGCGATTTGGTGACATACAAATCCGTTGATTCAATAACAAATCCCGATGATGTAGTAAATTATCCAACGGAGTTTTTGAACTCTCTGGAGATACCAGGATTTCCACCACATAACTTGCAACTGAAAGTTGGTACAGTTATTTTGATACTGCGTAATTTGAATCCACCGCGACTTTGCAACGGTACTCGACTTTCGGTAAAGAGACTTATGCCGAATTTAATTGAGGCAACCATTATTAACGGAAAGTACGCAGGTGAAAATGTATGTATTCCTCGAATACCAATGATTCCGACTGATCTTCCGTTTGACTTCAAACGATTGCAATTCCCAGTTCGCCTTGCGTTCGCAATGACAATTAATAAGTCGCAATTCCAATCGCTTAGTGTTTGCGGGATAAATTTGGAAAATCATTGTTTTTCACATGGACAGTTATACGTTGCGTGTTCACGAGTTGGGAAACCATCCGCTTTGTTTGTGTTAACGTCAAACCAAAAAACAAAAAATGTGGTTTACCAAAGAGCACTACAATGAAACAATTAAATAACACTTCATTTTAGTAGGTAATTGAAATGAATTTATTACTGTTGTGAAATGAAATAAATATTTTCCTTTTCAAATATATAACAAAAAAAATTTTTTTTCTTTATATTTTAATCACCAAACGAAAAAAAACATAAAACGAATCTGGTGGCGAAACGGAGTTCGCCGGGTCTGCTAGTTATTATATAAAAAAACATATAGAAGAAAAAACAATTAAAGAAAAAAAATTTACATAATATAATAGTGAAAAATTTCCTATTTTACCTAAAAATAATAAAAATCAACAAACTATAATTGTTAATAATAATAATAATAATAAATTTACATTTAATGTAAAAATATCTAATAAAATCTTAAACATAGAATTTGATAATGATAACAATTCTATTAAAATTTTAAAATATTTATAATTATTATTATATTATCATTTTAAAATAATTATTATATTATCATTTTAAAATAATTATAATTATTATTATTATTATTATTATTATATTATTGTTTATTCCATTAATAATAATTTGATAGATTGTCTTCTATACGCGCTTTGTATTCATCATAATTTTCACTATAAAACAATAAACACGAATCTATGGATATTTTATTTAAAGCTGTATTATTTTCTATTTTCATATCTAATAAAGAAATTTTATTATTAAGAATCTCTTTTTTTATATTTTTGGCATCGTTTGAATTTTTCCATGTATTAAATTCTACATCTGTATTTAATCTTCCATGATAGTTAATTAAAGCTCTTTCTAAACGATTATTGGTTCTATGGGTCAATATCACATCATTGGTATTATATTCGACCCAATTACCGTCAGATATTTTTATAAACGCGTATGTGCCTATTTTATGGTCTGCGTCTACAAAATAAACGTTTGATTGATTAAATGCATCAGAATCTATATCATCATAACACAATGCTGCAACTAAATAATAACTTATTCTATTAACAACGATGTGTTCTTGAAACATAATCGGTGACATATTTATTGTGGGTTTTACTGGAGGTTTAAAGAATATATTTTGACTTGGGCAAGTATAAAATCTATTTTGCTCTCTAGGTATAGTAAGTATAAATATACCATTGCTTAATAAAATATTAACCGGTGTTATATTTTTATATAAATTATCAATGTGCCCTGATCTTGTTATAAGCGTGGACATAACATCATTATATTTTGTTTCTAATTTTTGTGTGTTTATATAATTATAAAAATTAGTTAACAATTCAGGCATATTGGCATCTACATCATTAATTTTATTATTATAAGTAAATATAACTTTCCTGCATGTAGGATCATATCCCATATAATTAAAATTAAGTTCCGAAAAAACAGGTGTTTCATTTTGTGCTAAAGAATAAAAATCTACTATTGGAAATTCGGGCATCGCCCATTTGCGCCAAAAAAAATGAATTCGTTTTGGGTGCAGCCCATTTGCGCCAAAATAAAAAAGGTATGTTTTTCTGACAGCCCATTTGCGCCAACTTTACCTGCGTAAACATTTTAAATTAACGACTTGGTTAGCTCTTATATTTTAAAGACGTCGTGTTTGTAACATATATCAAAGTTATTTTTATAAAGATATAATGAAGAGATATTGATATTTTATTGACTATAATTCGATTGACTATTATTACCTATAGCCTATAATTTTCAATAAAATGTGTACCTATAATAATTATTTAATATTGTTTAAAAAGTGTATTATTGATAATTATTTTTAAAAAAATCGTATTATTGACTATAATTTGATTGAAAAAAAAAATATATTAGTTTATTATAATTAATAAAAAATATGTTTTATTTATATTATTTGTTATAAATTATAATAGTTAGTAATTAATAAGTATATGTATAGTTTTTTAAAACAGTTTGTATTAATTCTGATTATTGTTTCAAAAAAATGTGTATATACAGCTATTATTGATTATTATTTTAAAAACATTCGTATAATTAACTATGATTTAAATAAAATTGTATTTATTATTATTTGAGAAAAAAATATATTACTTTATTATAATTATACCAGGTAAATTTGGCGCAAGTGGGCTGTCGGAAAAACATACCTTTTTTATTTTGGCGCAAATGGGCTGCACCCAAAACGAATTCATTTTTTTTGGCGCAAATGGGTAACACCCGGAAATTCTATGGTATAAGTAGATCTAGGAACATTGTATTCTGTTGTAAAAGCGTTTTCTTACATAGAAGACAATATATTATTAATTTTGGGTTTTGATATTAAAGTAGGTTTAAATGAAAATGTTGCTAAAATAGCATGTAATAGATTTTCTTCTTCAGACCTTGCCGCAGCATTTTTATTTCTTTTAATAAAAGTAACAACATATCCGATGCCTTGTTTTCAAATGATCCTGATCTAATAGAATAAGAAAGTTCTCTTAAAAGCATAGATATATTAATACGTAAAATTTCATTATTAACAGAATATGTTAAATGATTAATATCTTTCGATGGTAATAATGATGTATCGGCTGTTCTTAAAAACAAAAGCATAAGATTATTTTTATTGAAATCATTATTTTTTATTTCATCCACCATCATAGAATAATCTTGTAAAATACTTACATCTTCAAACCCTGGTAATTTACATGCGTATAAAATCATAAAAAGAGAATGTATAAGGTCATTTTTAAAATCTATTCTTCTATCTTCATAAATAAACAAATCATTCAAACCATTCCACGTGGAAGACATTGCTTTAGTTATAGCTACCTTTTTTTTATAATCAAAATTATTGCCTATAGCGTTTAATAATTTAAATCTTGTACCAATGTCATGATTTTTTATACAATCAAATAATGGATGTTTATGTATAATTTTATTTTTTAATACTGTAAATATATTTTCTCTTAAATACCTTAATAATAAATCAAATTCTAAATTTGTTAAAATAAACGATCTTTCTTTTAAAAGTTGGTAAACGGTCTCTATAAGTTTATTATCATTCATATTATTACCCTGATAAATAAAAGGGTATTTATCTATTATATCGTTTAATATAATAGTACCTATTTCTGTAATTTCCAATGCGTTTCTTGGATTTTCTTGCCTATCTTTAATAGGTTTTTTTTTCTTTGAATTTGGTAAAGACACACCTCCAATATATTCATATTCGTCATTAAAGTTGTCCTCAAAAGCTAACATATTTTTTTTGTTATAATTGGAATTAGATTCTATTATTTTTTCCAACACAGATGATTGTGGAAAGAATATAGTGTAAAGCAATCATGACCATCTTCTTCATTTTTATAATTAATATGAAGATTTACACGAGAACCGTTCGTGTATTTTAGATTCACGGGAATAATATCATTATTAAAATTTAATTTAACCATTTATATAAAAAAAAATTATAAATAAATGGAAGATAAATATTCTTTCAATGATAAACAAAAAGTTATTAAAGATCTAATAAAAAAAAAATCTCAAAAACAATGTATTGTGAAAGAGTATAAAAAAATACCCATTAACGTTAATACAAAAAAATGTTGGTTTTGTTATCAAGAAATTAATAACAATTTATTATTTTTTTGTTCAATTATATGCAAAAAGATATTTTATTCAAATATTTCTTTTATATATTCCTCTTCTTTAAAAAAAGTAAATTGTATAAATTTTGAATTATTGACAAAAAAATCACAATTGGTTTTAAAAAATATAATTAATACGGAAAATGATTATGATGATGTTATTATATATTACAATATCCCTATTTCAGAATGTCCTTATTATAAATTTAAACAAATAAAACTTACAATAAAATTTATAAAAAAATTTTATATATATACAACTAAAGTATTTTTATTAGATTTGATTATTTTTAAAATAAAAAACGAAGATGTGGATAATATACAATTTAGAAACAAAAATAATAAATTATCATATAAAAAAAACATACTTCCTATTGAAATTACAAATGAACTAGACAATAATTGTTTATATTGCAAAGAAAATATAAATAATAATTTTTATATATATTTAACTAAAAATTATATAATTGGACAAGTATGTTCTATTTTTTGTTATAAAACATTTTTATATAATAATGAGCGACATATATTATTAAGATATAAAAACTTTAATAATATACCACCCGTTTCAATGTTATTTGACAAAAAAATAGTAGATGTGATAAAGAAAAATACAGATCAAAATGCTATATACAATACTAATATTTACGATAATAAATATATAAACATATACCAAATATCATATTAAATAAACATATTGTTATCATTGTATATATCATTAGGATGTTTTTTTATTTTAGGTAAACAAGATAAATTATTGTATACATTGTTATTTGACTTATAATATGTTTCACATAAACTATTTACAAATCTGTCAAATGATTTATTAACATCACCATTGTTTTTTTTTATAGATGGTTCAAGTTCAATATTTACACCTAAATATTTATATATAATATATAATATTTGATGATATGATATGCTATTTTTATATCATTTGTTAAATATATAAATTTTATATATTCATTAAAAATTATTCTAATATATTCTTTAGTAATGGTGGATAAATAAAAACTATTATTTTTGTATTTATTTAAAAGCCATATACCTAAAATGTAACTTTTTTTTCCTTGTTTTTTTAAGAATTCGCATATATAAGTAGAATCTATAAAAATAGGATTTATTTGCCTTTTATATATTATATCTTGTTGTAAAAGTTTGTATAATTCGTCTATTAATTCTACATTTATAGTTTCCATGTTTTTTAAAACGTTATTAAGATGTATAGCTTTATTTTTATTTTTTTCATTAATATTTAATTTATTTTTGTTTGAAATAAAAAGGCCACAATAATCACATATTAACAAGTTATCTTTTAAAGAAAATAACATATTGTTACATTTTTTACATATTGTATTATTTTCCATTGTTTTTATTTATTTATATAAATAAATAAATATAAAAATGGAAGAAGAAAAATTAGTTGTTGAAAATGATATAACAAATAATCCTATAATGGATATACTGTATCCTAAAACCATGTCTTATATACCTATAAAGAAAGGTGATATTTATAAAACAGTTATTACAGATTTAAGAATTAGACATATTGAAAAAATACAATTAAAATTGCATTTACCAGAAATTAAAGGAAAAGGTACTGTTTCATATTTAAAATATTACCCTTTTCATTTATTAAAATATTTTGAAATATATTATAAAAATAATTCAAATGATAAAAAAAAACTATTACAAAGGATAGATAATGAAGAAATGATTATGTGTTTAGTATCATCTCCAGATTATAAAAAATATTTAAATTATTGTTCTGGTAAAAATGATTCTTTGTGTATAGAAAAAAAAAGGAACATATAAAGATTGTGTAATTTTTCCTAGCCGTGAAATATTAATCCCTATAGAAATGCTTTTAGGTTCATTTAATATTTTTCCAGAAACTATTTTAATTTTTAATTTTGAACTTAGTTCTATAAAAGATATTATATCTTATGATATTGCATACTTTAATAATTCATTATCTGAACTATTAACAAATTTTGAAAAAACAGATCTAAATATTAAATTACAATTTACAAATACTATAATTGATGAAAATGAAATATCCACAAAACCTTTACATTTTATAAGACGCAAAACAAGTATTGGGAGAAATAGGGTTAAATATTTAGTATCTGAATATTTCCATAATTGCCTCGGTGTATCTTTTTATGTGAAATCAGAAATATTTACTTCTAATAATAAATTTATTATTAATATGGGAGTGGATACTAAAGAAAAAACACTTATCGATAAATGGATAAAATCAATCCTTAAAGATTTGATTATAGTTACAAATAAAAATTTAACGCACTATACGAAGAAAAAGGATTATTAGGTTTTGATAAAAAATCCGTTTTTATGGAAGTAAAAAATAATATTATAAATTTACCAGATGATACAAAATGTAAAGTTTTTATTGAATTAGTTCCTGAAGAATGTAAAGTATATTACCATACTAATATTTTAACTTTTACTAGACGTTTTAAAAATAATAACATATTAAATGTTTCAACATTGTTTCAATATATTAAAGGTATATGTTATTTAGATGATAATATGAAAATAGATTATTTTATAGATGATATAATACATAAAATAGATATTAGTGTGGTTAGTATACCTGTGGATATATGGAATAATTCTAATAACACATCTACTGGTGATTTAAGATCTAAATATAGTAAAAATAAAGATTTTTATTTTAACAACACAGGTATGCTCATTATTCTTGATCGAGAATATTCTAAATGACGTCATAAGAACTAATTCGTAAATCAACAACTATTGGAATAATTATTGTGTATATTACTTTTTCCTATAACAATAAGCAAATATATGGCTGAAGCTGCTTGACTGTCTTTTGTTTGTATTTTATGTAATGTTTAAAGTATAAGTTTACATTTTTTGTAATGCCTAAATTTTTGTAATAATTTTAAGTTTTAAATTTTGTAATATTTAACAGATATTATGTTGAAAAATCTACCTAAATTTTTTGTAATAATTTTAAGTTTTAATTTTTGTAATATTTAAAAGATATTATGTTGAAAAAAATTTTAGGGGTGGGGTGAACGTACCCTCCTTCTACTAACGTTTTACATTTTATACATCTTAAACTCTGACAGTGGTAGACTGGTTAAAAGTGTGAGCGATCTCTTCCTGGACGTGGCACTAATTTGGGTTGTTTAAATAAATTTGTCAAGATAACTTATAAATATTTTATTATCAGCCCAAAATTGTGCCCCCTGAGCCCATTTTCATTCCCATTTATTCCCAGTCCACCCCTTTACTCCGAACAAAGTGAAAATTTATTACTAAGTAACCAGCTGTGTACCAAATGTCTATAGTAAATATACTATAATATATTTATTTGGTTGTCACTTTTCTTTACAGTAAAATATTGCTCCAATAGATCAATTATTCGAAAATTATTTACTACATTCATCGTACATCGTAATAACGATAACAATAATTAATATTATCATCACTCCTTCTTATTAAAGGCCCTCATACACTGCAGCAGTAAATTTTGCTCAGCTGCGTTACCAGAATTGCCTTTCATGGCGGTATCGCCAAGACACTAGAATTTTACTACGATAGTATTTACACTGTTTTATGGTATGTCGGTATTGACTTAAATAACGCAAAAGAACAATTTGTTTTCCAACGCTTAACCTCACTGTCATCTGATGCTGACATAATATTACCATAAACAATATTGTGGACTTTTTGTATAAGGAATGTGTTGTGACAGTAAATAATTTTTTAGTAAACCAGTTTTACTTAAAAAATAGTTTTTATAAACAAGAAAAAATGAAAATCCACTCGTATCAATAATAAGAATACTGAATGACATTAAATCATTTTACAAACAAAAAAGTGTATTTTTGGCAAACGGCAAGGCATTATTGTAGTAGGGAAGGATATTTCTTGTTTTTTTTTTTGTTATACGCATTTGAAATCATTTCATATCGAAAATGTACCAATTTAGTGGTACATATACCACCAAATAGTTTGGAGGGTATATAATAAAATCGGCATTTTTATGTCCAGCTTACGGTGAGGCGGGCTCTGTGTGGAAGGACTAGCAGTTGCACCGGAACTGAAAGGCTGTTGCGAGTTGATAAGGTCTGGGCGGAAGGAAGATTTTCTATGGTCGGTGGTTGAGTAGCTGTGGGAGGGGGAGAGGGTGATGGGAATAGTGGATGGGTGAGGGAGGGTCTAGATTGAAGAAAACTGAGAGAAACTAGAGAGAATCGAATAAAATAGAGGGTGCAGAAAGCTCACATACGAGGACAAAAAAAACTACTGTATAATGTTACGATGAGAATAATATCCACCATCGTAAAAATAAGAGAACAAGACTCCTTGGTACCATCGAATCGTATACAAGTTAATGCATGATGTACAAATTGAGTTATTTATGTACTGGTAATTTTTTATGATTTCGTGAATAGCGCGTGGTGGGGTTGTCGTTGGCGAGGGGTTTACACTGTTCCCTTCCATTTGGTTCGAGAAGTTTTTGTTTTCTTTTATGTAAAAAAATAATAATAAATAAAAATGTGACCTCAATAAAAGTGAAGAATTTCACTAACGATTTATATTATATTATTAAAAGCGAAATATTTCCGGTTTGATTGCCGCTGATGCTAAACATCCGGCATTCCCTGTATCTGATGCACTGTCACCCACCGCCGCTGTAAAAGTGTAATCACGTCTTTGCATCGATGTAAGTTTATTTGTTCACACCCATGGAAGTCCGGTGATTGAGATGAAGTTTAAACTTAGTAATTTAATTAATTATTTTTTTTTACCGGGATCAAATTATAATATCTAAATCGATGGGAAGTAATAAGTATTATTGTTATAGAAAGACATAATAATTGTCTCATATAAAAAATTGGCAGAATCTTCTTATTTATTATATAAGTGCTATTATATCGACTTATAGTATTTTTACTTTTTTTTTAGTGATTTATAGAGGGTTGGCACTTAAACTAATGTCAAAAATGGGTAAAATAAGTCGAGATCGTAGATTCCAAGATACGATAGGTTTTGTTCTTTAACGACCAGCTATAAAAATGATTAAAAATAAAGAAACGTTATTAATGATTTACATTGATCTAATTAAGATATATTTGTTGGGCGTCAATTTATTAAAATATAAAATGATAAGCAGTTAAGTTTCAAATTGATATCTTAAAAATAATTTATAATATGCTCGAAACATTTATGTTATAATAGGAAGTTCCTATAACAAAAACGCATATAAAATAAAATACATTATTACAAATGTATCAAATTTTAAGTTGTAATACATGATAAACAAATAATGTATAGTATAGTCTTAATTATATTTTTAACGCCTTCTTATTTAATTAAAATATACCTAGGTACGGCTTGAAGTATAATTCGATCGTCACCTAAAATTATGACCTAACCTAGTAATTATTTGTACGTAGTTTTACAATACTGTAAAATCTGTACCTATGTAAAATATAATTAATTAACAATCTAATTAGTATTATATTTTAGATTCAGAGAGAAACGATGAATGTATTGATTTTACAATGATGTGTGTTTTTTTTTTTTTTTTTTATTTTTTTTTTTTGTGTCTGTGTACACGATAAGTAGTCGAAATAATGCTTCGATTTTCGACTTCAGTATCTTGTTCGATTGGAAAGTGAATATCGTTGGTGCATTGGGGAGGTTAAATTTCCCAGTAGTTTTCAAAAGCGCCGGGAAAAACAAAAGCAAAATTACGGAAAAACGGGAATTTTTACGCAAAATCGGTTTTCCAAAAAATCGATTTTGGTTTTTGGTGTAACTCTAAAAGAAATGAACGTATATACATGAAATTTTCACTGGTTGTTTATATTTGCATTTTCTATACACGATAACATTTTCAAAATATTTTGATTTATTTTGAACTGTTTAGGGACATTTTCATTTTTCATATTTTTTTCTAGAAATATCAATAAAATGTTATTTGTTGGTTAAAAAAACTTGAAAATTTAATAGAAGGCTCCTAGCATATTGTTTCAAAGGAAGATGAAGAATATTAAAAATCGTTAGTCACAGTTTTTTTTTTATAAGCATTTAAAGTTGAAAAATTGACAAAATATGGAAAAATCACGAAAATTAGCAAATTATTTTGAGTTAAGAATTCGTAAAAATTTTTCTTTTTAAATCTAAGATTTGAAAATCTAATATAAGATTACTAATAAGATTTCCTACATTTATCAAAAAAAAAATTCTATAAGAAAGTCAAATTAAATTTTTATGAGCGTTTGAAATTCAAATTTTTACAACATTGGATATTCACTCGATTTCTCATGTGGCGATTTCCTTATTTTGTTGTAATTCAAAAACGAATTACTGTAGATACATGAAAATTTCACTGAATGTTTATATTAGCATTTCCTATACACCATACAATTTTGAAAATATTTTGACTCTTTTTGAGCCGTTTACGGACATTTTCAGTTTTCAATTTTTTTAGTTTTTTTTTTCTATAAATATTAATAAAGTTTTATCTGTTGGGCCAAAAAGTGTGAAAAATTAATACAAGGCTCCTGATATATTGTTACAATATTAATTGAAAAATATTAAAAATACATAGGCACAATTTTTTTTTATAAGCATTTAAAGATCGCATTTTGACAAAATTTATCAAAATCTCGAAAATTATCAATCATCGTAATTAATAAATTATAAAATGTTCAGTTTTTATAGCTAAGGATTGAAAATTTAAAAAAAAGATTCTCATAAATAGTTCATACTGTAGCCAAAAATCTAAAAAATATATGAGCACAGTTATTTTTTACAGACATTTTAAGTTCAAATTTGGGACGAAATTACATAATCAAAAACTTAGCATACCTATTTTAGTTATTTTGTTGTGAGTGTATAATACTATTCGTGGGTACTTGAAACTTCTAAAGTACACTATAATATTATATATCTATGATAGCATCAGGGTTTGTTATTGATGTATAACGTGTTATAAGTACCTAATGGATATTGTGATATGATTAATTTGGAATTTATTATAGGTCAATTTATTTTTTAATACCATATATATGTTTATAATATGTCTTAAACCTAGACTGACATACCGTCTTCGCTCAGAATCGTTTTTCTTATACAATGATATTGTATCATTGGATTCAAATTTAATACCATCCATTATACAGTGACCCACTTGTAACCTACTGTACAGCAGAGCGACATCCACTTACCCACCTTTTTTATATTTATATTTTTGATAAGAAATTTTAGTTTTATCTTTTTGTAATATTTAAGTATCATATATTATGCTAAAAAGTGAAGGTACGTCTCAAAATAATTTTGTACAACATTGTTGTATAAAATAAATATTGTGGTTTTATTGATCATTAGTGAACCATTAAGTCTTTTTTTTAAATAAGTATTATTTCAAAACTGTTATTGAATTCATAAATAATGAACAGAAAGACATCGATAAATATTCATTTTAAACTAGCTTAAAATCCTAATTTATACATTCAAGTAATAACTTACCAAAATTAGGTCACTCACTATATTTTAATAATGCAATAAATTATACTTGATAGAATCGTACTGTATTATGTAATTTAAGAGTGCAAGTAGTCAGTTTATAACTGTAATGATAACTAGAAAAAAAAATGAACACAGACTGCGTTATTTGAATATAACAAATATAATGTTAAGTTTATAGTCAAATTACAATCTTAATTTTAAAAATTGTTCATACGATGTTCTTCATTATACAACTGAAAATAATATATACTCAAAGAATAATTAGGTGTATTGTTGTTTTATTAATAATTAAAATGTCAATAAATATGTATATTGTTATATGGAAACGTTGGCGATGATGAGAAAAGAAGCCACGATTTCAAATCATAACAACTAAAGGTATACGGAAATATGACGAAGGCATGCACTTTTTCGTACATCAGTTCAATTGAAATTATGCTTGGATACATTATTATAAGTACTTACTCGTTTGTTCAATTTAAATCATTATTATAAACAAGAATATCCATAGAGTAATTATTTTCGGTGGAATTGTACAATAGTTTAATTAAAATAAATTATTCCCTTTGTTACTGTGCATTTTCAATTATATTGTGTTTAAACTTATTGAAATCCTTTGAGTGCTACGTATAATATTCGTAGGACTAGTGTATTCGAATCGATGTTTTGTTGGATAATTTGTTGTATTCATTGTATTATACAGATTCTAAGAAAACTTCATGTTTTATAATTTAATTTACTAGGCAATTTATTAAGGTTTTTATACAGAGCAAACAATTCTATGAACTAAATTGCTGCATAATAGGTATATTCAAAATATTTGAATGTATAGGTAATGTAAATAATATTATAATATTTTATTTTTAACAATAAATACAATGTAATGTAATTCAAATATAAATGTAAATAATTGTATAATATCGGCCAACAACCTGTTGTTGGTGTCAAATTTAAGTAAAAAAAATATATCCTTTAATATTGTATTAAAATAATAATTATAATAATGATAAATAAATAAATAAGTAGTAGAAAAAATCCACGAAAAATATTCTTAAAATAACCTAATTTTTGCACATTTTAAAATTGGTTTTTTATATAAATATATTTTCCACATGACATAGTTCTGTCAAAGTAATGCGTAGCATTAGACAAATATTAACGATAATTCACTGTTTAATAGAGAATTATTAATTTATACGATAAAATGGTTATTTTTTTCCCTCTAAAACTGCATTTTTTTAATTAATACTTTAATATTGAACCTATTTTTAAGTATATTGACATATTTTTTTTAAAAACGATGGAAAATATTTAGGTCTTGTGTAAAACGTAAAATCTGAAATTCTGAAACCATTATAATATAGTTTATAATGTAAATACTCGATATTAGATAAGAGTAAATTTATTATAAACGTCTGTTGTAATAAATGTATTATTACGATGTTATATAAGGCTGTTTTTTTTTATCAAAAACGGGTGTACAATTATTTCGATATCATTAGAGAATATTGATTTTTGTTTTAAAATCAAAACGTAATTTATTCTTATCGTAACATTCTTCACGTAAAATATTATCTGGGTTATAACTTATAACTATAGGTACTGTTTTTTACTTATTATAAAATGGTAATCTGCTATTATTATTATTTCAGCTTTATTATACATTTATTTTTATTTTATCTAGGTACATGAATTTGTTTTTGTAGGAAGCTTACATGCATCGCTATTATACGCTATGTTATTTAAATTATACCTATTTAATAATATAATTAATTAATATCTAACTTGTAATTGGCGTAAACTCAATATATTGTTATAAGTGCACTATTTTTTTAATTAAATTATCGCAGTCCTTCAATTAAATTTATAAACAACTATTATATTTTTTGAATGTTAGTAGCTACCAGTGTTGAGTAGTAACCTAACTAGAGTAACGCGTTACTGTAAAGGCGTTACTTTATTTGGAACGTGTTACGTATAATTTCAGTAAAATTATATCCAAGCAAGTAGGAACGAAGATGTACATAATGGAAATCGCTTTTGATACCTAAGTAATTTTTGTAGTATAATAGCGTGTTACGACTACCTATTGCGAATTGAAAAAAAAAAACACTTTAAAAATAATACGTCTATAATGCGGAAATTAGGTAGGTATACCAATCTAAAAAATTATATATAATATATTTAAATTTAACTCACCACAATTCAGTTATCAGTGGTATTGAGATGTCTAATAGCACCGTAGCTTACAATAACAGTCTGTTAATTTAATTTATAATTAAATTAGATTCCATTAAATCGGTACACAGCTAGTACCTAGTGATATAAACTCAATATATACAATTTATTTTTCTTTATTATCTTTGTTATTTATTTTTAATACTTTTAAGAATATAGAGCTGTACAAAAGAAGTTCAACTTTAAAATACCTACTTCTAACTATATATTTTATAATAATTTACATTAAATTATAATTATGATTATTTTTCTGGGAGAAATACCTGGTAGGAAATATTGACATTGCAGCGTTATAATTGACATTTGACTTATACATTATTATTTTTCATGTACATCTTTTTAAAATGATGTACCTTTTTAGTTTTTACTATAGGTAGTGTACTTTTAGTTACATTATTGCATCATTTGTAGAATGATAATTGCTAAGAAATTTGAAAAAAAATATAGTTTTTATTTTTGTAACGAGAAAGTAATGTAGGTACCTAGTTACTTTTCTATTTGAAAAGTAAAATCATTTCACTACAGTTTTATTTGAGTAACTAGTAAAGTAGTTTTATTACATTTATCTCTCAGTAATGATTAAAGAAATTTGATTACATTTATCTCTAAGTAACGAGTAAAGCAACTTTATTACTTTTGAAAAGTAACTTACCCAATACTAGTACATGTAACATACTAACATCGAGATCGAGCAAAAAACCTTTGAGTTTAGTAACGATCGAAGCTTTTAATATGAATGAGTGAAAGTCTCCGGTCTATTATTGTAATATGTTACAATCATACGCACATGGCTGAGTCGCAATGCCAGTGTATAAGAACTAAATAAGTTGTTGATTTGCAAGCTCGTCAACAAAGGCACAAAGGTCCGGCCCCAAGGGAGCCCGTGGGTAAAGTATATGGTACTTTCAGCCCCCCGCCAAAAAAAAAACAATGTAAACTCTTGTAATGCATCTATGGTGGCCACTGGCCAATCACGACTAATGAGTTACAATATATTTGGTGCAATGGTATGCTAGCCAGCAGGATCTTAAGTCTTTGATCCTGGACAAATACCATTTGATCTACGTATACAAAGGGTTGGGTTACCAGAGATATGTTACAGTGTCTACGGTCCTACGAAAGTTTCATTTGGGAAGTCGAATCCTTCAAGGGATTAGTTGCAATTTTGGGTCCTCCGTGGTGAAGTACTCAAACGCCTAACGTTCGACATAGGTACTTTCGGATAAGTACGAACTATGTGCGATTCGGGAAATGCGAGAGAGCGCTGTTTCGGCTCACGTCCGTGGCTTTTATTTTCCGGCTGAAAGTTTAAAAGTCCTAAATTAGTAGCGCTATCTGTACTTCTGACGGGAACAATAATTATAGTACGTTAAATATAGAAAGAAAGAAATATTATAAATATACTATATTTGTTAATTTTTTGCAATTATATAGACACTGCAACGAAGCTGTTAATTAAACTAATACATCATTATAGATCTCCATTTTTCGTAAATTAAAGCAAATAATATTTGGTTTGTTATATTTACGATAATATTATTATACATGTTTAAATTTTGTATCGTTTGTTATTAGCTATTTAACCAACGGTACCTATTTTAAACAATAATGTAGGTATGTACCTAGGCGTATGATGGGTTTTTTTTTAATTTGGTTCTATATAAAAGCTATCAGGATAATTATTTTTTTTTTTTTTTACATCAATAATATAATATTATATTGTGTATTATGATTTCGATAAATTTACATTTACATTAAATATTTAAATTTAGACTTGGATTATATGTGAAATATATACATAAATTTACAATACGAATGTGTTTTTAATTTATGTATGCATATATGACGCACTATCCAAGTATAGGAGCATTATAGTTATCTCAGTCTCGACCGGAAATTGTAGTCTGTGCACGCCTATTTAGTGACATTATAGAGTTAGATACCGAACGAAAAAAGTATTTGAATAAATTAATTTAAAATTAAATGTTTTACATAATAATGTATAGCCAGTTGCAAGTATACAATTCCACAACATGTATGGCATATTATATGATTATCAATTAGTTCACAGTTATTATTAGGTATGGCACATTATGTTATGGACCACTACCTAGGTACCTACGTAAATTGTATTTTAATTTTGTTTACGGGTAAAAATAATAAAGTACTTACGCACTGATGAATTATTATTAATAAACATCACCAAATGAAGGAAACCAAACAATTTTATTTATTATTATATCAACTTATTTAAGTTTCATTAGATATTTAACATCATAACAACTTAACAAACTAAACGTACGTGAGAGAGGAAGAGTGTACCTAAATATTAACAAATCAGAATAACATCGCCGATAAAAATATATAACATGCTATCAAAAACATAAGATTTATCAACACAAGTATTATCAAATAGTGCCATGGCTATTATAATATGGTACCTACTACGGTTATGGTAGTGTATATTAGTACGACATATACAATATAATTATTAAATTTCAAAATAAGTATTAATAAATATTATATTTGATGTACAATCATAAAAATCAGAATAAATATTTAAAAGACTATTTGTTTTTTTTTTTTAAGTTATCTAATTATTACTTTCATTAGCTAATTATGATCGAACAACTTCTGAAAACTAAAAAAAGACGCTCACTGGAAACCGAAGAATAGAGGCTGGAAAATATTTATTAAAAAGTTTTTTTCTATTAAATTATTACCGAAGTAAAGTACATAATTTAATTTTGTTATTGTTTAAACTAAGTTAATGATTTGATCATCTCAAAGAAAAAAAAATATGTAAATGTATCTTTTGTACGTAAATTAAATTATTTGTACATGCTCGCAAAGTGACACAATAATAATTATCGAAATTTGAGTTAAAAAATATTCAATAGTGGGCTAGGTATGCTTCTTCATATTATTAATAAATGAAAAATATTTTTTTAAATAAACGTATTAATTTATTATTATTAGACGTTCAAATTGGTTTTCAATACAAAATCGTATCATTGGATCTACCTATCGATATGATGGAATGAAAATTGATCAATTCAGCAGTGAATTAATAGTAATAATATACGATTGTACGTAATGTATCAAATTGCGTTGAGATGTGTGCGCATTTGCGAAAAAATGTATAACCGAAAAATATTGAATTTTAAAAATTAGGTTCGAAATTTGGTTTGGTTCATAATTAACACAATTTTCCCGGTTTTATAATCGGTTATTTTCATTACGGTTGCAGTTACTGGCTTAAAATAATATTATATCACACTAGTCTAGCCAAATTTAAATTTTAAATTTTTCAACACAAGGTGCATAGTACAGTATACATTTACCCATGGGAGTGGGGAGAATATTGTAACAGTTTTGTGAAACTCGCCAAAGTATAACGAAAGGTTCAGCATCAAGTCAGTCAAACTCGACGACACAATATAATCCAACATGAACTGATAACCCTGACAGTAAATTATCGTTGTTGACATACTTTGAAAACGAAATAAGAAAGTTTTTTTAAAATATTGCGTTGGTATATCTCATAGAATCACAACATCGGTTACGATGACGAGCGCATCATAACTCGATAGTTATACATAAACGTTCAACAAATGTTGGAGTTTGTAATATTTTGAAGATATTCTACACAGGATTTTCAAAAAAATACCATCTAGGGGCCTTGATGTACCTACGAGACTGCAGTAAATGCGTTCTCAGATGCAACTTTAGTAAGGCACTGCTAATATTGTGTTAGGAAAGACAAACATGGCCGTACGTTAAGTATTTAAATAATTTAAGTAGCCACTCCTGTTTTTTGTCAAGATTGACTTTTTTATTCGTATTCATTGTGAGGTCGAGTCCAATAAAATTGTACACAAAATATAATATGATTGATCGAAAGTCATTTATTATATTGTACCTATTGTTATTATATACAATATTATCATAAAGCCGGTTTGGTACATAGATGTCAAGAGTCACTAGGTTGGTTCTAAATATATTATATAACTAAATATATAATATTAAGATCATAGGCCATAGCATATGTACGCGAGTATTAGTCTTCCACAGATCGATGTTTTCTGATCGATTTTCACTGATCGAAACCATTGCCAAGTGTTTCACCATAACATCACTGTTCTTTCGTATTATATACATTTAGTAATAAGGATTATGTCCGATTTTGTAATCACTAATCAATGCATACCAGACCGTCCTGAACATAGCCCCCCCCCCTATTAATCTGTCTTTCCCCTGTTCATTAACTTCCATAAATGTATAATCCCCGTGTATAAACTGTGTTCCTTTCGCCCCTTATAGTATATCGTTAGTCGTTTGTATCCTTGTTGGTCTTCGTTTTCAGTCGCTGGATTTATTAAATTGTCGCGTGCAAGTCAAGTTGCCTACACAATAGTAGTTCAGGCGCAACAATATAGAAAGTATGTTTGCTAACTAACAAATTTCAGGCACTTTCATTATTGGTGTTTTTTTTTTTTTATTATTATTTGGTTGGTTGATCCTTCGGCATTGTCGTGTTGTTGTAGTAATCAATCTACACACTCAATTGTTGTTTGGTTTGTAATTACTAATTAAGTACATAAAACGCATTTATAATGGAAATCAAAATATAACTTAATTTTAAACAATATATTATTTTTAATTAAAATAACTTTATTCGTTCTCTGAAGAAACTTATAATATTTGTTGGAAATTGATTTTTTGTCATATGTTATACATTAGATGCCAATCAACAATTAATTTCATAATATAACATATAGAAACTCTAAATTGTAATGGCAATTATAGGCAAAATGCACGTATTTTTCTATTTAAGTAACAACCGTAAAATTTAAAAACAATATTACATAATATCGTTTTGCTGTATAAACTAATTTCATAGAAGTACCTATAATGAAACCCTAATCAATTTTGTTATAAAATATGAACAATTTTCCATATCGAAATACCAATTACTGGATAAAAATTGTTAACTGGATTTATTTTACATTTATATAAATAATCACTTTTCGAAAGATGTCGTATTGGTATATATTATGTATTGTTATTAGAAAAGTAAAATATTTTTATTATATTAAAGAGAGACTGGCAGTATTTTGCCATTTACCTTGTCAATCAATTTAATTTTGTTTATTTTTGACAGGGATCCAATTTACTGATTCCATAGTGCATACGCACTATGGAATGTGTATATAAATATGTAGGTACCTATGCATAAATTATAGTTTGTATTAAATATTAATTTTTAAAATAAATGAATAATAATGATGTGTACAACTTTAAAAAAAAGAAAACAATAATTTATAGTTTGGTTATTTTTATTAAATTTAAATTGTTGTTTTTTTTTTTATAGGCTTTTGGTTATTAATTTTAATTTTGTTGTGTGTTCACGTTTCAACTTATTTTATGACTATTAAACTGAACAAATTAAAAAAAGTTTCCATCAACGTTGATTTTTAAAATATATCATAATATATATATTTGGTACCTATTCTAATAATAAAATTATATTCTATTCTTAAATTGAGTTTGATGGATACAACAAAGCTATCACTTGTCACTTATAGAACAGTTCACAAAATTAATACAGAAATACCTATATAAAGCTTATCGATGAAACTGTAATATTATAGTAAACATGAGTATACCAGACAAGTATAATATTATTATGCAGTTAAACAGAGCGTGAGGACGTGATACATAAGTAGGTATATTATATTGATATGATATAATTTACATCGTTTCATCTTCATGTATTATACGACGTTGATTTACTATCTTAAATTTATTTAAAACAAGTATTTGAAATGCACCGACACTCATTTGCCTGGAAGTACTCCGATAATAATGAAAGTACTCATTATTCAAAATAATTTTTAACAACGAAAGAACAAACAAACATAATATTAATTTCTACTTCCTAGTATGATAAATATTCGTCAGAAAATTAGATTAATATGAGTATGCAATTTTATTAAATTTGCGCTTATACACTAATATAATTAATAAAATATAAAATACAAACTAGATATCGTAGTAATAATCCGTAATATAATAAAATTTATATTTTCACTAGATATAAGTATGTTAAAAAAAAAAAAATTTAATTTAAATTGAAAAACCGAGGAAATTTCTTTGCTGTATATATTATTATATATATAATAGTAGGCGTAGTCGTGTCGTGAACCAAGTCTTTGAGTAGGCCACAATACTGGTTATATTATAATATATTTATATGTGTTAAATGTAATTTGAATTAAATGGTAAATCATTATATACGATGAAAAACGATTCTGGCGGAGACAGTTTGTCAGGCTATATAATATCATCTCTACAAAGTAATAAATTCGCTATTTTGACTGTTTTGACAAATTTCATTAAAACTGAAATTCAAATAACATTTAGGAAAAAATTGTGAATATATTTTTGATATTCGTTAATTGCTTTAAATAAACTTCTAATAAATCTCGTTTCAAATTGTCAAGTTCTTTTATGCACAAAAATAAATGTTATATAATATTATACATAGTTACCTACCAGAAATAAAAATTAAAAAAAGTTTAAGACTCAAAAAATGTCTATACAGTATACACAGTTTAAAAAGTGTAAATATTTTTAAAATTGTATTATAACTAAAAAATGCTAGTATAATTAATATTAATTGGTTATTTTTAAGTTCCAAGAACGTTCAAGAAAACAATATAATATTATGTGTTGAATTTAAAACGACCTCTGACTTTTACCTATTATATACTGTAATATCTACATTGGCCGGGACCTAAATATTTATACATTAGCATTATTAAGTGACTTTCTTATGAATTATAATTAAATGTTAAAGAAGTACCTACACAAATTATTATGTGTGAATACATAACTTTACAAGCTTTACACGATTCACGATGGGTCATGGTTCAAAATATTTCATATAATTTCTAAAAAGTTTTAAAAACTCGAATTATTTCACAGAAACTGAAAGTAGCAACTAATACTATATTTCAGCACAATTTATGTGGCCATTAAATTTAATCATGTTACTATTTTTAGGACATTTTTTTTTCACATGGGCCACTATATGTATTTGGTTTCCTTACTAGGTATTCTTGCCTTCGTGGCAAATATTCTATATCTAAAAAATATAGTGTATTACATTATTACGTCTTCAATTCACTTCGATAGTTTTTTTTGCAGTTATAGATTTCTGATGATATTTATTTTTTTTAAATATTAATTTTATTACACAAAATGTTAATTAGTTTGTTTTTTTTTTTTGTTTTTTTTTTGCCAATCATTCGCCTATTTATTCGATGAAATTACTCAATTTATCATAAAATTTACTCGAAAAAGACTCCTACATTTTTAAATTACTTTTTCCACTTCGATATTATTAAAATTTAAAACTTCTTAATATACACAATTTAAACATCAAGCACATGATCTGTGTTCTCTCCTTCGTTTTTTACGATATTTTAATTTTTAAGTAAGTTATGTAAAATATAAATGTTTTAAAATGTTTATAATTGAAAGAACACTATTCAAAATTGCAACTGGTGAACGAAAATTTGCTATACCTACAGTATGTGTGTAAGACGGAGACAGCATATGTGGGTACAACGTCATTTTAAGGAATTCAATTTCGAAAAAGTGAAAAAGTCGTTTTCAAGAAAACTTTATGAAAATTTCATTAAAATGTTTTCGGATTTGTTTTACAAGGACAGACAATACAGTTTTTTAAAGTATCTTTCCCACCCCACCCTGGTCTCAAAACACTACTAACATTTTATAAAAGTATAATTATTTGGAAATATTATAATAACTATGTCTAAGGCCACTTAGAAATTGCTAAAACCAGAATTTAAGTAAATGCATCGTGCCATCGTTATAGTAAAATATGGGGGTGAGCATGCTCGGTGAATCACCATCTAAAGCAGTTGCAGATCATATTCAGTATCGTATATGATTAAAATATATAGAAATTGATTATGTCTCTAACTTGCATTTATTATTACATGTGTGTTGTGCACATATATACTGTACACATATTTATATAAATCCCTCCCTTTTCTCCCTCTGCTGATATATTTTTTATATTTTTTTTGGTATGAACTATGAAGAGTGCTTTTACAGTAAGGATGACTGCATGTAATAATTGCGCTCTTTTATATTTATATAGTATCTGGGCTTTCGGGAAACTGTGCAAGATAAATACAAAATAGATAAAATATAGGCAATAGCATGTACGAACAAGACGTGTTTTTTATAGCTACGACTGTGGCTAGTGCATCGTTGGTGGTTGGTGAGAAGGGAGTAATCAAGCGGTATTGCGCCGAGCAACAGGTCTCCGCCCGCCGTCGTGATAGCGGCCGAGAGAGGATTACAAGGACATCACAATACGTATACGATACAACGTAGTACAGGTATACTCGTCCCGTACAACTGTGTTGAGTACGGCACGGCGGGCGATCGAGTAAAGGCAGACGCAACTTTCGAGGGGTGGGTGAGGGGACGAACGGACGTCACGTTTCAGTATCGATCCGCCGTGGTTCACGCCACTGATTATATGGGTCTCTCTCTCTCTCTCACACACACACACACACACACGCACACACACACACACACCCACTGGCTACCACCCCCTCCCCATCCAATCCCAGAATCTCACCCACCCATTCTACACGCAAACCAACACCCCCGCCTGCCCATCGGGCTAAAGCTCAAGGCCGGTTTTTACGCGTGCTGCTGACCCCCACGATGCAAACGTAACTTTCACCCTACCACCGTCCACCACGCATTCTTTCGTGGATTATGGCTACCCACCCCGCGACCCCACTTCACCATTATCATGGAACACGCATGCAATCACACGCACCTCAGTCTGTCCCGGGAGTGCTTGTATATGACGGCTCACACCTAGGAATTCTTCCGTGACCTAACCTAACCACTACTTGGAAGCGGATGAACTTAAAAGTTTTCAGTTATTTATTATAAAAAAAAAATTAAGAAACATCTAGAATTTCTACGTAGAACCAGTTAATAATGTAAATATTAATTATAGTGCCATTGGATGCATGAATCGGACATTCGGTTACAATAAGGGGGATAGTTTGTGATTCATATCCAAAGTAACAGGAAGGGGTATTACTCAGATTATATTTGTGCATCAGGTGATTGTATACCTTCCGAGACCACAGGCGGTTTAAAGTCACTTAGATTATCCTTGGTAAATCGAAGCCAAGTTGATAAGTGACAAAAATAGTATAAAGTGGTTATCAAATAATAATTTTCAAGAAAACAAATTTCGATACGTAGCGTCTTAACGATAGGGAATAATTGCGTACACACAGGAATAGTTATGTACCAGCACTTATCGAAGTCCGAGTCCGATACTTGTCGATACGTATTGCTTGTATATTGCTCGTGAACGCTCAACATTGACCCGACGCGTAGCGATACCCTCCAATAATTTCTTCCTTGACAATCTTGAATATTATCATGAAATATTATATTACTTGATATAGGCTGACAGACCAGACAGACTGTCGCCGCTCAGAACCGTTTTCCGTGTACAAGCATATTAATCGAGTAAGTACCTATCTTTAAATTCAAATTTAATGCATACATTACAATGACCCACTCGACACCCATACTGTAGGTGCAGCAGAACGATACCTAATTTATCACCTCTTTGACAGTAGTTAGTTTCGTCAATTGCTAAAAATATTCGTTAAATATTCAAACAATTTGATTTATACTCAACTACCTAGTGAAAATTGCCTTGTTACAGATAATCGAACAGATCCGTAGAAACCACGGCTCGAGTAACACATTCAATCGGTTTGAACATAGGTAATTGTATTTCATACAAATGTATTTAAATACCTACATGGAAACGATTTCGAGAATTTAAACCTTCTAGCATATTATATTATTTCCACAAGAGAAAAACGTATAAATAATAACTAAAGTATGTTATTATTTTTAACGTGCTTTATATAATATTATATTTTAAGTATAAATAACATATTAACTGAAATAATTTTAAGCTTAGCGAAATATTGCATTTTTGTTTGATTTATATTTAAGATACATTATTGCGTATTTTAAGCATTATACGAAACCGTTTTCGGCGTTGCCTTGGCAAGACTCCTCCAATTTTTCATTTTGATAACTATTTATTTTATCTTTTTTTTCCTTTTCATAATATTGTATTTGATTTATTTCAGCCTCAACTATATAGTTGTTAACTGTTTAATAAATTGGGTGGATAGTGAAATCGGCCATCGTGGTTATTAAATGTTGCCTGTCATTATATATTGGTCAGGTTTCAATGAATAATGCAATAGTTTCATGCATTTTTTTTATATTATATTACTAAACCCAACATAGTTCCAGTTTTTATTTCTGTGTATGTAACATTATTATATAGTTGCTAAACGAAATAAAAATTGGATCAAATATATTATACATAAAAATACTTAATATTATTCATAAAATATTGTACTGAGAATATTTTATTTAAAAAAGTTAATTTTATAACTTTGTAATATAAAAATTGACATTTTACAATAAATTAAACATCTCATTATATTAGCTTAGTCTGTATCAGGAACTTTTTGTGTATTTGTGATGAATATTTACAATTATTCGGGTTTTATAAATTCCTATAATAATTACTTTATACTTTTAGATTCTGAGTGGAACGATGAATGTATTGATTTTACATTGATATGTATATTTTTTTTTTATTATTTGTGTCTGTGTACACGATAAGTAGTCGAAATAATGCTTCGATTTTCAACTTCAGTATCTTGTTCTATTGGAAAGTGAATATCATTGGTGCATTGGGGAGGTCAAAATTTCAAATTCAAAGCAATTTTCAAAAGCGCCAAGAAAAACAAAAGAAAAATTAAGGAAAAACGGGAATTTTTACGCAAAATCGATATTTCACAAAATCGAATTTGGTTTTTGGTGTAACTTTAAAACAAATTACCGTAGATACATGCAATTTTCACTGGTTGTTTATATTTGCATTTTCTATACACCATAACATTTTCCAAATAATTTGACTAGTTTTGAGCTCTTTGCGGACATTTTCAGTTTCCATTTTTTTAGTTTTTTTTTCTATAAATATCAATAAAATTTTATTTGTTGCTTAAAAAAGCTTGACAATTTAATAGAAGGCTCCTAGTATATTGTTTCAAATGCAGATGAAAAAAATTAAAAGTCCATAGTCACAATTTTTTTTTAAAAGCATTTAAGGTTCAAATATTGACAAAATACGTAAAAATTACGAAAATTTGCAAGCTATTTTGAGTTAGAAACTCATAAACATTTTCTTTTTAAATCTAAGTTTTGAAAATGTAATACATGATTATTCATAAGTTTGTCTATATTTATCAAAAAAAAAATGTCTTCAAGTAATTCCAATTAAATTTTTATGAGCGTTTTAATTTCATATTTTTACAATATTTGATATTCACTCGATTTCTCATGTAGGGGTTTTGTTATTAGCGATATTCTTATTTTCTTGTAATTCAAAAAAGAATAACTGTAGATGCATGAACATTTCACTGAATGTTTATTTTATCAATTCTTATACTTAATAAGAGTTCCAAAATATTTTGACCTGTTTTGAGCTGTTTACTCACAATGTAATATTTACATTTTTTTGGTTTTTTTTTCTATGAATATCAATAAAGTTTCATCTGATGGGCCAAAATGTGTAAAAATTTAATATAAAGCTTCTGATCTATTGTTGCAATAGCAGTTGAAAAATATTAAAAATAAATATTTACAATTTTTTTTATAAGCATTTAAAGATCGAATTTTGACAAAATTTATCAAATTTAAAATTGAATAATTATTTTGTATTTGAAAACTTATAAAATGTTCAACTTTTATATCTAAGGATTGAAAATGAAAAACAAGATTCCACTTAAGTTTTTAATTTTGATACCAAAATATCCAAAAAATACATAAGCGCAGTTTATTTTTATAGTCATTTTAAGTTCAAATTTGGAAAAAAATACATATTAAAAAACCTAGAATTACTATTTTAGTTATTTTGTTGTGATTGTATAATATTATTCGTGGGTACTTGAAACTTCTCGAGTGTACTATTATATATCTCTGATAGTATCACGGTCTGTTGTTGATGTATAACGCGTTATAAGTAAGTAAGTTTATTTGTTTTTAATTTTATATTGACGTCTTGTTCAGATTAAAATTAATTTTTTGAAAATGTTTAAACTATCTTAACTGTATTCATCTAATCATGGATTAATATACATAAATTTGTCTATAGATTTCGTTTTGTGAATTTATCAGTAAAATAATTTCTTTAACAATTTTGTTATTTTATGAACTTCACTTTGTTCAATTGTTAACCTGTTGATTGATGTAAATAACGCGTTATGTGACTTGTATGCATTATACCTATGTATAACTATTATTTTGTGTTTTCCAATAAATAACTATTGGTTTTCCATAAGTAAAACAGTAAAAGTTTGAAAGCATAAATTAGTTTCTCAACAGTAGCCGTGGACAAACGGATGTAAATTCAACAACAATATGATTTGATTTAAGTGTACGTTAATTATTTCAACATGGAAATCGTATAAAGGAAACAAACAATCAATTTAAATTTAAATTATAGTTTGCTGTAAAATAACTCATTATTTAAGTTACTGTAGTGAACTTGTGGTTTCGCGTCGGATACGATCGTAATAAGTTTCTATGACGCGGTGACGTCATCAACTTACCAAACATAATATAATTATAACAGTATGTACCTAGTGCGATTATAATACATTTACAGCCATGGAATGAGTAAACAATCAGTAAGCTTCTGCAGTGTTTCTACAACACCCCCAGCACGTCAGATTACAGTAATAATTTCGTTGTCCAAAGTAAATTTACACGCAGTATTATATGTAACCATGTATAGACCTATTGGCTATTATTACTGGTGAAATATTTATATTTCTAATATATTATGATGTTTTTTAATCCAAATATTAGCACGTAATTGATATGTATTTGCACGACTGTCACGGATGTGAACATACCACGATTATTTGATAAAACGAATTTCCCTGTTTCACGACTGTAAGAATTTAAATTTTCACCAAATATTTATATTAGAGTCTTCTAGACTTGATAAAGGTACCTAATACATTTTGAAATATTTTGGCTATTTTTTTCCTATTGTAGAAATTTGAAAGTTTAAAAGTTCCTCTCAAGTTGTTCATATCCAAATTGAAAAATATCAATAATATATTATGATCAAAATATTCTTTTTTAAAAGTTTAATTTTTTTTTATAAAATCCATCAAAATCATGAATCTATTTTGTGAACGTAAAGGATTTTCATTTACTCAGCTAGGCTTAAAAATGTCTTAGGTACAACATGCCATGCATGGGCGGATAGGCCATTTTTGGCCTACCGGGAAATTATTAAAAGGGCCCCCCTGGCCCACTTGAAAAAAAAAATAAGCTCACTTCTCTCGCAAGTACATTATTAGGTGAATTATATGAGCGCTAGTGAGCTACCATATCAAAAGAAAACAATAAACAACAAAACACATTTAAAAAAAATCATTTATTTATTTTTTAATTTTAAATCAATAACATTTTACTAAATACTGGGCTCCTATAGCTCCTAATTTATTAATGATGTCTTCAGAATCAATTTTGTTAAGAATATCTTTTAGATTACTTTTAGAAAATTTGTGAGTTATTACCAGGGCTCGTAAGTTCATGCATCTGCATGTTTTTTTTGCTACACAGGAAAACATGCTAACTGAGATACAAATCCGTTTCATAACAATAGTAATAATAATATGAAGTTTGATAGTGCATGTTTTTGCATGTTTTGGGTATAAAGTCATATTTGGCATATAGTTGATTTTTTACAGTCGTTAGTGCATATTATTTCATAAAAATATTTTTTAGACAAATATTTGAAAAGTTTTTTCCGATTTTTGATATCTTGTTCCAATCGTCCAATATCGCATGGTAAATTATAACGGTTTTTTAAATTTTTTATTGATTAATTATTTAGCTAATTAATAAAAATATCGAAAATCGGGCTTCTTACGATTGTAAAAAAAGTTCTACTCTACAATTTTTATAATAGGTATTTTTACTGTAAGCCACTTCAATAAGCCGTATTACTTTAATTACGAAACCATGGTTTTATGCCATATTTTGTCTACTAGTGAGCCCTCTTAAGTTGGAAAACATAAAAAATACACTTATAAAATATATATTACTAAATTATCTCAAAATGAAAAATCTAATATTTAATTCCAAATGTTTTCATTGTTGGTGCTGAATAAGGGTGTACAAAAATTAGACAAAAATGACTACCTAATTAAAATTTATAAAGATGACAAAGCTATTTGAACTTCACAAGTATTAATTTTATTTTTTATTTTATTAATTTTGACTGTTAAATATATAAAAATAAAAAGGAATAAAATACTTTTAAAATATATGGATTTATTCTAACTTTAAAATTTGGTCATGTTTTTTTTACATAATGCATATTTTGAGTTTATAATTTAAAAATGTGAAGGCATATAAATGCATATTTTCGAACTTTTAAGTGCATATTTTAATGCATATTTTGACAATTTTTAGTGCATGAATGCATGCTTATTTATGCATTTTTTAGTGCATGAAGTTACGAGCCCTGGTTATTACCCACCTTAAGAGGATGCTACCCATGTATTTGTTGTCTCCGTCTTACACACGCACGACATACCAAATTTCCATTCGCTAGTTTAAATAGTGTGTTGTTAGTTTTAAAATTAGAGTGAATTGACCTATTATCATACTATTAGGTAAGAATATTATCTGTGCTTAAGCGTTGGCGATTTTTAAATATTTTCATTTTCAAGTAAGATATGTGTACGTGAAATATCAAACATTTAAAATGCTCATATCTCGCTTGAAAATTAAAATATCGAATAAAAGCTAACGCTTAAGCACAGATAATGTTATTATCTAAATATGTTATAATAGGTCAATTTACTCTAGTATTAAAACTAACTGCATACTATTGAAACTAGTGAGCGACAATTTGCTATGTCGTGCGTGTGTAAGACGGAGACAACAAATGTATGGGTAGCGTTCTCTTAACAGTCCCAACTCACAACCGTGACCACTACCCGCCGCCAATCGATAAACGACATTGTAGTTGGTGGCAGAGAGGCCGATAGGCGATAAGAAATCTTTTGTAAAATACCACGGAATAGTAATAGATTTATAGATATAAGATTATAATAATATAAAAATTATCAAAATTAATTTACAAAAAATATCAAATTTATATTGTAATTGTATTATATTATGTGTAATTTCGTTAACCAAAAAAAAGGGCCCCATTGCCGAAATACGAAGTGGGGGCCCACCGGGAAATTCCCGGTTTCCCGGTAGGCCTATCCGCCCATGATGCCATGTATATGTTGTTCTTTTAGAAACCTAAAAATCTCAAAAAACAAACTCACAATTTATTTTTATAAATATTATTATGTTACGATGTTTATAAAATTCTATAATAATCTGAACGATAGTGCATATAACTTAATATAGGGACTTGAAATTGTTCGTTATTACCGATATTATTATTTACCACACACAATGTAATTTTCAACTATTAATTAGATTAACTTTAAGCTATTTATATCTTAAGGCTTAAACCTATTCACGCACCATCAAACATTGTAGCTACGACCTATAACTTACCTTTGATTTAATATCGCTATAATATATATTTATATTAATATATGCGATGTTTTTGACTACAATTTATTATTTCAACTACCGTATTACTAATAGTAACATAAAACATATACCATCAAATTTTTTTGGAAACAGATGCTGACTATAGTGACTATAATAATAATATAGGGGGACGTCGGTTCCGACGAGTACCGTCGCCGGTTCGAATCTCTACCACGGGTAGCTCCTCTCTCTGGGCAGGCAACTGTCTAGAGAAAGACAGAGAGTGAGAGAGAGAGACCACCATCCCCAGACAAGTCATGGCAGAAACCTACGGGTGCCCAATTCGAAATTCTGCCAAAAAAACACACGTTTTACCCTCCCCCACAATTGAAAAAAAAAACTAAAAACTACCCAATGGCCTAAGTGTACCGTTACAACCGTAACTCCTACAATAGCTAATATCCATAGTTGCAGGGCTCTAGAGTCTAGACCAATAAAAGAAAATAATAATAATAATCTTATACTATATTATAATATATAAAAAAAAATCTCATAGCCATAGGTACACATATTTCTTTAATGGTATCATGGAATATTTTTATTTAAATTTCAATTTATTGTAAGTAATTAATGAAACGATTAAACGAAATACCTATCTACACGAATTAAACTGATAATGTATTACATCGTTTTCTTGAACACTTATACTAATGAGCGTCGCGATTACGCGATTCGAAAAATAACCGTTGGATTTGCATTACTATTATTATATTACAACCTACTGTAGTAATGTTTCTGGAATTCATTAAAATATTTTCTCGGCTTAGATTTTAGAAAATAGACTTGACATTAATACACTATACGTTGTCTGCATATATTTTCAGTCTTTAATCGTACAACAGATAAACATAAACTAAACACAACGAGACATTTTGACCTAACTCAACTCAGATTGAACTACCCTGATGATAATAATATTTTTATTCCTCATGAATATCATTTGTCTACGGATTAGCCTTGCATATATTATTATCATATATTTGGCATTTGAAAATTAAAATATTTATGATATTAACCTACAGTGTTCAAGTAATATTATGATGTTAAATAGGTAGGTAATATTATAACACGATTAAATTACATTATGTCACGATATATTGTTAAATGTCATTACATTTTAAAGTTTAGTAAGGTACATATTTCCAATAAGGTTTGATTTGTGTATGATATTAATATAATAATGGTGATGAGATCATTATATAAATGTAATTAATTAATAATAATAATAATAATAATAATAATAATAATAATAATAATAATATGTTGATATTAATTATAGTTTAACCATTAACCATTAACCAGTATATTATGTGTTGGCTTGAATAACTGAATGGTATTCCTTTCATTTTACCATCCATTATACAGAGACCCACTTGTAACCTACTGTACAGCAGAGCGACATACCTACCTTTTTTTATTTATTAATTTTATTTTAATATTATGTGAGTTCAGATTATAATTAGTTTATTTAAGAGGGAGGCTATTCGTAGCTTTTGAGAGGGCATAGATACTCCACTACTTCAGCCTCCTTAGTTGAGCTTATGTAGTTATGACGTTATGTCCATAATATATATCCATTGTTCATTATCATATTAATTATCTGCAGATTTTATTTAAAACTTATAACTTATTAGGTAGGTATAACATTAATATCGTATACATACACAACTTAGGCATCTGGCTATAATTTAATAAGCAACTTCTCCGTTTTAAATGCTAAAAACAACATAATATGTTTAATAATACTACAATGTTATAAATAATAAAACCAGCCGGAGGACCACCGAAAGCATAGTATAATATTATGTAATGGAAATCCTGCCGGCGTCCGGGAAACCGGCCCTCCCATCAGCGACGACGGGTGTTCGTTCTGCTGTGGTTGGGGGCAAGCGGCTGGTTCGGACGAGAAATCCTGCAGATGCGTGGGCCAGAGTTGGTATCGATACAGGAGATGGTGACAATAACCGAGTCGAAGATGACCGAGTAGGAACTAATGGAAGTGACCGTGAAACTGAAGGGGGTAAGAGGCGATGTGGCAGTTCCAAAAGAAGCTCAACAACAAACAATTTTACCAACATATATATCACAGCAAAGGCCAGATCAGCCTAATCCGCGTCCAAACCAACATAGGAGGAAATCCATTGACATTTTTTTTTTGGGGGGGGGGGGGGGTCGCTAAATTAACTGAAAAACACATTACTCAAATAATATGATAGAAATCGAAACAAAAACCTCATTGAGTCGCATATTTCATTGAAATGAATCCTAACACATTTTAACAGTTTATAAGTACACATAAATAAAACAAAAAACGACCATTAAAAGAATATTAAAATTTATTCAATTTATTTTAAAACAATTGTTCTATTTTTTTTTTTGGAAATTTGTTAATGATGGAGTCATAGTCAAAATTATGTTTTACAATATCCTTTTCGATATTAAGTATCGCAATTGTGTTAAAATGATTTTGAAGCATATATGTTCTTAACCAAGTTTTTAAGCGTCTCATAGAAGAAAAAGTACTCTCACATATTGATGAGATAATTGGAAGAGTGATTGCGCTACTTTAGTTATTAGCAGCACCATTGATTAAATATACATAGATAGCCCACAGCTATACAAATAATGTAATAGCCGTGATTAATAGCGCGGCCTCTCAATAGATGGCATTAGTAATGTCAATATCTAAGAAATAATTAAAATCATAAATAGGCATTGAATAGTTCATAAGTGGGGGGGGGGTAATGTTGGTGATCGGCCCGCATTTATCCAAATACCTGTTTTGGAATTTTGATAGAAATAAACTGCGATAAGGAAACATCAAACAATAGTACAATACCTATATTTTAATCTCGTATATGGTTATTGACAAATACAATTTATTTAATCCTAATATCAAAATATCAAACAGGACAGTTTACTGCTTCTGCGTTCTGCTCAGCCAAAGTGTGAACAAATAACATATTAAATAAAAAATAAATTTTACTTCGACATCGTAATTTATAAAAAAAGCTGGTTGTAACTTTTGTTACCAATAATTAATTTAAAACTAGGACTAAAAAATGATAAAAAAATATCTGAAGAGAATGTCGCACCCGAATATGTTGCCTCCGTAGTCCGTCTTACAGACGTACGACATAGCAAATTTCCGTTCGCTAGTTCCAATTGGGTGCTGTCAGTTTTGATATTACAGTGAATTGACGCATTATCAAACTCTGTGTTCTCTCGTTGGTTTTTTACGATATTTTAATTGTTAAATGAGATATGTTCATTTTCAAATATTAATACTTTATAATTTATATATTCATAGCTCACTTGACAATTAAATCATCGTAAAAAACCAACGAGAGAACACAGATAATGTTGTTACCTAAAAGTTTTGTAAGAGGTCAATTCACTGTAATATCAAAACTGACAACATCCTATTGAAACTAGGGAACGAAAATTTAGTACGTGTGTAAGACGGAGACAACACAATATGTAGGTGCGACGCGACGTCCTCTTAAAATAATGCTCTTAAAAATGTTTTATTTTTTAGAAATAAAAATGTATTTAGTGCATATTTAATATTTAATAATTAATGAAGTTAATATTGTCTGTCATTTTTATAATGAACATTCCTAAAATTTGAATATTATATTATAAAAAAAAAAAAATGTAACCAGGTAAATAAAAATATTCAATTTGTGACTAATATAATATAATTTATTAGCGTGTTGCAAATACTTGCAATACCAACAACAGTCAATACATTATTAACAATAACAATATAATATAAAATAGTTTACAACAAAGATAATGATAATTAATGACACATTATAAAATAGAATAGAATATAATATATACAAAATCTATTTTAAATATTTTTAAGAATTTTTAATTTTTTTTGGGATTTTTCAACTCTCACATGCTTAATATTTTTTGAAATCCAGTTAAAATTTCTAAAAAGTTTACATATTATTAGATGTTTGATCAAAAATTCAATATGTGGAATACAAGTTTCATTAACATTTAATAAACTAATTAATTCAGTTTTTATTTTTTTTTCAGCAAATTGGGCTATTTTTTTTCTGTGTGGTTTTTTCTCTACTATATCTGCAAGGATTTTTTGAGCCAAAATAATAAATTGCGTCAGTTCATAAGTAGGTACTTTCAGATGCATTTCAGACGTTTTTGAATCATAGTTTTTACAAAAAATTAAAAAATCTAATTTATTTGTAACTGAAAAATCAGACTTCACCATTAACTGTTCACAATAAGAGCAGGGAAATTTTAATATTGTTTTCATTGCGAGGTAACCAGCAAAATATGTGTTTGAACAATTTTCCAAAGTAACCACCGCTTCTTTCTCTGACTGAATGCTTAATCAATGGCAGCACTTTTATTTAACAGGTTAAGGTGGTTAGGTCAGCCGCGTAAGTATTGATAACAACGAATGTAATGTTGAAACTAAATTAAATGAAACCCATAGTCAGCCATAAATAATAAATACGTTGTTACTGGTTAGACCTAAGGTAATACCACGGTTGTTGATATCTATTATACGAAAATCTTATCATAGAACATTAGAACAATCATCCTATCGAGCCATTAAAGTAGTGATAGTTGTTATCACATATTGTAATCTAATTTTTTTTCTTCGTAATGGTATATTATTATATTACCTGCGTATCCTCCTATCCGGCCGGAAGTTGTAGTGCACCTCTCGCCGTCGTCGTGGCCCGATGTCGCAGGTTTCTAATACCCTCAAATATTTTTACCGGGGAGGGGGGGGGTAAAATTATCCTAGGAAGACTTTACCGGGGGTAAAATTAACCTAGTATATTTTTACCGGAGGTAAAATAAACCTAGGATATTTATACCCCTGGTGAAATTTTATGGGGGGTAAAATTATCCTAGGATAAAATTAATTTAACCAGGGGGGTAATAATATCCTAGTATATTTTTACCCCCCTGTAGAATAATTTTACCGGGGGTATAATTAACCTAGTATATTTTTACCGGGGGTAAAATTAACCTAGGATATTTTTACCCCCCTTAAAATTTTAAGAAAGTAGGTATGTGAAATTGTTTTCAAGAAATATCAATTATACATTTTACATCTACAACATAAACAATAACAATAATGTAAAATATCAAGGATTGGCGAAATACTTTCAAAAATTGTTTATAAGCATTTAAATTTCGAATTTTGACAAAATGTATCAAATTTAAAATTTAATAATTATTTTGTAGTTAAAAATTTATAAAATGTTCAACTTTTATAGCTTAGGATTGAAAATTTTGGGGTGTCACCAATGTCACCGCTAATCATCCCCATCCAATTTACGTATTGTAATATATATTGTAATTACAGATTGTAAACAAAATTTTGTTCAAAAAAAAAAAAGGATTAAAAATTTCAAAACAAAGGTCCACGTAAATAGGTAAATATATAAATTACTTTATTCACAATAATATCATAAAATATACTTAGTAATATCATAGGCTGATTGACTGTTCCCGCTCAGAATAGTTTTTCTTGTACAATGATAATATTATATCATTGAATTCAAATTTAACACCATCCATCACAGTGACCCACTTGTAACCTACTGTACAGCAGAGCGACTTTTTGGTTTTATTTTCTTGTTCATATCTTTAATTGATAGTAGTTTAGTGATTGCTTCAGCCGCAGTGTACCTATAAGGAGCATGTTTTTGGGAGTTTAAATTATGTTTGTAATTTGTTTTTTACTATAAATTTTACTAATCATCTTATCATTTTTGGAGGCAATAATAATATAATATGATATTGTGTTGTGACATCCGTTTTTGAATAAATATTTAAATTATAGAATACTTGTAACTTACATTAGTCCATCTATTTATAGTTTGTATAATCAGCAAACTACCTTTTGTTGTTTTTAATCCAACGAACGACATACTTGTCCAGTGAAGTATTATGAGTTATCAATATATTAAATAATTTTGTGTAATAATTAACCATGAAACATACACGGTTATTTAGAAATATAATAGTTATTAATTTATTGTTCTTTTTTTACCTTATGGTAATTAAATACATGGTACCTAGATTATATTAATAAGATATAACAAATAATATTTAATAGTAGGTATTATTATTAAAAAAAAATTGATTTCAATACAAATTACTTACATATATATACCTGTATAGTTTTAAATCCAGAAGGTAATAGCCTTATTCTAACCTTCAGAAACAGAAAGTTTATACAAACAATAATAGTGTTTATGAAGTTTCATCTAGAAATATTAATGCATCTCCTTTAAAAGTTTTTCTGGGTTTAGTTATATAACATCAACTCAAACACTGAAATAGTTTTGCATTATTTTCATTCAAATTTATCGTTATGTTCGGTAGTTAACATTATCTAAGTACATTTTTGTGTATTAAAAAATAAAAAATGTTACGATAGTTTATATAAGTACACTACATTTACAAAAAAAATCAAGAAAATTATATATTGTTATGTAATTATTTAAAAATGTTGTTGATTGATACTGATCAATGGTTATACTATTATGCTATAAATTGTACATAGGGACTATGGGACTTAAACCAATTTTAAATAATTACTTTTCTTTTGTTAGGTATGATGTAATAATATTATTATTTCAACCTGTTAAGTAAAGTGAGCACACGTGGGTGAACTTCTGCATAATATTGAGTCCACGACGGTGAGAAATAACGTTATTGTATATTGCTGCTAGTCTTGCATACTTTATACATTCAATATTGGAAAACTATGTAGAAAGTGGAATGTTTTATACTTGTATATTTAGTTTTGGTCAGGATACAAATTTTCCTCGTAACCGATATAGTAGTTGGTTTTATTGAATATTACGTTAGGAAATAAGTTTGATAGATATACAAAAGTCGGTTTAACAATAATTTATATTTATGTTATTTTTGAGCCAAAGCGATTATAACTACCTAAGTTCGGTTCTCTTTCACTATTATACGACACAATTCATTGGAAAATATAACGTGGATCTGGTAAAATACATTTTTATCACGATTTGTTTGCTCTATTCAAAATCAATAATACATTGTTATTCGACTTGCATTGCATCTCAACAATATATAATATACGATAGATATATGTGAAAGGTAATCAAATAAATCTGCGAAATTCAATTCATTGTTCAATTGTTCTCTCGAGGAAACAATATTGAATAGCTAAAAAATAGAGTACTTATACCTACCTAGGCGAATATATATTAAATATATTCATATTATGTAGATGAATTTAAAAAAATATTGCAACAGTGTTTTAATCGGATAGACCTAAATGTAACGCAACAACTATCTAGCCATATAGTTATAAAACAATAGTTAAGTCACAGGAGTTTACCATTTAACAAGGTAAGGTGCCTTTTGATTTAAAATCATTGAATTATTTTGGTAATAAATTACATTTTAATGTCTGATTAATATAAATTGATAACTGTTATCAATTTTCGATTAACATTTTCCTCCGTTTATTATTAAATTATTGATGCATAATTCTTTTTTATACTCCATACGTTAAGAAATATTAATAACTCCACCCCCTAAAATTGTATTAATTACTGACTGGAATAATTTATTACAATGCCAGTACCTAATTGATTTCTGAACTAATATTTTTTTGGAGAATATTTAGAGTATTTTTAAGTCTTCCAGAAGATAGATTTTAAGTGTATAATACTGTGTATGGACACAAATGCTGTAATATACAATTATAATATACAACATTTTTATGTGGAATAAATACGATTAGTTAAAAAATATTGCATTCAATGTTATCATTCAGTTGAGTACAGTTTTGTTAAAAACACTTACAATCTATTCGAAAGAAATGTTACACCGATTCTATAATAAGTGGGATCCTCAGAAAAAAAAAATAGCTTTATATAAAACAGTTGAAAGTTGTAATCGATTGGTTATACCGAGTACGTTAAAAAAAATTGAATCGAACAAAGCGTGAAGCACTGAAGTAGAAATGATAATGCCAATAACGAGTGTCGAGGATGACAAGAAACAGATAATGTTTATGTTTTGAAAGGATTTTTTTGAACATTGACAATTTTATAAATTGGAATTGATCTAAAATAAAAAAACACATTGACTTTAATGTATAATATTATGTACGATTCCACCGATTCATTCGACCAACAATGTTGAATTGGTGATGTCTTTCGATGCCAATCAAATTATTATATTTCTCTAATTTGGCCATTAAATTAATATAAATATTCAAATTTTTCAATCATAGTTTATAAATAAAAAAAGAACTATAATTTAATATAATATGCAGTACCAGTATAAATTTCATATGACCTTAACATATTATATTATCATAGCATACGTTTTTTATTTAAAATTTTATACTTAATAATTATTATTATTAACATTAATAATGTTTGTTGTCATTAAATCGTTTTAAAAAAAAAAAAAAATGTTTTTATGATTTGTATGGTTTTATTGAATATTATATATTGATCTTCGTTTTAACAATTTACATGATATCAACATATCGGAAGATGTTAATTTTTGTTCGTAGAACTTTTGCTTTTCTGAAAGCTCTCTACATATAATATTATTTTAATTTATTACCTATCTAGTGAACAATCTTGTTTAAAAAAAAACTACCGAAATGGAAAATAATCTTATTACATATTATTTTACATTTATAGCCTTAGGATTGACATTTTCAAACATTTTTTTGATTTGCGTGAAGTAAAGATATATTTTGATTGTTATTTATTACTGTATTTTGCTGTCAGCATCTTGTGACAACTTGTATAATCTTTACTTGTTTAATATTATAGCCTTTATAGGTATTCCGATTTTCGATGTCAAACATTGTTATACTATTATGTATATTATTTTCTATACAATATATTATAAAAATTACATAAAATATGAATATTATTGTATTAAATAATAATTAGAACACTGTAAGCATTCAACACTTATATGGTACCTGTTATAATATCACACTAACATTTAAATATTATTATGACGTAATATTATTATAATACAACAATGAATTCCTTCAATATGTTACATAATTGCATACACGTTTGTACCGTCTTGTCCAAAGTATTCATTAATTTTATTACAATATTATTAAACCTACAACAGGGTCGATTTTTTCAATTAATTATTTAAATAAAAATATCACATTTCACTTTTAGCTTTAATTAGACAATACTGAACCCAACGAAGTACATAATTAATTAACAAAACTTTCATATTACACCTATGACTTTAAATACCTATAGATAATAATATTGTTACAAAAATCTATTTACATAGAGAATCATTTAGTGAACAATTTTTTACAAATCTATAGATATGAATATAATTTACTAATAACTATTATGTTATTATGAAAAAATTATTATTAGTTTTCAAAAATAAAAATGCATTGCAATAATTATATCGTGACTCTAAATGTCTGTATAATACATTGAGTGTATTCAATGTTTGACCGTCGAACATGCAGTTTTATTAGCAAGACATATTATATAGAAGTTATTTATACAAATTCTTACATTATAAGAAATAATGCAAAATTCCAATTTATAGTTGTAAAGAAATCGAGATCAAGTATAAGTTTTCGCATTTAAATTATAAGCTTTACGAAAAATAACAAAATACTTTAAATCATTTAAACATTCCATTATACTATCATACAGAAATGAAGACTTACAATTATTTCAAATGAGAAGTAACAATTATAGCATTTAAACAATTCCAAATAAAACTTTAAAATCCGTTGGCATTATTCATGTCAATGAGTTTTAAAAGTCTTAAGAGACATTCAGAGAAAAATTCAAGAAAATTCAGATAAAATACGGATACTGGGTATTATATATTTATATGTCACTGTTCATTTAGGAAAATATCATGATTTTAATTTGTAATTAAAAATGTACAAATTCCGATGATTATGATGTTATAAAAAATTTTTTGTTTCGGTACTTTTACCAAATAACGAAGAGCACAAAAATGGTTAACACTTACCACCACACTATTCGCTGTGAAAGCCAAGAATTTTAGAGATAAAAAATTTAAAAAATGTGTGTCAAATTTCTAATCCAAAGATATAAATTTTAAACAATACTTTGGAAAATTGCTTCAACAATCCTACACATGCATAATTTGTTTATTTATTGAAATATTATACATGTTTGGACCCAATTCCATGAACTTATCAATACATATCATTCAACACTATTATTAGACAATACAAATAATTAAAATTATACATCAAAACAAAATATATTATTATTATATAGATATAATATATATCAATGTATATGCGTAGATAGGTGAGTGTCAGAGGTGAATCGAACTGTTTGAAGTTCAAAAAACCGAACCGAACTTTGGGTGTTCAGTTTGAGTTCGAAAGTCGAACCAAGCTTTAAAAATCGAACTGAACTCCAACAACAAGTACGAAATTTTAAATAGCTCGAACTCCAAAAAAATGCCAACACGTCAAAAGGTTCGAACCAAAAATGTTCCCTGTGTTGATTGTTAAATATTAAACAATATTAATTTGTATTTTGTTTATTGTCTATAATATAGTTTACACAATACACTCATCATATTCTATACTTACTAGTTTTTTTTTTTATTTATTTTAAATGTGAAGTGTTCTGTATTGAATGTACATTATAATTATTGAATTATTGTTATTTTAGATTCTGAGCGGAGCGATGAATGTATTGGTTTTACAATGATGTATGTTTTTTTTTATTTATATTTTTATTTATATATATTTTTGTGTCTGTCATCACGTTTTAGGACAGTAAAAGTGCTTCGATTTTCTTCAATAGTACCTTTTCTGATAGGAAAGTGAATCTAGTTGGTACTTTGGGGGGTCAAAAGTAAACATTTCCCAGTAGTTTTCACAAGCGCCGGGAAAAAACAACATAAAAATTAAGGAAAAACGGGAATTTTTACGCAAAATCGATTTTCCAAAAAATCGAATTTGGTTTTTGGTGTAACTCTAAAACAAATGAACGTATATACATGAAATTTTCACTGGTTGTTTATATTTGCATTTTCTATACACGATAACATTTTCAAAATATTTTGATTTATTTTGAACTGTTTAGGGACATTTTCATTTTCCATTTTTTTTTAGTTTTTTTTCTAAAAATATCAATAAAATTTTATTTGTTGGTTGCGAAAGCTTGAAAATTTAATAGAAGGCTCCTAATATGTTGTTTCAAAGGCAGATGAAAAATATTAAAAATCCTTAGTCACAATTTTTTTTTATAAGCATTTAAAGTTCAAAAATTGACAAAATATGGAAAAATCACGAAAATTAGCAAATTATTTTGAGTTAAGAATTCGTAAAAATTTTTCTTTTTAAATCGAAGATTTGAAAATGAAACACAAGATTCCTTATAAGATTATCTACCTTTATCAATAAAAAAATCTCTACCGGACAGTCAAATTAAATTTTTATGAGCGTTTGAAATTCAAATTTTTACAACATTGGATTTTCACTCGATTTCTCATGTAGCGATTTCCTTATTTTGTTGTAATTCAAAAACGAATAACTGTAGATACATGACAATTTCACTGAATGTTTATATTAGCATTTCCTATACACCATACAATTTTGAAAATATTTTGACTCTTTTTGAGCTGTTTATGGACATTTACAGCTTTCAATTTTTTTTAGTTTTTTTTTCTATAAATATCAATAAAGTTTTATCTGTTGGGCCAAAAAGTGTAAAAATTTAATACAAGGCTCCTGATATATTGTTACAATAGCAGTTGAAAAATATTAAAAATACATAGGCACGATTTTTTTTATAAGCATTTAAAGTTGGAATTTTGACAAAATTTATCAAAATCTCGAAAATTATCAATCGTTTAAATTAAAAAATTATAAAATGTTCAGTTTTTATAACTAAGAGTTGAAAATTTAAAACAAAGATTCTCTTAAATAATTCATACTGTAACCAAAAAATCTAAAAAATATATAAACACACTTATTTTTTACAGACATTTTAATTTCAAATTTAGACAAAATTTCATATTTAAACCAAGAATTACGATTTTAGTTATTTTGTTGTGATTGAATAATATTATTCGTGAGTACTTGAAACTTCTAAAGTGTACTATTATATATCTATGACAGTATCACGGTTTTTGTTGATGTATAACGCGTTATAACTGTTATAAGTATCTAATGGATATTGTGATATGATTAATTTGGAATTTATTATAGGTCAATTTTTTGTTTAATACCATAGATATGTATATAATATGTCTTATACATAGACTGACATACCGCCACCGCTCAGAATCGTTTTTCTTATACAATGATATTATATCATTGAATTCAAATTTAATACCATCCATTATACAGTGACCCACTTGTAACCTACTGTACAGCAGAGCGACACCCACTTGCCCACCTTTTTAATTTTAAAATCACAAAAGTAAAATTAAACACATGTTATTGTCCGGGTATCGGTTATTTATAGACTTACATAGTTATTTTTTCTTTGTACTATTTATATAATAGTTCATAACTCACTGTACAATATTAAAAGTTAATATTATTCATTATTGTTATTCAATATTTATAAATCGTTATCGTTTATAAAATTGGTCCTTAGTCCTACTATCCTTACTCGATAATCGTTAGTTATTTTGATTTGACAAAATACCATAAAGTTAGATTTGACATTTAATTTAATAGTTGAGTTTGGGTTCAGTTCAATAATGAAATGTAATAAATATAATATGGTACAGGTGTGGTTTGATGTTGAACGAAATGTTCGGTTGATGTACGATTAAAAAGTTTGGTTGTAGTTCGAAATCAGACTGAATTGTTCGGTTCGTGTTCGGTTCGACATACGACTAAAAAGTTCGGTTTGAGTTCGATTCGACATTAAAAGGTTCAAAACCATTTTGGTGTTTGATCCACCTCTAGTTGGTAGATACATAATTTTTAAATGATTTAAGAGGAAATAGAACAAAACGGATCAATGTTATACTTATTTATAACGTTCATAATTCTTAAGAGTGGTGTGTTAAGTAATTTAAAATATCTGAAATTTATCAACGATTACAGAATAAATATGTAGATAGGTACATTTAAATATTTTGTATTTTACTTTTTTATATTTTTAGGAAAATATGAAATTCTCATGGTGAATCATTCAACGCAATACGTCATACCATTAGCTTAATAAATTCAACTGCTGGTGTACTTACCAGTAACTTAAAAACTCCGATGTAGGTATATTTAAATTAATAATTTTAAGAAATATTTTGATTGTAATGGCCATTGATCTTTGTATATCCTTAAAAAGCGGTTATGTTTTACAAAATGAACAGATTTTGTAGTATTTAGGTATTGACGTTTAAATAATAATTTTTATATCAATAGCAAAATAAAATATCCTACAAATATTAAACCGATGTTAAAAAATTATAACAGACAACAGTCTGTAGTTTGTAATTAACTATTTTCAAATGTTAATCCTAAAAAATCACTTCCACAAGTTTTAATGGACTTCAAAGAACATTCACTAATTGTTAGTTCAAAAAAATTTAATTCAAATAGTTTATTAAACAATCTAAACCACTAAATACTATTGCACTCGTGTAGTCATGTAAGTGCGCGACCCAAACTAAATTTAACTATCATTAGAGATAAATAAATTGTATAGTGAAAATGTTTAAAGTCTAATAAAGTATAAAAAAAAAGTCAAAACTAATATAATAAAATATATAGTAGATAAATTGTAAATTTATATAACTTCAAAAAACAAAAATTATTAAGGTATATAATGAATATTATCACGATTAGTACCTAATACACTGATACCTATTGTAAACGTTTTTGAAAATTGGTCGACAAGTCAAAGAGATGTTCAGAGACTCAAAAATGTATGTTTCTATACAATGACGTAGTATCAATATTGTATAAAATTAAGTACCAAAGACGCTTTATGTGCATTTAAATCAAATAATATTATTATGTTTTGTGTAAAAAAAATTTACTTACCTGATAACAACTATAATATTGGTAGTAATGTTAAAATATTTTTATTATGTGGCAGATATTATTACAAAACAACGATGGCTTAAAATTAATAGTATTTATAATTCGAAAATCACATTTAATAAATTTAACTACTCATATACCTATCAAAAAAATATTAATTTTTTACCATTTATGTTTCAACAAAATACTTGAATTTTAGATTCTGAGTGGCACGATGAATGTATTTCTTTTACAATGATGTGTGTATTTATTTTTTATTTATTTTTTTTTGCATCTATCATCACGGTTTGGGGCAGTGAAGCTGCTTCGACTTTCTTCAACAGTATCTTGTTCGATGGCCGATGGGAAAGTGAATCTAGTTGGTGCATTCGAGAGGTCAAATATTAATATTCCCAATAGTTTTCACAAGCACCGGGAAAAACAACATAAAAATTAAGGAAAAACAGGAATTTTTACTCAAAATCGGTTTTCCACCAAATCGATTTTGTTTTTTTTTGTAACTCTTGAACAAATGAATGTAATACATATACATGAAATTTTCAAAATATTATGATTTGTTTTGAACTGTTTAGTTTCCCATTTTATTAGTTTTTTTTTCTATGAATGTCAATAAAACTTTATTTGTAAGGTAAAAACGCTTGAAAATTTAATAGAAAACTCCTATTATGTTGTTACAATGAAGTTGGAGAAATATTAAAAAACCTTAGTCACAGTTTTTTTTTTACAAGCATTTAAAGTTCAAAAATTGACAAAATACGGAAAAAAACACAACATTTTGCAAATTATTTTAAGTTAGAAAATCATAAAAAATTTTCTTTTTAAATCTAAGATTTGAAAATGTACTACAAGTTTTTTCAAAAGTTTGTCTACCTTTATCAAAAAAAAAAATGTCTACCGGAAAGTGAAATTAAATTTTGATGAGCATTTTAAATTCATATTTTTACAAAATTTGTTATTCACTTGATTTCTCATGTGGGTAACGATTTTCTTATTTTTATATAATTCAAAAACGAATGGTTCTAGATACATGCAAATTTCACTGAATGTTTATTTTATCAATTCTTGTACTTGATAAAATTTTCAAAATATTTTGACCTATTTACAGGCCTTGTCAGTTTTAGATTTTTTCTATTTTCTTTTCTATGAATATCAATAAAGTTTTATTTGTTGGGCCAAAATGTGTAAAAATTTAATACAAGGTTCCTAATATATTGTTACAATAGCAGTGAAAAATATTAAAAATACATAGTCACGATTTTTTTTATAAACATATAAAGATCAAATTTTGACAAAAATTATCAAATTTAAAATTGAATAATTATTTTGTAGTTAAAAATTTATAAAATGGTCAACTTCTATAACTAAGGATTGAAAATTTAAAACATGATTCCATGTAAGTAGTTAATTCTGTTACCAAAAAATCTAAAAGAATTTACAAGCACAGTTATTTTTATAGTCATTTTAAGTTCAAATTTGAACGAAATTACATATTAAAAAACCTAGAATTACTATTTTAGTTATTTTGTTGTGATTGTATAATATTATTCGTGGGTACTTGACACTTCTGAAGTATACTATTATATATCTGTCATAGTATCACGGTTTGTTGTTGATGTATAAAAATTTATAAGTACCTAATGGCTATTGTGATATGAATAATTTGGATATTATTATAGATAAATTTGTTTTTTGATACCATAGTTATGTACATAATATGTCTTATACCTAGACTGACATACTATCTCCTCTCAGAAACGTTTTTCTTATACAATGATATTACATCATTGAATTCGAATTTAATATCATCCATTATACAGTGACCCACTTGTAACCTACTGTACAGCAGAGCACCTTTTTTTAGTTCTTAACTGTATAGTACCAAAATATTATCGTTTAAATAAGATATTATAACTTGCATTGTAAATATAATATTAAACAAATAAAAATAAATTCCAGTATTGTGAAAATAATGCATTGTTTGAAACTAAATAGTTTTTTTATCTAGTTTATTCTGTTTACGTTGAAACTAGACAATGCATTATTGTTGAAAAAATGTAAAAAGGGTTAAAGTTGTAAAAGTAATTTTTTAAAGAGAAGTTATAATTTTATTTACATTTATTATAAATTTAAACCAAGGATAAACTTGTTCACATTTCTATGTAATTCCTAAATAGTTTCTACATTGTACTTCCGAGCATTTTTGAAAAGAAACTGTGTTTGTGCAGATAGCGATGAATAGAATTCCATCAGTAATCATTAAAAAAGTTCTGTCTTAAGTCATTACGGTTACGATCTGAAACCAAATATTGGTGTTGTATATTTTTGTTGAATAAAGACGAGAAACTTTTCTTTTTTAAATTTGTATAGTGTAAGTTTTTTCGAGACAAAAGTTTGACGAGTTACCCAATAACTACCTGGTTTAATTTTTAAATATTTTTTTTTATCTTACTATTATTTAATAAGAATGGTACTTAACGAAATTTGGTTATCGTTTTATATCCTTAAAATATCAGAGTTGAAACAGTCCAACCGATATATTGATTTTATCGTTATTTAGAACTAAAACGTTATAGAAGTTTTGAGTTTATCGTTATTTAAAATAGTGTTAATACCTATTAAAATTAAAAGTAATAACTAATGCTGGCCCGAATACGGAATATGATATAATCAATTCTGAGATTGATTGCATGAAATAAATGTTTCCACGAAACCAATAGACAAATAGATTTTAAAATGTTTCGTTTTGCGTTATTTTTCGTTCAATGATATTCTATAAAATAAATTACGTTTTGAGTTATGTTTTGTTTAATGATATATTATAACATATTATTATTTTGTTAATCGTAATGTTTTGTTTTGCGTTATTTAATTTCTTTTGATTATCGCTTTCCGTTATAATTACATTTATAAATTTCAATCGTTTTTTGTTAAATATAACGTTATTATAACGTTTGCAAGCCCTGAGTAAACTATGCAAAAGTCATTAAGTCCAACTTAATAATTTGTATTTTAAATATAAGTAATAAGTAATTATTTCACAGTGTCATATTGTTTTACAACCATTAATAAATAACTATTTTGCTTAAAAGAAAATCAATTAAAACATGCAAAAACATTTGGTTACATTTGACATACGTTTAAAGTTTGAAAAAATTGCCAAAGTTGATTCTCAAAAATCATGTTTTTGGACTTAGTTTGCACTTTGCATGATTGGTGACGAAATACACTATAAACTATGAATGATAAAGTAAAAAGTATAAATTATTTTGATATTTCAGATTAGTTTATGTTCAAAAGTTTTATTATAATTGGTGGGGGGAGTGATCGGGAGGTGACTTATTTTATTTTTCACCTATTTAGTTATAAAGGTTGAGAAACGTTGCCCTACGCTGACAAATGTTTATTACTTATATTTTAGACAAAATATTATTATAATGTTATGTATACAACAGACATGCCATAATCGTCATATTATTATTGTACCCAGGTAGTGGTATTGCGGTCATGTTTAGCCGTGCAGTATGTCACAACATCTCAGGATAATAATATTATAATAAGCATATGACGGACTTGCAATGTTACAGTAAAGTTTATCAGGTGCTTCTATAATATTCATCGACGGTATTCGTTTGGATTTCAATCGACGCCATACGCGTAGTTAATGTGACAACTGTAGTGAATTGAATTTTGTGTGTTTCAGTGTGGTGAGTCGACCATTTCATTAGCTCTCGTACCAACAATAATTATTAACCAGACAAGGAATATCTCGGACCGTGAATAATGCCGTAGGTATAGTAATAGTACCTACAACTATTAACTGTTCACATAAAAGCGTAAGTGACATTATTGCGTTTACAGAGTTTAATATTATTGTAATACAAATTCATCTAATCGGTTTGAAACGACTCTATACGATTATTCCATAACTATTGGCTATTGCCAAAATCGAAAAAGAGTCAATGAACCAGTATTGTCTAGTTTTAGCATGATAATATATGAAAAGAAAATTAATTGAACTGCACCAAAATTATAATTAACTATAACTAGTTATCTAAGTTAAAACATCACACATTTTAACCGAATAAGTCATTAAGTTAAAAACAAAAATAATTAACTAGTTAAGTTAATGCCCACCTTTGCATATTATAATATCGTACTACATTATTTAGGTATACAGCAAACGCAACAGAAGTGTTCCAGTGTAATATACTACCTATACTAGCTATATGTGGTATCGTAGAAGACTAAACTAGGGACAAGCACTAAAGTAGTTTACTTCCATTGCGAATGAATCTTTATTATAATATTTTAAGATTATAATATGTGTTAGGTATAGCTTAACGTTAAGGAGAATATAAATAAACAATAGAGAGTTTTTGCACAACGTCCGTTAAACACTCCGGTAAAAATAACGTTCGGTTAAATTATACGGTAATATAATAACGTTGTAATTGAAACTTTAGTTTTTGCATTTACCGGATGCTAAAATTTCGTAAAACTTTTTTATCACATGTAAGTTGTAACCATAACCATAGACATATAAACAGGTTTATGGGTCCAACCATTTTGATAATCGCAAATTGGATTTTTCAATTTTACATTATTTATTAGTATTCATCAGTATTTTATAAATTGTGTAGATACAAGAAGTTAAATATTTCAAACACTTTCATTTAAAAAAAAAGTGGGATACTAAACACCGGTATTGGCTGATAAAGAAAACAGCTGTGATCACCAGTGTAAAATCAAAATCACGGATAACAGAATTTGATAAGATATAATAACCGATAATAAATATTAGGTGCCCGCTAAAATGTTTAAAATAACCGATTACGATAATCAAATAACCGTTCCGATATTTTTCGCGCATGCGCAAAGGCTTGTTTTGGTAAATAACGTTATCGGATTCATACCGTATTTTTAACCGGCGTTGTGCAAAAACTCTCTAATATTACGACCGGTAACCAGTGAGATATACTAAGATATAGTTATATATAAACAATAAACTATATTACCTATACTTAGGTATCTTTCATAGGGGCATATTATTCTTAAAAAAATTTTAACAACCAAAAACATTACACTACGAAATATAAATCATACCTATATAAATATTAATAAATAGATATTACTACGTATTAATACATAATAATACATATAGTAACAATAGGCGAAAATTGGGGGGGGCTTGGGGTTTGCTAAGCCCCCCCTAAAAAAAATCTTGGACATGCAATTTCAATATAATATATTGCAATGGTCAGCTTGCCTTTAATATATTCAGCCTCCACAAGTCAAAAGTTGAAATTGCGAATATGATAGTAATACTAACCATTGAAGTAGTGAAAACAATTACTACGTAGTAATCGTCAATAGTTGTATATTATCAATAGAGAAAAAAAAATATCTAATATATTTATTGTAGCAAACTGAATATTGACTGACAATAATTATATTACTGTTGACTAAATAATAATACGCATAACATAATAATATAGCCCCTCACTGCAGATTCATAGCATACCTCAGACTCAGCATAGCATTAAATGCCAATATCTAACATTACCCAAGTATTTTTAAGCCACTTAATAAGGCACACGTCTGTCGTACTTTATTATTTAATGAACTGTTCGACAAAAAAGAATATTATGATTTTATAATCAAAAGCGATATGCGATAGCTGCATAGCTATCCATCAGAGAATTGCAAATAGTTGTATAACTCATATTGTTTATTCTATCAGACAGAACAACGTTATGGCCTAAAATTTGAAACTCTATATTTTATGGTTAATTATGGTAAATACGTTTCGTCACCTCCGTGACGAAATATGTGGTGGTTGCAGTCGGCGAATATTGTATAGGTATCGAACTCATCGTGGTATGGAAATTCACGATATTTTTATTTTAAACGTGCCGTTAAATGAAAATAATAATAATAATAATATAATAACGGTCCATCCGGTTTAGGGGTCACGGTCCTAAGTCCATTAAGCCGACCGTTTCGCCGGGGTGTTACCTACTGCAACGAGGACGACATCGATGTATAATGAAATACGGCGGTGGCGAGGGCAAGAGGAGGGCCGAAATCAATTCCAAGCGCGTAGACGATTGGAATCGGTTTTTTTTTTCATTTCGATCCCGCATCGTGGTCCAAGAGCAAAAAATAAAAAAAAAATACGAAATCCCCGGAAAAGGCTACCAGCTGGTCTATATGCCTCTATAATATTATATCACTCAGCTATGGGTGGCGAGGAGGAGTATATGATATATAGACGTTTCGTGTAAACTGTCTCGTGACCGGAGGTCATAGCTTGACAATAATATAATATAACATTATACCGTGCTATGTGTGTAATTGTAAATATTACTATATTATTTACCTCTCGAGTTCAATCCCGTTGGCTTCAACATTTTATTGTACACACACTTGCAGTGACTTGCCACGAGGTGTAGCCTTTTTTTTTCACAGAAGTCCATATTTTTTTTTTGCCGCAGTTTTTCATCGAAAATATCATCACCACGTCATTTTTTGTATTATTATTAATAAATTATCATGTCAGTAGATCGACTGTAGAAAAAGTGCATGACACGTAGGTACTGAAATATACCGTTTTAATACATTCCAAAGAGAAAACTCAATAATAGTTGTCAGGTAACATCACACTGACACAATAAGACAGTAACTTCGAAGGTTTCAAAAATAGGGAAAAACACAAAGGAATTGAAAATTGCAAAGAGAAAAATTATTTTGGGAACAAAATGTTACAGTTTTGATTTTTTTTCCATTTTAGGGCTGTTTATCATTCATTCAAACCGCATGGACAAAAAATATAAACGAAACACGGAAAACATACTAACTAAAGAAAATATAATTTTTTACCGTTATTTTTGGGTTACCTATGTGGAAGATAATACCTAGATTTTCTTATTTGCATATTATTTAATATATTATGTGCTTAAAGGTGGTAGATATTTTTTTTGCTTTTTTCTCATTGTAAACTTTAACTAACAAGTAAAAATACGTACCTACTTAAAAATATACTTCTCTGAACAATGGAAAAAAAAAAAAAAAATATACATATATGAGTGCTTTTTCTCATTAATTGTATACAACTATCAAGTCATATCGAAAAAGGTGGGTAAGTGGATGTCGCTCTGCTGTACAGTAGGTTACAAGTGGGTCACTGTATAATTGATGCTATTAAATTTGAATTCAATGATACAATATCATTGTATAAGAAAAACGATTCTGAGCGAAGACGGTATGTCAGTCTAGGTTAAGTCAAAATTTGAACATAAAATGACTATAAAAATAAACTGTGATTGTATATTTTTTAGATTTTTCGGTAAGAGAATTAACTACTTACGTGGAATCTTGTTTTAAATTTTCAATCCTTAGCTATAAAAACTGAACATTTTATAATTTATTAATTACGATGATTAATAATTTTCGAGATTTTGAAAAATTCTGTCAAAATTCGATGTTAAAATGCTTATAAAAAAAAATTGTGCCTATGTATTTTTAATATTTTTCAACTGATATTGTAACAATATATCAGGAGCCTTGTATTAAATTTTTACACTTTTTGGCCCAACAGATAAAACTTAATTAATATTTATAGAAAAAAAAAAACTAAAAAAATTGAAAACTGAAAATGTCCGTAAACGGCTCAAAAAGAGTCAAAATATTTTCAAAATTGTATGGTGTATAGGAAATGCTAATATAAACATTCAGTGAAATTTTCATGTATCTACAGTAATTCGTTTTTTAATTACAACAAAAAAAGGAAATTGCCACATGAGAAATCGAGTGAATATCCAATGTTGTAAAAATTTGAATTTCAAACGCTCATAAAAATTTAATTTGACTTTCCGGTAGAGATTTTTTTATTGATAAAGGTAGACAATCTTATGAGTAATCTTGTATTAGATTTTCAAATCTTAGATTTAAAAAGAAAAATTTTTACGAATTCTTAACTCAAAATAATTTGCTAATTTTCGTGATTTTTCCATATTTTGTCAATTTTTGAACTTTAAATGCTTATAAAAAAAAATTGTGACTAAGGATTTTTAATATTTTTCATCTGCCCTTGAAACAATATATTAGGAGCCTTCTATTAAATTTTCAAGCTTTCGCAACCAACAAATAAAATTTTATTGATATTTCTAGAAAAAAAACTAAAAAAAAACTAAAAATGAAAATGTCCCTAAACTGTTCAAAATAAATCAAAATATTTTGAAAATGTTATCGTGTATAGAAGATGCAAATATAAACAACCAGTGAAAATTGCATGTACCTACGGTCATTTGTTTTAAAGTTACACCAAAAACCAAATTCAATTTTCTGAAAAATCGATTTTGCGTAAAAATTCCCGTTTTTCCTTAATTTTTCTTTTGTTTTTCCCGGCGCTCTTGAAAACTACTGGGAAATTTAAATTTTGACCTCCCCAATGCACCAACGATATTCACTTTCCAATCGAACAAGATACTGAAGTCGAAAATCGAAGCATTATTTCGACTACTTATCGTGTACACAGACACAAAAAAAATAAATATAAAAATAAAAAATAAAATAAAAAAAAAATAAAAAAAAATAAAAAAAAATAAAAAAAAAACACACATCATTGTAAAATCAATACATTCATCGTTTCACTCAGAATCTAAAATGGCATAAATAAACTCCACCAGTGTTAGATCTATCAAATTGTTTTCCCTCCAATATTCATAGGTTGTAATAATATACTAGGTACCTAATCATTTTGTTGCTGAATTTTTGATTTGTGCGTCGCATAAATATCGTTTCGAAAAGATTATTTTTTCGACGAACGTGTGATGAGTGAGTGTGAATTTAGAAAGTGGTCGTGGCCCGCACACATAACACGCGACGATGATGTGAAAATAAAAATAATAACAATATTAATATAGTTGCGGGGGCGGGTTATAGGTCCGGGTGGAAAAAGCACGGTGGTGACGGAGAAACCCGAGCGCGTACGACCAAGACGGCGAGGACACCGAAGAGACCGTCGCGACCGTTTTTCGGGGGTGTGCGCTATATAGCGCGCACGCGCACCGCCGGCCACCGCCGCCGCCGCACGCTACTATTACTACGTCCACCGTAACCTTCCAAAGCCATAGCGTACGATATACTATTATTCTGCATCCTACCCACCCACACACCCACCCCCACCCACCACGTTGGAGCTGATGGCACTACCGTCGAGCGGGAAAAACGGTCGGCCTTTTCGCGCGCTCCGCCGTATAAGGGTTGTTGTCGGGTGGCGGGGGGGGGGAGAACCAGTGCGCTCAAGCTCGAACCCTCCCCTCTTCCCCCCTTCTAAACTAACCCCGGCCACACGGCTATATACGCGCCACCACGAACGCACCCCCCCCCCCCCCCCCATCCCTTAGCCCCACGATCACGACCACGGTGTCGAGCAGCTGCTGTCGAGCGCGCGATAGTGTGTCTCTCCAGCTCGCGGCACGCGGTCTCTTTCCGGTCACCGGTAGCACCGGTCGTCACATCGTCTGGTGAGAGTTTACGTGTATTTGTTTGTGTGTGTGTGTGGTAGAGAGAAGTTAACCTCGGCGTGGACACACGCTCACAGGGTAAGTTATACGTAGTTATAAGGTTGTTTTTTTTTCAACTGCCATAGGTACTACACTGTAGTTATATTGTTACGGTATTTTAACTTCTCGTGACCGTTATTGTTATTGTTGTTGTTGTTGTCGTTATTTGTCATCGCATGGACGAAGATAATCACTACCTCGAGAGCTCTTTTAACGAGCTTTCACATAGGCACAAGGCACAGAAATCCGGATGTTTTTTTTTTAAGCCTCAAATTCTTAAACTTTTACGTTTTGATCGTCTAAAATATAGAACATTCATCTAACTAAAAAAAAATATTGATTGTATACTAGAATGATGTTATATACCTAATACATAGGTTGTTTCGTAAAAAACCTGTATTTAATTTCGAAAATAATAAAAATAAAATATCTGTCACTTAGGCCTGTCTCATAGTATATTCTAAAAACATCCACCTTGGTAAACAAAAAAATATTTTACAGATTTTTTTTCTTTAATTACAATCATACATAATTTTATACAAAACTAACATTGTGTGACGTGCACATACCCGGCCGCTGTTGAAGACTAATTGGATAAAATACACATGAGTACATGACCGTGTAATTCAATTAACATTAAAAATAAACAATTGAAATTTAAGAGTTAAGATATTATACTCTGAAACCATTGTATGACAGACACACTTGAGAAATTAAAATGTATATTATACTTTGTATAGAAATGTCTGCACTCGGCTATGAAATATACTACTGCAGGTGGGAAATTTTAAACGTCAGTTATAAAATGTTTCCCGCTGCTGGAAACTATCCGTACACTTTATTCCACAGTTTAATATAATATATATAATTAGTATTTGAATTTTTGAAATATGATTTACTCAATCAATAGTTTTTATCTTATATTTTATTTTCACATGCATTCGCGTATAGACTTAATTAATATTCAATAACATGATCGTAATAATATAGCACTATATGTACCATCTATTAAGTCCGAATTAATTTTGTATTCAATATTATAGTAACTGTTATCATTAATTAAGACCTATAAAGGTTAAGGACCTATACTGGGTGATTCTTTTATCAAACAACACTCATTATTTCAAAAAGTGTAAATTTTTTTGAAGATATTTTTTTACATAGTTTCAAGTCGCTTATAAAACAACGTTTTTATTAAAAAATTATATTTTTAAATATTTTTTATCCTTATAATTTTTTAAGTTTTTTACTTTTTTGAATGACAACATAGGGTTTTAATTTTATATTCTAAAGTAGAATATTTTTCTTAGTATTTTGATACATGAAAATTAAATTTGGGGCGAGTAGTTTATGAGTTATAAGTATTTAAAGTTTAGACGAGCGGAGTGGAGTGGTTCGGGGTTACCCCGCGAAATGTTTGTCCACTTCACCGCTCGTCTAAACTTTAAATACTTATAACTCATAAACTACTCGCCCCAAATTCAATTTCCATGTATCAAAATACTAAGAAAAATATTCTACTTTAGAATATAAAATTAAAACCCTATGTTGTCATTCAAAAAAGTAAAAAACTTAAAAAATTATAAGGATAAAAAATATTTAAAAATATAATTTTTTAATAAAAACGTTGTTTTATAAGCGACTTGAAACTATGTATAAAAATATTTTAAAAAAAATTTACACTTTTTGAAATAATGAGTGTTGTTTGATAAAAGAATCACCCAGTATAAAAGACGTTTTTTTTTCACATTAATTTAGTAGGTATAATTCTATAAAAAAAATAAATATCAAGTAGGAGTAGTTGTAATAAAAACGTGATTTGTTTGTACTCACTCTTATCGGCCATTTTCATTCTTTAAAAAGAATAGTTAGAAATTAGAATGTTGTTTTTTTAAACTTTTCACAAGTACGTGATCAGCGTGTGCATATTATATTCAGTGGAAAAATGATTACAACAAATTTGTAAACAATATTACCTACATTATAATTTAATACCCATTCAAAGTACAGCATTATATTTTAGGAGAATAATTATTGGGATGTAGCTTTCTCCACAAAAAGTGGAAATACCAGACCCTATAAGTTGTTTTAAAAATATTTTGTTATTATTTTGTCGAAAAGAAATTATTGTCTTGTATTATTATTATTTTTAAGTTTTTACTGTTGGGCATCATGTAAACGGTAGGTATTTGTTTATTTTTTAATTTTTTTCCAAAATAAGTTATAAGAAAAGTTTATGGTTCGATAAGTTCTAAATTTTATCGTGTCTATTTAAATTTTAAATTAAAGTAGGTATGTAATTTGAAATTTGTATTTACAGTGTAATTTTTTATATTCAAATATTTATAATAAAAATGATATTTTATGCACATCACACTTGAGTATTTTTATTTTTAAGTATAGGAGTACTTCTAAAGTTCTACGAATACTGGGGAGAAACAAGTTTTAACAAATTCATAGTTTGGACAAGGCGTTGTCAAAATAATTCAGTAAATTTGTTCAAGAAATAAAATTCGTTTTAATACAAAGTTGAGCTTTTGCTTACTTTATTACTCGTTTGGATACAGTATTTATTTTTGTAAAATAAGTTTAGTTATCTTACCATTTATTTATTTATTTATTTATCTTACTGTGGTATATAAAAAAAATAATAATGATAGTATATTTTTGTTGTATAGCTCAATCGATACTGGTTTATCTTGTAAATAAATTATTTTTTAAATAAGTTTACATTAAGTATATTAAATTACATATTTCTTTTTGGAATGCAATAAAATATTAACTTTTACTTGTATTATTACATTTTTCAGAAATCATGCTAGAAATAAACTATTTAAGTTACTACAAATGTAATTTCATACAATTTAAAATTAAATTGGTATTCAATAATTATTTTGTAAAAAGTCTTTTAGCGGATTTTCAGATTACCGGGAAATTACAATCTCTCATCCTGTATTATTCATTTGTATTATTTGTACTTGTAAAATGGATTTTTTTGGTACAGTTGACTATTGGGCCAGTGTCCAACGGATTTGTAAAACACACATGTTCTGTGGCACTTTCACACATGATAAAAATCGTACATGTTTGTAAATTCACACATCCATATATTATATAATAGAACGCTTTACAATGTGCCGTAGGTAGGTAGATAGGTACTCGATGTCGAACTACAAGAGGTATAAAGCAAGTATACTCAGCAATGGTTAGGTTGTACAAGTACCATGTATGTACAATGTATAAATTGCTGTTTTATCACTATTCGTAAAAATGCACTTAAAGTACAATAACGGCACTCAAATTCAACCCCCCTTGAAGAGCTAACTTGATATGCAGTTCCGGTGAATTTGTTTAGGCCGTGGTCATTATTTTTCTAGGAATTTAATTAAAAACCTAATTTAAAACACACACACACACACACGCATGAACTATATAGACTGCAAAATCTTCATAGATGTGATTAAGATGGAATGGACTTTTTCACATTTTCTGCGTAGACGTTCCACTTTAACCTCTGGTGGTTAATGTGTATCACGTGTTCACTATTTATGTAATATACCTATAAATATTTATACAAACATCACAGACAACAGAAGTTGAACTTACAAAGTGATTATATAAGATTTAAGCAATTGATGTAATCAAAATATACGGAAAAAATTGCGAGAACCTGGAAGATTATTTATGGAAATACTTAAGTAAGTTTTCGCGTGCTGCTTATAATTTATTACACACGCTTCGTACGATTAAAAACCAACGGAACCCTTCAACGTTAAAAGTTTTATTATTTTCTTAGGTATTATAATAATAACACGTTTATTAGAATATTTCAAAGTTTAAACTGTCGTATTTACAGCCAAAAAAGAAGTTCAAAATATTTGTTGTGGGTTTATATGTAAAATGATTGGTTTTTATAAGTAAGTCTTATAATAAACATCAGAAATTGTATCTATTCAGCACTAGAAATAAAAAAATACAAATTTGTATTTCACTATTTATGTAGCACTAGATAAGGTAATGTGTAATTAGTCTGGATCGTTTGTTTTTCCTGGACAGAATTACAAAATGTTTATAGAAAGTGTGCCACAACTTTTGGCAACTAATCAGAAATCGAAATGTGGGATCCCACTAGGTACAGATATCCTGATACGGAGGGCTGCATACCTCCTCTGCTTTTGGTGTGCGTTTTCCATGCCCTCACTTATTTGGTTTAAAATGATCCTTTTGTCTTAGATTTCGATAAAATAACTATCTTTGTAAATCTTACGAAGGGTTTTGTTAAAATATATCTTGTTTTCTAAAATGTTAACGTTGAACACTGAATGTCCGTAGGTTACAATGTGACTTCGTTGCTAAGGATATAATTATTGTCATCTGTAATAATAATTATAACAGGTAATAATCAGATATCAGGAATTTCTTTTCAAACATTATTTTATTTTACTTTGTATAAATTTCTTTTTTAAAATCACCTCGAAATGTGTTAAATATTTTTAATAGATTAGCCATCATAATGTCAACAATAATTGAAAGTCCACAAAAACTAAAAATCTTTAATTTTTGCATTTGATAATTTTTTTTTTTACATTTATTAATATGTATGTATACATACAACCATTCATATATACACACATCTATACACACATCTATGCACATATCTACATAGTTAAATACATAAAATATGGATAATACATGTACGTAATACATGCGTGAAGTTAAGGCTATGATCAGTTAAGGTCTGGTATTATATTAAGTATTGATGCTTTGACATGAAACTGAGATATAATCGTACATGTCACTGTTTAATATTTTCATTTATATTAATTTCAAGAAAAATCTGTAAGTTAAAAATTAACATACAATTTAATTTTTATAGTTTCTTTTATCATTCAAAGTTTTAAGAACAAGTGTGGCGAAAGAAATGTATATAAATTCATAACTGATAAAGGTTTAAAAAAAAAAAAACTTATAACTGAACTGAGTTAAAATGTTTTCCATCTCACAAAACTTACTGCAGTTGGAAAAGTAACTTTCTACCCGGACTTACATTTAACGTTTTAATGTCGTGAAATCTAATCGTTGTAAAAATACTAAATTATTTAATGAAGTTGACTTCTTTCTATAATTGGATGTATAATATAATAACCGTTCATAACTAGCCATGTAAATATTATTAAATTTTTTTTTAAGGGGTTTACAATCCTTCCAATACATAAATTGTATGAGTTTAGATTCTGCCTGATCATAAAAATATTATAGGTACCACAATACATTAGAAACATATACTGATTGACTTAAATAACAAAATTAACATAACCCTTAACCTCTAAACAATTCAAGAACATTTTCTAGATATATGAAATACGAATTTCGAACTTGTTACATTTTAATATATTTATTTTATTACCCACTTGGCACTTACCATCATTTAAAAGTTTTTGAAATATTTTATTAATGAAAAACAATCCTACTCCTTCATTCCTTCCCAATTAAATCAAATAATATAATTTTGTGAAAAAGTGTTTTATGTACTTTTCTCTCAACAGTTGTATATTTAATTTCAAAAGTCTAGAATCCTGACGGTTAAGAAATTGTTCAGTGTATGAAAAAATATTTTCTTTCAGTTTCCTGAATTCCGTAATATTAAGTCAAAAGTATAAAATTAATTTTTAAATAAACGAAAAATATAATCCAAAAATAATATGAGTAATATAATAATATTATGTTTTAAATATTCCTGGGTTAACCTATCTTGACTATCCTAACCTAAATGAAAATTTACATCGGTGGTATTCTGCAGTAGGATCAGTTTTTATTCTTCGAAAATGTTAATTTTGAAGTTATTTTGAATTATACAAAAATATTTGAAAATGTGAGTAAATATTTTTCATAGAAAACATAAATTAATTTTTATATTGGTATCGCCATTCGTATAATTAGTAGGGAATGTTGGTACAATTGGTTGGGTTTTATGGATTTAGTTCATGACAAACTCAAAAATGTGTACACAATTTTAACTATTCAAAAATAAATTTGGAGAAATTTTCTTTTGTCAATCTTAAGACCGACCGAAATAATTTTTAATTATTTAAATAGGTACTCGTTTTTTACATACTTTTCAAAACAGGTATCTGTATTTGAATACTCTTAAAAAGTATTTTTTCTAGTAAGTATTCTATTAATTGTTAAACTAACATTCTAATATATTTAAATAATAATTTAACTACTGTGTTCCAGAATACAGAATATAATATAATATTATGGTGTTATATATGGATAAAGTTATGTACTTATGTCACACTTATTAGTTATAATATATTTACAAGACTTATATTTATTTATTTGTTTTGTTTTGTTTATTATAGTTAACAAATAACCTTTTAGATAAATTATTTGTTCACAGAGTTAATTTTAAATTCAATAAAATAAATCACAACCATTGTCATTACTTATTTGTTAATTGTTTTCAAAATATTCAAAATCCTTAGTCACAGTTTTTTGTTTAAAGTTAATTTACAGTTCAAATATTGACAAAATACGTAAAAATGACGAAAATTTGCAAATCATTTCGAGTTAGAAATTCATAAAAAATTTTATTTTTAAATCTAAGATATGAAAATGTAATACAAGATTCGTCATAAGTGTGCCTACCTTTATCAAAAAAAAATGTCTACAAGAAACTCAAATTAAATTTTTATGAGCGTTTGAAGTTCATATTTTTACAATATTTTATATTCACTCGATTTCTCATGTAGGGGTTTTGTTATTTTATTGTTATTCACAAACGAATAACTGTAGATACATGAAAATTTTACTGAATGTTTATATTTTAATTTTCTATATACCAAAAAAAAAAATTGAAAATATTTTGACTCTTTTTGAGCTGTTTACAGACATTTTCAGTTTTAAAATTTTTTAGTTTTTTTTCTATAAATATAAATAAAATTTTATTTGTTGGGTACAAAAGCTTAATAATTTAATAGAAGGCTCCTAATATATTGTTTCAAAGACAGATGAAAAATATTCAAAATCCTTAGTCACAGTTTTTTGTTTAAAGTTCATTTAAAGTTCAAATTTTGACAAAACTTATCACATTCAAAATTTAATAATAATTTTGTATTTAAATTTTATAAAATGTTCAACTTTCATGGATAATGATTGAAAGTTTAAAACAAGATTCTACGTAAATAGGTTATATATAAATTACTTTATTCACCTTAGTATCATTAAATATACTACGTAATATCATAGGCTGACTAACCGTTTTCGCTCAGAACCGTTTTTCTTATACAATGATATTATATCATTGAATTCAAATTTAATACCATAAATTACCCACTTGTAGCCTATTGTACAGCAGAGCACCTTTTTCTAATTATTTTGTCCGATCATGATCTAATCATACCAAAATAAATTTTAAGTACTCTCCAAGAAATGTCCATTGATTACTTTATTGATACTTTATTCTATAGATGGTTTTGTTAGGTTAGGTGTATAAAAGATAGTAGGAATATTATTTGGTATTTTATCAGATTGAGTTATCGGACCATACTAATATTTCCCTGGTGGAACTTTGTTGAGCTGGCCTCAACAGTGCTTATGGTGAAAAACGTGAAAGATAAATTAGAAGTCTAAGTGGACTTCCAGTCATAAATGACAGTGTGAAATCTATATCTAAAAAGCTCCATATCAGATCTATCCTCACCTTTAATTTGGTTGAAAAACGAATCTGGTTGGTGCATTTAAGAGGTCAAATTCGCAAATCAGTAGTTTTAAAAAGCGCCGGGGGAAAAAAAATAAAATAAAAGAGAGAGAAATTTTTATGCAAAACCAGTTTTTTGAAAATATAAATTTTTTTTTAAGGTGTACCTCAAAAAATAATAACTGTAGATATGTACATAATACATTCACCTAATGTTTATAATATAAGTTGATGTAGGTAACTTTTTTCAATGACCTACTTTCTCAAGTTAACTTAATACCTAACTAAATGTTTACAAGACCTATAAATGCTCATACAACTAAATAAATTGTGTTAATTGATTAGCTAATTAGAAAATACTTTAGTGGCTTAAGAAATTATCCGGATCCTATTATACTAAATTTTAATTGGTTGAGTACTTATAATATAATACATTATATTACTGTGTAAGTGTGTAAGACCATTTGCCCTAGCTTACACATGCAAACTAATACACTACATTCAGATTTAAAAATTAATAAAATATAATGGTATAAAAATATTTTTAAGCTGCATGCATTTTTAATTTCTTAATTATATAAGCTTTGCAGTATTTATTATTTTTTTTATTAGATTAGTTCATTACCTATATTAAATAATATGAAGCATTTTTTAATTTTTAAAAGAAGTTTCAAATTAGTTTTGAATTTGTAGGTATAATTATGGCCATTCTCAGAACTTTACATATCAAAGAGGTAGATGGTTATTGAGGTTATATAATTGGCATAGCGTGATGATATTTTTTGAGGGGGCCATAGCCTTTTTTTTGTGGTATCAATGACGCTTCCGCAACTCCTTGTGAATTACTTCGCATAAGGGCTATAATTATTCAGGTACAGAACATGAAAATGACTATAAAGAAGCACATTATAAAGTAAAATATAAATAAATACAGTCAAACCTTCAACCCAGTCATATTTCAAAAAAGGGTGACTCTCGTTTCAATGGCCCCTCTACTGTGTTCTTTGGATAGCGGTGGGAGTTTTTGTGCACAAACGTCGGGACCTGGTGCACATTTCTGCACAAACGTTTGGCGTGGTCAAAAGTTCAAATTTCGAAAGTGGGGGGGGGGGGGGGCATTGAAATGGAATTTTAATACCATCATAAATGTTTCAAAATAAAAATTATGTTTCAGAATTTATAATATCAACCATCAACACTCATGGCGTCCACAAATACACCTCCTGAAATTCCACCGCGAAGACACAGCTCAACCATTTCACCAAACAAGTAAATATTACATATTATTATTATTTTGATTTTATACCTACAATATTTAATTTAAAATAAAAAAACTTGTGTATTATTTAAATATATCACACATTGATAGCATTATAATATGATCTTTCATTTATGTTTTAATTGTTTTGTTTATTAATCAAGTCTAACATTTATTGTTTTTCAAACGTAATGCGTTATTATATAAAAGTATTGTTTGTATCATTCATCGATATTTTTAAAGAAACTTAAATAATACAGGTATTATGATTTATTTTATATTTTAGTGTGATCTAAAATGTAGTCTTAAAGATAAATTTCTACACTGAGAAATTTTGGTCGGTAGCTTAAAATTTAGTTTCAAAGAAAAAATATGTTTTTAAATAATTTTCGATCCATCGGCCCAAGCCAATTGAATAATTATAACTGTCGAAGTATTAATAAAATAATGTAACAAACGGAATATTTAAAATGTGTTGAATATTCTTTTTAAATTTGGTATATTTTATTCGAATAGTTTTTTTGACAGTATTTATAACTTAAAATATTGACAAATAGATACGTTTTAAAACATTATAAGTCAGATTTGGTTTTCTTAGTGAATTTAGTTTCGATTAGCTCTCGGTACTCAAAAACGTCTTGTAATAGAAATTGAAGCTTATCCTCATCATTAGTGATTTTTATATTTAGGTATTGGGTTAATGCAACTCCTCTTTCTGTCACGTCATTGGTAACTCATAGATTCTTAAAAACTTTTTCTTAAACTTTTAGTATAACTTTTAGACTTATTTCAACTTACAACGTGAGTTTCCCTTGAATCCATTTACCAAAAAATATTTCAAAAATCTCATCACATTAAATTTCATATTAAATGTCTTCTAAATTATAAAGCTGCACATTTTTCGATCATGTAGGTCTATTTTTAGTCGTATACTGTGAACTTCTGGATAATGGTAATTAATCATTGCGTGAACTATCATATACTTATACGTTGTTGCTACTGAGACATTTTAGTCAAACTAACATAGACCAATTAGCTGTAAGGTAACAGAAGTATCTCATCCTTTCCTTTACTGTAGCCGTCTGTAATATCTGGATTATCATAATTTATTAAGGTCTCTATTAACTGCATATCATTGTCGATGGCATATATTTTAGAGGTGCAGGCTGTGAACCAATTATTCCTTATAATAGACAGTCACAATATAAACGGAGATTTGTCTAAACCCCCTTTTCTCTTTAGTATTCAGGTGAAATTGCTCAGTAAACATAAATATTTTCAAACGGTAAATTACCTTTAAAATCCAATGAAAGCATGACTACAGGTAGTAATACATAGAGTCATGAATCAGATTTCTCTGGTGTGTTCCTTACCAAGAAATATATTATATTATATAATTCCCGCAGCACCCAATAATCGTAGCTTACTTGTTTTGTTTGAAGTATTTCTTGACAAAAATAAACTAGGTCATATCTTTGTTTGTTTGGAGTCCTGAGAATAATAGGCTGGGTTGCCGTGATTTATGCTGACTGATCAATTTTTGACCAACGAGACTTAAAGCGATCAAAATGTCAGTATCAGGCCCAGGTTTATCTTTAGGTAACGCTGCTCTAACTATATAATGTGTGTGTGTGTGTGTGTGTGTGTGTGTGTGTGTGTGTGTGTGTGTGTGGTGTATTGATAGTCTACTGCCAGGATGTTGATGAATTTTGAATCTTTAAATTAAAAAATATGATCACGTCTGTTTATAAATTGTAATTTTTAAACTAATATATTATTATAACTCACTATATTTTATGAACTTTAATAGTTTTTTAAGCGTTGTTGAAGTATGTAAGTCAATAAGTCATTAACATATAAAATGTTTAGGGAATTTGTATAGGTTTTTTAGGGCATCAACCACTGGTAATTAGTTATTACTTATTGGTTATTATCACTGTAACTTCCTTTTTGTTTAACTTAACCTATAATTTATTATAAGTCCATATGGTTAAATAGTTTATTAAGTTGTGCTTATCCAAAAAAATAAGTTTATTTTTACTATTAAAGTATATTAAGTACCTACTTAAATTTGTTAATTTTAGGATTATTAATCAAAGTTCTGCTGCAGAGTCAAAATCTCCTTCCTTTCTATCACGGAGACATTCATCTTGTATTGACGATAACATGGATAGTGATTCTGACACCGTAAGTAGTGTAGTTATATTATTATAATTTATTCTGTCTATATGGTTTACAAAATTAATTAATTTTTTGTTTTTTTGGTATGTTACGCATATTTATAATTATGAAGTATACAAATTATGTACTATACAATATTTATTATATCAATTCATTGTTAGAAATATCCAACACGGCAACAATATCTTACATTAATTTATATTTTATACTAAAAGGAAAAATACCAAATATGCTGATATACATATTATAAGTATACCTTTTACTTTGGCCACGTTTTCTGACTAAAATTCTGTGCTAAATGATTACATTTTACAAGTGTCAAAGTGTTCCTTACCAGGAATAATATTTATATACTGTTTTATTATAAAAAAAAACTCAAGTTTTTTCCAATAAAGAGAATCTCCGAGGACGGTATTTGTTATTTACTGATTAATGCTCTTGTGAAAATTAATGGACTCTTCGTAGGATTTCATTTTCGTCTATCGTTTGATGACAATGCCGCTACTTTCACTAATTTAAATTTAAATAAATATATACATTGAATTCGCTGACAAACATAATAATATTCGTAACGAATAACGGCTGAGTATTTTTTTTCTTATTGTTGACCGAATAATTTCAATTTATTGATAAGCTTTTGTTGCTCGTAGATACGCCTACATAATAGTTAATAATAGTGATAATAGTTGACGAATTTACAACTTGCACATAATTACGTAGTTACCTATCGTTTAATAATAATTATTACTCACACGCAGAAAATATGATATTATATATTATTATATTCTTCTACTTAGATCTCAACTCACACTAACGCGGTGTTTGTTCGAATTAATGCACATGGTGCTGATAAGGAAATCCAAGATCATTGCCACTATTATCTACATTTTTTTTTTTTTGGTAAAACTTCATAATATCGTTTCATAGTTTGCATAGTTTTTTTTACTATTTTTAGCCTCAATGCGATACGACGTTTCTTTGTTTTTACCGGCACGTTTTTATTTTTATACAGTTTTGAGTCCAAATGACACCGCGTTGTCTTTATGAGTTTATACATATATTATACGGTACAAATGTTCAATTTAGTGTATTTTTGTATCATAATATATAAAGATAATACTATGCTCTATCGGCAGATGCATAATATTTTTTATTTCCGTTTAACTCCAACGGTCTTTAAAAGTTATCACACCAGCCGTCGCGAACCGTAAGCCACTGATCTTTTATTATTTGTTTCTTTTTTTTTTTTTTTTCAAAAGAACCATTTGTTCTATTCTATATTATATTCAATATAAAAAAATGTGGGTAAGTGGATGTCGCTCTGCTGTACAGTAGGTTACAAGTGGGTCACTGTATAATGGATGCTATTAAATTTGAATTCAATGATATAATATCATTGTATAAGAAAAACGATTCTGAGCGATGACGGTATGTCAGTCTAGGTTTAAGATAAATTATATACAAATCTATGGTATTAAAAAAAATTGACCTATAATAAATTCCAAATTAATCATATCACATTATCACAATATCCATTACGTACTTATAACACGTTATACATCAACATCAATAACAAACCCTGATACTATCATCGATATATAATAATACACTTTAGAAGTTTCAAGTAGGTACCCCGTACCCTGTACCCACGAATAATATTATATAATCACAACAAAATAACTAGGTTTTTTAATATGAAATTTCGTCCAAATTTGAACATAAAATTACTATAAAAATAAACTGTGATTGTATATTTTTTAGATTTTTCGGTAAGATAATTAACTACTTACGTGGAATCTTGTTTTAAATTTTCAATCCTTAGCTATAAAAACTGAACATTTTATAACTTATTAATTACGATGATTAATAAATTTCGAGATTTTGAAAAATTCTGTCAAAATTCGATGTTTAAATGCTTATAAAAAAAATTGTGCCTATGTATTTTTAATATTTTTCAACTGATATTGTAACAATATATCAGGAGCCTTGTATTAAATTTTTACACTTTTTGGCCCAACAGATAAAACTTTATTGATATTCAAAGAAAAAAAAACTAAAAAAAATTGAAAGCTGTAAATGTCCATAAACAGCTCAAAAAGAGTCAAAATATTTTCAAAATTGTATGGTGTATAGAAAATGCTAATTTAAACATTCAGTGAAATTTTTATGTATCTACAGTTGTTCGTTTTTGAATTGCAACAAAATAAATAAATCGCTACATGAGTAATCGAGTGAATATCCAATGTTGTAAAAATTTGAATTTCAAACGCTCATAAAAATTTAATTTGACTGTCCGGTAGAGATTTTTTTATTGATAAAGGTAGATAATCTTATAAGGAATCTTGTGTTTCATTTTCAAATCTTAGTTTTAAAAAGAAAAATTTTTACGAATTCTTAACTCAAAATAATTTGCTAATTTTCGTGATTTTTCCATATTTTGTCAATTTTTGAACTTTAAATGCTTATAAAAAAAAACTGTGACTAACGATTTTTAATATTTTTCATCTGCCTTTGAAACAATATAGTAGGAGCCTTCTATTAAATTTTCAAGTTTTTTTAACCAACAAATAAAATTTTATCGATATTTCTAGAAAATAAACTAAAAAAAAAAATGAAAAATGAAAATGTCCCTAAACAGTTCAAAATAAATCAAAATATTTTGAAAATGTTATCGTGTATAGAAAATGCAAATATAAACAACCACTGAAAATTTCATGTATCTACGGTTATTTGTTTTAAAGTTACACCAAAAACCAAAATCGATTTTTTGGAAAACCGATTTTGCGTAAAAATTCCCGTTTTTCCTTAATTTTTATGTTTTTTTTTCCCGGCGCTCTTGAAACTGGGAAATTTAAATTTTGACCTCCCCAATGCACCAACGATATTCACTTTCCAATCGAACAAGATACTGAAGTCGATAATCGAAGCATTATTTCGACTACTTATCGTGTACACAGACACAAAAAAATAAAAAATAAAAAATAAAAAAACACACATCATTGTAAAATCAATACATTCATCGTTTCACTCAGAATCTAAAATATATATATAATATAACGAGGTTACTATACGGTAATTATTTCATCCAACTTATATCGCATAATTTATGACCATTATATTATTATGTTATGCCTTGCATAACTTTACTTCTACTGGGTTTCGACCGAATAAAATTAGTGAGCCCGTTTATAGTATTGTAGTAGTAGGTAGTAGGTACTATACACATTCCGATTTATAACTACGATTTATGTTACCATAGAACTGCTTATTGAAAGTTTTCCTCGGTGGAAAATCTGTTTTAAGAAGTATTATCATGGTTATGGTGGGGGTTGTTGAAAAGTGATTAAACCATTAAATTTGTATATTAATTGTTTGTCATCATATAATAAATAATATACTTTTTGTATGGAATATAAGCAATTATAGTTAAATTCCTATATATCAATGTAACATTATGTACAATAACAAAAGTAACTGCAAGTATGAAAAACAAGAAGCTTATAATATATAGCTTAATAACTACACAGATTATAACAATAAAGATTAATATTATACAAGTCGAAGTCGGTTTTAATTGGCTAAGGAAGAATTTTAAAACAAAATACAGTAGTGAGAATGATTGAATAATTTATATTCGGTCAGAAAGGGATTTTGACGATGCTAATTCAATGTTCGGCTTTAGTGGTAAATTATTCGGGTTAAAATCAGAAATAATATATTGGCCGGATGAAGAGTATCGAGGATGAATTTTCCCTTAAAATTTAGTTTTTGTGGTTGTTGAAATGATTATTTTCCTGGCACTTTCAGAAGATTTATTTAAATGTTGATTACTCCTTATATATTTGTATGTGTGGAACTTGTCACAGAAGGTATATTTAGTAGAGAGCTTTAGTACAATTTTCCAATAGGTGATTTTTGTCAAGTTTGACAGCATTTCAGAATTTGTGAGTGTGTCCATATTGCTGATCGTTGAGGTGGGCAATGATGGTTTTTATGGGATTTTAAAATTGTAACCGTTAGTATTCAATAACGAAGTGATATTGTGAATATCAATATTGTTATTTTGAGATGCGAGGTCCAAAAAGAATAATGTAAGAGAGAGGTTATTTTTGTTTACATTGTAGGTGGACGTGCTTCATTGAATGATGTCTTCGGACAAACCATCGGAAATATCGGTACTTAGAGGAGAATAATGGATGTTTTTGATCTTCAATCCTTTTAAATTTGTTTAAATAAATAAATATTTGTTTGTAAAAAGTAATTAATATTAAGTAGACAAATAAATATTAAGACTTGATATTTTTTGGCTAGCACGAATCATAATATCCTCAGGTAAACAATTTTCCATTTTTTTTTTTATTTAAAAGCAGGAAGAAAAACATCATATTTACTGTCACGGTATTTGCATTTCTTTATTTAGTGAACACTTTGTAAAACAAAGAATCTGAAAATACTTTGATGTTCAAATAACATATAGGTACCTATACTACCTACCTACGTATAAATTCAAATCTAGTGGTATCAATTTCCATTTCAGATGATATAATATATTACAGTATACCTTCGTAATATTTACGGAGCTGCTCAAAGACATCGAGTTCAATCAGTGAGCACGCGTATCATGTTATTATTAAACGAAATGAATGATCGACTTGGAAAATAGATCCATTAGATATTGGACTTGTGATTTTCAGTAAGCATTATATTATAATATTATACGGTTCACGTACCCTGCAATGCGACATTTATTGTGTTACACTATGATATGACTCAAAGCTGTATTATGACTGCAGCCGAATAGAATAACGTACGTAATACTATCGGTACTTAGAAACACTCGTCCGGCTCTGAAGTGTATGACGATGTCAATTGAATAATAGCACATCATTTTTTGATAATATTTTGATAATATATAATATAACGTTTGCACAGCTATAGTCGCTAGTGCCGTTCAATCGACAGTGATATTCGATAACAGCACGACCGGTATACCACTATACTGTTGTGTGTACTTACCATTACGGACCTAACCTAACCGCTGATAAACGCGTATAACACGCTCTTCCCGAGGAGGGACTTTTCGACAGACTTTCGATGATTTACGCGCTCGTACAACACCGGTAGAGGCGGTCAGTCGGGCAGATCTTCCGCAGTAGATCTTAGGGTCGGTTTCTATCCCCCCCCCCACCCCGTGCATGTACCATCCGAACCTGCAGTATACCGCCAGCTGTAAGTTGTATATAACTATATGCGATGCTGTAATATATTCGAAGACGTCATTTCCGACGAGACGTCGGACAAAATCACACCGTTTCCGACGAGTTTAAAAGTACGTAATTCACTTGTGTCGTCATTTTCGACGAATGAGACATAATATATTATATTATTATATTCAGGACCTCTAGGTATGATATAATTATTGAGTGAAAATATTTTAAATTTTTTATTTTTCTATGTATTAAAATATTATTACCAATAACACATATTTTTCGTATGCCTCGATGATCAAGAAAAATATAAAATCGTCATAATTATCTCACACGAGTCCGTTTTAATGAACTATACAGGAAAAATAATATTAGGCACTGTTATTACTCGCTATTATTGTAGCATTCGTGTACGAACAATGAGTTTATTACGCAGATTATATTTTAATATGTTATAATATTATGTTTGTAAGCATACTTCTTAAACCCTGTCGTCAAACTATCACAAACTTCACTCCATTACACGAATTCTATAACCTAATAATACACGCACGTGCACTATAAACTATATAATATATTACTATAGTGTGATATCGACTAAATTACATAATTATGAAAATTCAAAATACCAATAGTTTAATAATATGAATAATTATCCAAACACCTACTCAGAACGTCGTGCAGATGTAACGTGTGGTGCTATAAATATACGCATATTATTATGACCTAAAGTATTCGACATATTAATATGTTAAGCCATTTACTACGGTAATAATATTATTATATATAAGGCTGTATTCTTAGGTTGAGAATCTTAACTAACATGACACACATCATAGAACATATTCACATAACTTGTAACTACATAAGCAGTATTATCATCTATTTATTATGTAAATTATATTCTAGATATATTTAGAAAGCCTACCTATTTAGAAAATTTATAATGAGCTATTTATGCCACAAAACAATACATATGCCATCGTATTTATATATTGACTTATTAGTGTTAATGAAAGCTATTAGTTATTAGCATAATGTTATGATAAGAAATACAATAATAATAATTATAGATACTATTATATAAAATATGCGAATTAGTCTCAGCGAAAATAAGTTAAACCTACTGTATTACTATTTACTATTAGCAAAATAGATCACTCATAACAATATAAACAATAAATATAATATAATAAAATACCCTCAGAAATAAAGTAATATACACATTATCCGCTCATAATCATATTTTCGTATACAATTATTTATCAAATAAATTAAAATTGAATATAATGTCCATAACAGGGACCTAATCAATGATGAGGTACACTAGAAAACAATCAAAACCAATAGGATTATTGTTTGATAACACAGAATGGTGAGCTCCCCAAGTTTTGATTTATTTTTTGAATTGGTTGAATAATTGTTCTAGTCATTGTGATAAACCATCTTGTACCTATTCTTGTATTCTAAATCCAAAAGTGCATAATTGAGATCAAATCAAACGGATTGATTATAATATAAAAAATAAATAAAATAAATATATTTATATAAATGTAGAATTGTTTTCTTAAATGATTTTAAATTACCAACAAATATAATCTTAATAAATTTACACTAAATTCTGATCATCGTACAATCATTAGTACAACCAGGGTGTTAGATTTTAGAACATGAAGAATTCAAATTTAATTTATATTATATTAATACTATTTAATTTTAAACAATTGAAATATGGTAATATATTTTCCGTCATACATGTTTTTCTCTTACGCTTATATTGTAAAATTAATCAATTAATATAAAATTAAAAAATAATATTATGATAAGACGGCGCTTTAGATAGGCAAATTAGCAGCACCCCTGTCGTGGATCTTAGGAGATTCTAGTGAAGTGATAAATGTATTGATTTTACAATAGTGTTTTTTTCCGGCTGTCACCTTATTGATAAGTTTTTTTTTTGGTGAAACTCAAAAATCTATAAAATATGTTGATAAAAATGTTTCATTCGTTCAATATAATGTATTTGAAGTTATAATGACATTAACAAAATTTGTCAAAATCAAGAAATTATTTTTTAAAAAATAAAAATTTAGTAAAACATTTAAAGATGTTAAATTTCCATAGCTAATATTTAAAAATTGAAGACAAATTTCCTTATAAATAGTTCATACTGAATTACTGGATCCAAATAATTAAAAAATATATATAACCACAATTTGTTTTATAAACATTTTAAGTTTAAATTTAGGCAAAATTATAAATTTAAACAATGAATAACGATGTTAGTTATTTTATTGTAGTATCAATGAGACGTAAGTGTTTTTTCTTAGAAGACATATTTGTTGATATAATACCACAGTATCAAGCCCCTTAAATATAATAGAAGATTAATGGAAAAGTATTAAAATTAAGGTATTACACCTAGCTAAAATATGTACTGTAATTTTCAAATTCTATGGAATTGCAACAATTGGAAAGGCCGAGACCCACACGCCCTTAATACATATTAAGTTTCAGTGATCCTATTGAAACCTACTGGACAGCAGATCGGTACGACAGTACCTACTTGCCCACTAATTAAAAAAAAAATTGTTCTCAATTTTTTTTATAGAATTAAAAATTTAAACATCTATTTTTTCATTGGATATTTGGCATTTCTCGAGTTCTCTCATCTGACATCCCGCCTTCCCTTACATAGTTGCGTTTTGCATATTAAATTATCGTGTATTATGTGACATTTCATTGGCGGTGTAATTTTATTACGGATATATAGAATATTATATTATTATAATTGTAGACTTTAACTGCAGATTAGTAAGAGCTCGACGTATTATATTATATTATTTACTGTAATAAACATGGCTTAGCTTGTTTGAAGCAAGTATTATATTACTCTGCAAGTTGATATAATATATTATATAATATTATACAATATACCTTGGCAGGCATGAGCTATGAATCAGAAATTAAAACGAGTATATATCGTACATCCGGTGCAAACTGCAAATATTACAACAAGCCTCGGGCCTTACAAAATTACGTAAACTATCGCATGATCGTTTGACGTCGAGTTCTGCTTACTGGCCTTAATACAAATAAATAAATCACACGATATCAATCGAACTAACAACGCATAACGACGATCAGCCACCGTGTAATGTTTTTTTTATTAAATACATATTTTGTAGACATTTTGAAGGAACAAAATATTATTATACCAACAAAGGGACTACCAGTAAGTTCCTTAGCCACATTATAACTACGAGACGCATATTGTGTTTAACCCCATCAGTAAGGTATAGAAATAGCGTCGTGGACAGACCCAAAATAAAACGTACAATATTAATATAATATTTTATTACTCATATTCATACATTTCACACGTGCAATTCATATCGCCATTAATCGTGTTACGCACGTGGAACAGAATGAAAAACAACTAAATCATATTAATAGTAATATTAAGGTGATCGCGGTGATGATGTGCCATTCTGATATTTCGTAAATAAATTAATATTCCATTAAAAGGGACTCGTCATCCGACCGTCGAATGTATATTATACATATTTTCATCAACGACAACCGTTTTTCTTTTCTTTTTTTTTTACATATTATTATACGTCTTATACCCTGCATGCTGAATTATAAATGTATTCGTTCCCTGGTTACGTTCGATATTAAAATTCCATAAAAAAAAGCTTATTTTTCCCTCGAAACTGACTCAATCATAGACAACGAGCCTCTTGGATTTGAGATTAAAAAAAAAATAAATACAGATTTGTTAGCCCGAATTTATTCGGCGGGAACCGACGGCTCTTATACGCGAACCTTTTCGGTATATAAGTTTTGTTGATATCAACCGACATAATAATATTGAACGTCAGTGCTGGTCGCGTTGACTTTGATAGACGACAAAAAAAAATGAAAGCCAAACCACCTGAACAACAGGTGCAGTTTTTCGAAATAACTCGATCGATCAATAATATTATACTTATTATATGGTTTTCTTCGGTCAACAGCTGATGATGCATAACAGATAGTTATCCTTTACGCCTTTTACGATTTAAGTCGTAGGACGGGACTTATAAATTCGAACAACGCGTTATCCAAACGGCGACGTTTCGGAAATAAACGATCGTCCGTCGTATATAGTGTACCTGTAGCCATATTATATAATATTATATACATTTAAACATAATATTATTATAATATTCCGTACGTGGCGGCGACGTAACCGGAGATCAAAATTTGATGTATTGGAAAAGAGTCGACCAAAAACGTATATGTACATAATATCATACTTATACATTTATATAAATATTTATCATATATACAAAATAATATTATATTATAATATTACTGTGCAGAGACGGATGCTATAAAGGCAGAGATATATATTTATATGTGAATATTATCGTATACAATATGACATATGTACCTACGTATAGACGTATAGTAATAATAGTCTTACGTGGAACTTTTCCTATAGGTACTTACCTTACGCGTAAATATATGACTTACTATCTCTTGCTCTCTCCCTGTCTCTTTCTCTCTAACACTAACTCTCTTTCCGTACATACATATATATATTATACACAAAAAATAAACACGAACGCTTGCGATCCTCCTAACTCGACCGTGTGCTAATGTCGGCCGTATAAGCCTAGGATGTCAGTACAGGATTTTTAACTATGTTGAAGAACCGTGTTGTCAGAAAATAAAAGATCAGTTTGAAGTCTTTTTTAAAATAGGTACGAAGTACTTGCCTTTCATAACTTTTCAAAATTTTCAAAAATGATATACTGTTTAAGTATTCCTATCTTATATAGACTCAGATTATTCTAATTTTTATAGATAAGTCGATATGCATAAAAACAAATGTTCGTATGTGTGAATACCAAATATTAAATGTAATATTTTAATTTGTGATTAAGCATTATTGCTTTCAATAAATTTATAATTATTTTCTTATAATAGTATAAACCATCTAATCAAAACTTGATACTCAGCCCATAACAAAAATAATAATTATACATTGTGAAAAAAAAAACCCGGACAATTGAAAATATTGTGGAAAATTGTTTCATGAAATATGTATTCATTCTGAATACATAATATTATCGCCAATGGTATATTAAGATAAAAATTTAAAAAAGAAGGCATATTTTTAAATGTCAAACAGTATATTTTGTATTTTTGGTAGTAATGATAAAAAGATATAATAACAAATAATGTATTATTATTACACACATCTTACAATGTTCCAGTGAATAGGTATATATTTAACTGCAACATAGGTTGAGTGTGATCTATGAATGATAGTTCCAATGGATAGCTATCACCACTGTTGGTAACCCTCCAGAGGTCCGTACCCTGTGCCATCGTCATAACGTAAGTATTGGTTGCTGGGTACAAGGGGCGCGCGCAAGTTGGAAGGCCATGAAGTACGAGCTTGTTGTGCAGCTTCCGCTGAACGGTATTTAGCTTGACCTTCCAAACCGATTGGGTCTCTGTTGACTTGGGCCGTGAAACCAGTCAATGGATGCGATTGGTAGTTCACTGTTTCTGACCAAACGTCTGAGTCCAACAATCGGTAGTAGCCTGTCAGCTGGTCGCCGTTCTTCGTCTCCTGTTGGTCCTTGATGTCACCGGTGGCTGGATCGTTCACGCCGTATCCATAGTTGTATCCAGCTGACGCCATTTGCTGCATGCAACAAACCACTAGCGCTGCCAACAGAAGTGCTGAACTTGTCACCTGAAAAAGAAGATCAAAGCAATGAGGACTAGTGAACCAACTGGAGAATTCCTAGCCTAAGATGCTGGATCACAGTTAATAGTATTATAATTATATGGTCGTAATCCTAAGCCTAACAGAAGTGGAAAGAGAAAAAAATGCTATTCGATATCAACAATGAATTTATTGCGCTGTTTTTGATTAGGTATCCTAATGTCGAAACGTTGGATCACATGCCAGCTTCTGCTGCCAGATAGTATGGCATCGTACAGCGAATTAAGTAACTTGGGGTTACTAAATGATAGTATTTTACACACTCCATTCTGATGATAAAATAACAATAGTTCGGAGTGTCACAGACAGGAAGGAAATGGGACACTTACCCTCCTTCCCTAAAATCTGTATATATTATGGTACTAACCTAATTCTAGACTATGGGTAAAACTATGTTTTATGTCGAATTAATTGTATGGTAATTATTATTATTAAATATACAACCATGGTAATTTATAAGTCATTATTGTATGTACACATAGGCATAATTGCTTATGACAAAAGTATTAGAAATTATTTTGGTTCAGTTCTGTAATATTATTATACCATTAAATTGTCAGATAACAACATATTTTGTAATTATACTCAAAATAACATAAGGTAGGTAAATAAACAATTGAAGGTCCTAAAGAAGACTTTTAAAGAATATAAAATATGATAAGAGTTGATAATCATTATGCATCTCATTAATTTCATTATTTTTTGTTAAATTATCGAATTTTTTTATAGAAGTTAGACATTTGATATTCAAATATAAATTTACAAATTGTCCTACAACGATTTTCATATTATATTAAAAACAAAAAAACATTTATTAACGAAATTTTCATCAAATGCTTATTTTATCATATTCTATAATTACCTACAAGTTACAATTTTGAAATATTTTGATTCGTTTTTAACTATATTTATAGACATTTGAAATTGTCAATTGTATTTAGTTTTTATATATTTATAAATGTCAATAACAATGTTTCTATTTATATCTAAGATTTGAAAATTTAAAACATGGTTCTTGTAAGTAGTTCATATTGTAATCAAAAAATATAAAAAAATATAGAATAACAATTTTCTTTTTTGTAGATATTTTAATTCAAATTTGGACGAAATCAGATATTAAACGTAGAAATCGCTCTTTTAGTTATTTTGTTGTAATTTCATGGGCACTTTAAACTTTTAAAATATGTTATTTTAAAAATACAATTTGTTTGGCAAAAATGTAATTCAACCTACTAGATTACTAATGTGGCATATTTAGTAATGTCTAATAGTAAAATAAATTACTTTGATAACAATAATATCATAAAATATACTTGGTAATATTATAGGCAGACAAAATCTCTGAGAATCGTTTTTTTAGTACTTTATATTATGTCAATGGTTTTAATTACCTATTTTTATTTTATTTCAGTATACTATAATCAATGTTATATAGTATAATATTGTAATATAAGGCGATTGTCTCGAATAATTTTTGAATATTTTTTTCATGCCTAGATCATGTAAAAAATCGCACGGGCGGCTCACACCTGCGAGATGCTTATAAGGTCGTATTACATAGTAGATGTACCACGTGATTTATTACATTCTACTACTGCGAAAATTATATGCGCTCGTTGAAATTGAAAAACCGGAATTTATTTCTTGACACATTTCCGAGTTAACGCGTTGAAAAAAGAATATTTTTATATGTCATGAAGCGCAAGAGTCATTACCCTGCAGGGATTTAAAATACTAATAGTAATAAACAAAATCCAGACAAGAATATATTATTATAAAGAGCGAGTGATGGAGATATGGAGCCGCCACAGGGATTTTGATTCAGTCGTATCATTCGTAAAACAATTAGCATAAAGTTGTTGACATCGGTGTTAAAAAACAATACATTATTCATTTTATCATAGGGACCAAACATAAACGACACGAATAATAATTACATATTTTGTGTTTTACGTTATTATAATGTTATGTCGAAAATTGCTAATTAACCGTGCGATAAACTTTTTAAAATTATTGTTCGAGAAATTCACTTTATAATATATTTATTCTAAATGACAAATCGTACAATGGATATTGTTGTATAAAGATAGTTGTACCTAGTCCAAAGTATTAATATGATAATATATCAAATGTACTTACTTTAATAGACTGCATGTTGTTGGATGGAATGATATATAATATGTCAGACAATGTTGTTATTATGCGTTTGAACGGATGAACTTGTGGTAATGAGTACAATGTAGAAGTTTGCTAGCATTTATATAGTCGCCTGGAACAGTACATTTATGATGCTTGGTGGTGGTTAATTTGTCCGATAATAACAAACCTTGAAATCGACTAAATAATAAATAGTTATATTATTATGGCTAATAAATGACATATTTACTTGTAAGTATTAATTGACAATTAATGTAGGTATAATTATGTTATGTAGGTATACGGTTAATATTATAAACATCTCTGCAAATGAGAATAATATAATTTTTACATTGTTCAATAGGTACTCGTACACAATGGACATTATTACCTAGACACCTATACCAATATTGGGTACATGAAATAATGATTAAATTTAATATTAAATCTAACAAGATTAAAAAAATCGGGCAAGTAGGTAACCGCGCTCTGCTGTTGTACATCATCAGGTGTCGTGTGTACCTCGTAATTGAGTATGCCACTGTAACAATGGGATGTGTTGAATTTGAATTCAATGATAAACCATTGCATGAAAAAAATTATGGTCTGCAGACTGTATACAGGGTGATTTTTTAAGTATGCTCACCTTATTCTAATACATAAATTATAAATATATTCAAAATCTGATTTTTTGAATTTTTGAATTTACATGGAGATCATATTCTCGAATATTTGAGATTATTTGTACTGTGACAATTCGAACTTCTGTTTCAGAATTCCCAACTTATTCACTTTTAATTATTCTTCAGATTTTCGTTATGAGAATTTTGATTTGTCTAAGTCGAAATTCTAACAATTAGTTTTTGAGTTCTATAACTTTGTGTACTGAGGATAATATGTCTGTGGTAATGGCTTAAGTAGATTTAGGGGCTTAGGCAATTTGAAAATTTTAGTAATAATTACTATTGATCTATCAATATAAATAATTTGTAAAAATGATCCAGTTACAACAATGAATACTACATCTAATATTACATATAGCTTATATTTTTGTAAAGCCATATTTAAGAATTATTATTATCCTTAGTACAAACATTTTAATAACTCAAGCAACTGCTTGTAAATTAATATAAAATTTCTCATCAGTTGATCTCACCACATTTAAAAAGTACCTAAAATACATAGACACAATATCTCACAAATATTCACAAAAATAGTAAATTACGTAAATAATATTTAAAATATTTTGTAATAAATTCATAAAAAATGTAGTTTAAACACCTGAGATATGAACATTTAAAACAAGATTCCTCGTAAGTGTCTTTAAAAATATAATATAAAAAGAAGATTATTGTAATACGCAACATTAATTTAAGTTAATTTTTGACAAGATTGGTTACACCTGAAATGTGAATAAAATAACGATTTTTCCTAAAAGATTTAGGTTAATTTTATTTAATTCGAAAAATATTATTCATTTATACTTACTATAATATACACCATGAATCACGAACCTTATCAAATCATTTTACAGTATTCACTTGGAAATTAATAACAATAATACAATAAAATATAATATATATACATAAATATTACTATACATCAGATTAACAGAACGACTTTCTATAAGCTCTAAAACCTCATGATTGTCATTATTCATTAGTTGGTTAATATAATGATTTTCCAAGTAATAATAAAGATAGGGATAAGATATATTTCGATATTTTATTATTATATAATATACACTCACTGTACTATTTCAAACGAAACATAATAAACATTTACTAAGGAGGATAATAATAAAGTCTATACCGAAAAGAATAAAATGTTTGTTTAGGTGAACTCTGTTGAAATGTGAAAGGTATGCAGAGGAAATTGCACTGATTTCGTTTATATCCAATAAAGAATTAAGCAGAAATAAAAATTGATTTTCTGAAAATTCTATCATTATTACATTATTACTCTATAGTCTATACCAACATGTTTTTACAAGTTAAGTATATAGGTACTAAATTTAATTTACATTAATTTACTAGTAAAAATCTCATAATATATTGTGCATTGTTTGACTGTATTGTAAGTTTTCCGCTTGTGAACATTTAAAAAAGTTTTTTAATATTTATTTCTTGTCAAATAAATTTCTTTATAAAATTAATGACATTTTTTTTATTATTATTATTGCCTAGGTATATATAGTTTGTCTATTACACATTAGCCAACCAACATTTTGCCATTTTAAATGGGTACATAATTTTTGATTTTGAGTTATAACTGAGAATAGTTCATACCTACGATTTAATAACGAATTGAACTCCAAATAATATTTTGATCTTATGAACTAATATTTATAAATATAAAATAAGAAAACTAGAAATAAGTAAATATATATTATTTATTTTGGTAGAATTTAATAAATAATGTAAAAAATCCGTTTCTTACCTACGACAATGATATTTTGTGTTTAAAAAGTAAATGTATTCATTTTAAAACAAGTCTCAATGACAGTATTGAATGAAATCAGTAGATAATTTATATTTTTCATTTTAAATGAAAAACATTAATATTTGACAGTTTATATTTTGTATGCAATTGATTAGGTACATTTAGACACACATTTTTGTTTTAGATCATAACTAATTTATATCTAGGTACTTCATCTCCAATATAGATAATACACCATAAAACTATCATTTACGGAATTTGAAGTCTTATATTTCATATACTTGTACATTTTTAGCATAAACATATTACAAAGGTTGACCCATACATTTTTAACTCTCAAAATTAATATTTAATAGGTATCAATAAATCAAATTTTTATTCTACTAATGTAGGCATATATAATGTATAATACATACAATATTATAATATATATATTTTAGTATTTTACTATAATTAGCATGGTTATAGGTATCAGTATTTAGGAATCTAATAGATAATGTTATAACCTCGTTAATGACCAAATAAACTATGAATATTTGAAATTGTTATACATAGGTATTAGGTAAACAGTAATAGAACATAAGACAATTACTGTAAGTTGGCATGTTAATTTTTAGTTTTATTAGTTTGATTTTATAAGTTTTTTCTCTAAGTGACCAATTTCAGTCACCAGTATACATTACCATAACGTAACTTGGATCACGATTAAGTACCTAATAAGTAAATTTGAATTAATAACCGAAAATACATTTACTCAACCACTTAAAATTTAGCCTAATAATAATCATTGCCTTTATTGATTAAGTATATAATAATGAGGCCTTATTTTATTTGTGTGAAAAATATAGAAAACTAAAACATTTTAATGAAGTATATCAGAGAATCCCAAACTATGGGCCTCAATCGTAATAATATGTTCGGTGTTTTGAAATATACGTTTATTTCTTATAATTTAAAATATTTAATGTTACTATAAAATATAATATACCTATTTATATAAAAAAGAAAATAATATATATTTATTATTTCATGTATACCTAAATACGAGTATATGAATATTATCCGTATACCTATATCGTACATTTATTATTTTGGTATACATGCAGTTTAGTTCCCATGTGATTATTAAATTGTTTTATCATTATCCACAAGGATTACGAGCTGACTAGTGACGTGTCACAACGCTGCAGCACTAAGAGTTATCACAAAGATTAAATTATTAAAAAAAAATGTCATTAGTATGTAGTTTTGAGTAGCTGAAATTTAAAAAAAATATAAAATTGGTCTTACCATAATGATTTTGGGAATAGATTTTAAAGGTTACCTGATTATCCGGTCAACATATTAAACACTCCTCTCAAATTCAAACATATATCTTTAAATTGTATATAGTTATAGAATTTCCTTAATTCAGGTTCAGAATGAATCTGTAGATTATGCAGTCGATTAGTATACAAAATATTAAGATACAATTAATGCTGCATATGCATGAAATTGATGATATATATAATACATTATATAATATGTATATATAGCTATTAAACGGTAGGTACATAAAATTGTTTTATCATGAAAAATAATTTAAGTATAGATAACACTATTATAATAACACTTAAGTCTCCGTATCTCAACATCATTACACGGTTCCATGACTAGGTATCCGATTTTTTTATTATAATTAACATAAACCTCTGAAGTTTATGGACTTCGGTTTCTCTATTTTTGAACAAATAATATTACATTTTTAAATAATAATAACAATAATATATATATATATATATATATATATATATATTTAATTACAATTTAAAAATAAAACTATTTGTATGTATATGTATTATATATATATTAATTTGTCAATATTTTATTTTCAGACTAAACAGTTTATTTTTCTAAATTTTCTAAATATATGCATATCCATTAAAGTTGCATGATAACCAATTTATAGGAGCGATATTGAAAGATCTCAATTTTTAATTTTTGTAGTTGTTTGCACGACACAATAAAATTACACACGCATAAATTGACAATTTTCTTCCATGAACTGCAGCAACAGTCATTCGGGGCCAATTCGTATCGTCAAAATGTGACCAAGTAGCATACTGTATATTTGAATACTAAAAATAAATTTTTGTTATCTCTATTGTCCAAACATATACGTTCAAATTTAATTAAGCGAACGAGTGGTAAATCTATTAAACAAGTCCCAATAGAGTAATAATAATCAATATAATAATATATTATTTTCTTCCATAGCAGTTTAAATTCTATAATTGAAACAACACACTAAATGTATCAATAAAAATACAATGGTAAAGTATATTTAATATATTTGAAACCGTATGGCGCAACCAAGTGTCGTTAATTTGACTTTCTATATTATTATTTAGTCGAGTGTCGAACATAAGTGTGTTGTTCAAACGTGAACAACATATTATTTAAGTATGGATATTATTATTTAGTTATTTGAATAAATATGTACAAAATAGATATTGTAAATAAATATATAAACAGGCAAATCTAGACATGGTTTTTTATTAATTTAACTATTAAAATCCTTGTTATATAGTGAGCATTTATGTACATGGGTAAAATTTATTATTACACAGATAACTTCTTTTGTTTGTCACTTTTTTTCTGACTATAATCACTGTTATTAAAATATGGCCGTTGATACGAACTGAAAACGTCGTTAATCCAATCACTTTGGTACGCATTTATAGAGCATTTCGTTTTGAACCGATGGTTAATTTCCTTCCAAAATCGAATATATAGGTAGGTGCAACTGTCTTAAAATGTAATCATTGGAGATATTACAATTTGAAAAATAATTATATAGGTTTTTACAAGTGTCAATATTTCATAGTTATCTTTATGTTATCTGCGTAAAGACAAAGTTAGTGAGTAATAATATTTATTAAAGTGTTGTAGTTGATGACATCGAGAGTGGGTCCATAACTAAAAAAAATAGACCAACATATATTATTGAAAGTCAGCAAGAAGTCAACAATATCATCGATTGGAAAAGTCAATATATTCTTAATTATATGTACTCTCCTTTTCAATAATAACTGTTCGCTGTACAATCATGGGCAATTTTATGCAAACGTATAGTGTTGCATTACACGTCACATTTTTTTTTTAGTTAGAAAAATTATATCAGTAGGCACTGCTCAATCTGAATCCCAACTGGGACATATAATGTCAATAAAAATACGTAATTTAAATTGTTTGAAACATGAGCCACGGCAGTGACATTTTTTTAGTACCCATTTTTGAGTATTTTTTTTATATTAATAACTCCCACACTCCTAAGTATAATATAATACACCCACAAACATTGAGCAGTTCAATATTATAATCGAATCAGACAAATGTGTCTTGATTATCAAAAATAATACCCGAGATAAATACTCAGATAGATTTCCATTTATTATGTAAGTACTTGAGATTTGTGGCGGGAATCCTCGAGGGACTAGTTTCCTTGATAACACGCTGAATCTCATATTATATTATTTATATGTAGATAGTTTATATTATAATACGCCTCGTATTATAAACGTGCATGTTTACTGTATATTATACGGTTCAATACAACGTCGACGTGTTGGCGGAGAGGCTTTTCATAAAAAAAATCTAATAATTTACACGCGTCATAAATGCTCGTCACGTTTTAATTTTGACGTGGCCATTAATCATAATGGGATAATATCATATCCCGGATAATATGTACCTATATAATATATTGTAATTTTAGTAAAATACAATTTCCTCTTTTGAGAACGTTAAGATTTTCAGTACACAACTTGGTAAGTACGCCACCTTTATTATTGTGACACACAATGTTATTACCTACTTTACAGCAAACGTGAAATAATATTTTGTCTGTATATATCGCACATCGGAATGCGCTAAAGCCCCAAGCATTAAACAATAATGTCTTACAATCGTCAAATGCATTCATTCTTACACCACTTGTTGACGTATAAATTATTACTATGTAACGTAAAAGTTATCGTTCGAGTTAACCGGCAGCAATATAATACTTGAAAGCAAAATAATAATGATTTACTTATATGTTGGTCAAACATTATAAATTATAATACTATATACTATCGTCGAATATTGTATTCCATATTTCGTACGTCATTGCTTCCACAAACTTCGTGAGGTTAATTTTATTCGTAGAATATTTATACAAATAATCGGAAATGTTGTTTCTCAATCGATTATTTTTCCTTAATTTATTTTGTTATTCATAGTATGTAGGTATCCGAAGTTCTTAATACAACAGCTGGACTTGTAGCAGTCACATTGTTGATCAAATCTACAGTGAAACTAAGCACAGTTTTTAGTATTTACAATGTTTATATGAAGGTTAGCCAATAAACACTCATCTTAGGGACACCAAGCTACAATAAACAAAAAAGGCATATCATTTGGATTTCGTATACAAAACATAATCGTGAATATAAGAAATTAAAGGTGTAGGTATGCGTCGTTTTATTGGTAAGGGATGATTTCGTGTTCTGCAGTTGTAGTAAGTCGCTATATATAAACTACACTGGGGGATCTCGAATTTTTTTATGGCAGTGGTGATAATAAAGCTCCTTATAGGTACCTACTTACTTATCATGATCAACTTCGGGTCGAACACAAATTTAACCTATTTTTTGAGAGTTGGTAGTCTACAATATTAATAAGTTTAGTTAACTGATATCTAAGTAATTTATAATTTAAATAAAAGTTAAATTTGCTGAACGGTGGGTGCTTCAGATCCCAACAAGGGACCTCTCCCCTTAAACCCGCCACTGTACTCACAGATATTCCGGCGTTATTAAACCAATACCGGCGATACCTAATATTATTGTCATAATACCGAGTTTTAATTATTTTTCTGAAAATAATAACGCTGTCTGTCTAATATCTCTTGTTGAGACTACTCGAGGGGGATGTAAAACCATAAGTCAGTTAATAGTATTACTATGCAGTGCGTGGTGCAAGTTGGCTTACTGAATACGTTTTTCGCGTATGACCTCTAATCCACGAAAGCGGAAAAAACTGTACGAATTATACGAGCTATGCGCACCACGTGTGTTACATATTTACACAGAGTTACATATTATAATATATTAATATAATGTGATATTGTATTATGCAGTCCGGTCGGGACCGAAAAAAGCGAAGGGGCGTGCTCGTCTTACAATACTAACCTGTCCAAAGTGTATCAGCTTGTCGCAGACAATTTGCCGATTTGTACGCACGATTAAACAAATAAAACTATAATAGTAGAAATATCATACTGGAATTTATTTATCACACACAAAACGTCGCATCCGCATGAACACTGTATGCAGATTAAATTAATAATTATAAAATATGAGTAGAATAATATTAATACAATATGAGACAATTTACGAACGACACAGTTTAATATATTGAAATCATTTAGACAAAATAGAAAATTTCAACATTCAGCCATTGATTGATTGTATTTTATATTATTTAACCAATGATTCAATTAACATCGACACAAAAAAAAAAAAGTTTAAAAACTGACAGTGCATACAAAGGCAATAATATTTAAAGTGATCGGTAATGGAGACACAAAATCAGATACCGCACGCCGATAATAATTATCAAATTATTAGATATTCCCGTTTTCAAACAACCAGAATCTTTGATGTAAGACGGGTTGTTGATGACCAAACATTTGGGTAAAATAATTTTAAAAAAAAAATACTTTTAAAAATTATTTGAGGTAAATACTCAAATACTCATTAAAAAACATTATTCAGAATATGCATTCAAATTTTGAATACTTCACAAAAATAGTATTCTGGGTAAAGAATTTCAAATAATTTCAAAATATTTTTTAGTTTTCGTTTTAAATATTAAACCAATGATACTTTTCTTCGAGAAAAATTTAAATTAGCACCAACACAATAATATATAATTTAATAATCTAAATATAATAAAATTTAAGTCGTTGATATTTGATTTACAATTTTAAAATGTGTATAATATTATAATTTACAGTGTAAACATTTCTAGAAAAACAAGCAAAATAATTATTATTGTAAATAAAATGTATTTTTCTATAGGAATAAAATAGGTAATCTTCAAAAGTATATTCTAAATATTTTTTTAGAATACTTTTGGGAAAAATATTTTAAAATTATTCTGAATACTATCCAAGACTGGATAACTGTGCCTAATTCATGACCAGAATCCAGCTGACATACAGTTTTAAATTTTAAACCACATTTCAATCAATTATACGGCTTTTACAGAAGAATTTTTTTTCGTCCCCAAATTGCATCGAATTTGCCTAACTTTGCCTTACTTGTTCTCAAAATTAATTAAAAACAATTTTCGAAATCAATTATGGTAATTAGATATGATAATTAATATTATGATATTAATATACTTTCTTCTTTTTTCAAAACTTTTATACCTAGTTGAAATATACCTACTACGTAGGCTCCTTTTACTTAAAACTATTTACGGTAAATATAGTACTATAAATAATTTACCATAAAAAATTGCTATTGTAGATTACTAAATTACAGTAATTTGACGCATATAGTATTATAGTATTCACTCACTAATGGCAATTTACAATACATACCATGTCAGTATGTGACAACGAGTGTTTAAAAAGATGTCCTCCATTGGGCCAACGTCCAAAAGCACTATTTTCATTCAGCCGAGTTCATTATTATTGATTATAATTAAAAATTAAAATTATATTTTATTTTACAAAATGTATAGTCCTATAATATTATAATTTGGTCACATTGTTAATTAAATACCCACATTATTTCATTTTCTAAACACGTGTAACTTATTTTTGTCCACCACTCAATAATATACAATGCTTATTTACGTAAATTATTATGCATTTGTCAACAACTACAGAGATTTCGTCGTAAACGATTTCGTTTCATAAATAAAAGATACCTCAAAAATGCATAGCAATGTATTTATTAATCAATATTACCTACCTATGATGGATAACACTGTCCATTTTTACACACCGTATACGGTATACATCTATTTACCTACCTACGTAAAACATTAATTGAACTTGTTATACATATTTAATTATTAAAAATTAGTGATCATTCACGTAGGTAATCGTCTCCAAACTGTTATTGTACAATAAGTTTATTATAATAGGATCTGTTTTTTTTTTCCATGGCTATCTGCTGGTATTTTCTAGAATCGAAGTATACGTCTTCATATTAGATGAGTGAATATTATTAAGACATGTTGTTTATCTAATCTAAAATGTATCATGAATTCAAATGAGTGAAACGTTAAAAATATTCAGATATGTGACGATCTCAAGACTACCTAACATAGTAATGACTTAATAAGATTTCGAAAAAAAAAAGTTAGTAATAATTACTTTGATATCGGAATATTTTAAAAGGACTAGAAAAATTTTTATTGCTCCAAAACGTACTGATCATACATTGAAAAAAAATGTATCATTGTAAAACTTCTCAGATTACACAAGAGCTTAATATCATTTTGAAACAAATTTTAAATACGCTTCTGGGCATGACACAGCCGACGCGATGTTGTTACAATTTCGTATAGTAAATAATATCGGGTAATGTATAATCGATTTCGTATGAAATACAAGGTCTTCGTGTTTTCCTAATCCCCACATGAAAACTATCGGGAAGGTTCTTTACAATACGACAGTATATAAGCACCGGTCATCGTCTTTCATATCACAGTCAAAGTTTGGTCTTCTAACCAGTATTTGACAACGGCATCAAAATATTAATTCGTAATATCTACTTTTGTGCACTTCGACATTATTTGTTGTAAATTGTACCTTCTTTTCCATTTCAATTTAACTAACAACAACGGCAACCACTATGAATTCTGTTCAGGTAAGTGAATATTTTTTAAGTGGCCGGACTTCTAACGATTTCATATAAGTACATCCCTTACGCTCAGTAAAGGAAAATATTAAAACGTTTTCCCGGTCATACTGCGGCCATCTTGGTAACGCAATTATTTTCATGTATTCATGTATGTGTTTATTGCTTGTGTAGATCTGTTTGATGTTGGCCACTAGTGGCTTGGTGCTGGTTTCGGCCAACCCGGGAGGATCATACAACTACGCATACAACTTGAACGATGCAGCCACCGGAGAAATCCGTGAGACCAAAGCCTGCAATGACCAGGTGGTATATGACGACAAACCGACAATTGTGGCCTCCAAGAACTTTATCTCCGAACCCATGATCGCATCTGTGACCTCAGGACCGGTCATCAACACTGAATTTGTGTCCTCGACTCCAGCATCAATCTTGCGTTCTGATTTCGATTCATCCCGGATCGTGCAGGCCGCCGCCCCACTGATAGAAACAAAAATTGAGTCCGAACCAATGATTTATTCTGCTCGTGCCGAATACTCTCCTCTTCCCAAGTACGCCGCTCCATTGTTAGAAACAAAAATCGCAGCCGAACCACTGACGTACGTTTCTCGTCCAGCATACGCTCCTCTTCCCAAGTTCTCCGCACCGATCACCGTCACCGCCGCTCCGATGTTGGAAACCAGGATTGCAGCTGAACCACTGACGTACGTTTCTCGTCCCGAATACGCTCCTCTTCCCAAGTACTCCGCACCGATCACCGTCACCGCCGCTCCGATGTTGGAAACCAGGATTGCAGCTGAACCACTGACGTACGTTTCTCGTCCCGAATACGCACCTGCCGCACCTCTTGTCAAGTACGCAAGTCCCGCTCCACTAGTTGTGTCCAGACCGCAAACTCCGATCGTGCACGTCCAAGCCCCGGCCCAAATCATCAAGTCCGCTCAACTCCAATCGTACGGCAGCCTGTCCACGTCACACTCACACAAATCGTACGTCAACCACCCACAAGCTTCACTTAAAATCGCCGCCGTCGCACCTCAGTACTACGCGGCCGCACCTGCAGCACCACAATATTATACAGCACCCGCCATGGTCGCAAAGGAATACCACGTGCAGGCCGCTCCCGCAGCAATGGAATACCATTCAGCAGCCCCAGTCGCGTGGCAATCCGCCCCAGCACCGATCGCCTTGAAGATCGCCAACCCCGTGGTACACTCCAACGTTGCCTTGCACCAGGCCGCCGCACCCCTGTTCGCCCCGGCCGCACAGTACGCGTACCGCGCCGTTTCGTCTCCAGCGAGCTCGTACCAGTACGCCAAACACTGGAACAATTACGAACAGTTGGCCGCCACCAGTCAATTGCGCTACTCCGCCGCTGCCAGTCCACAGTACTATTCGTCCGTGATCCAGCAGCCCCAATTCGACTACGCCACCGCGACCCAAGTTCAAAATTTGGGCCAATACGACGGCCAGGAACTACCATGCGAAAAATAGACGTCGTCACCAGACCATAGCATCTTATGATTTATCGACTTGTTTTCCTTTGTCAATTATATTATAAATAATTATGCTATTATATGTTTATACTAATACTTAATAATGGTTTTTTTTGTCATTTTTTACATTCTATCCCTCGTCGGTTACAAATTATTATTATAATATATCTTAACACGATAATGTTACTTACCAATGTGTAAACGGTGGTAGATATTGTATTGCTTCTCGTATGCAGTTCTTGAAAGAAAATACTATCAGTATATCGTTTGTATAATGTATATAATATAATATTATATACGAATCGATATGAAAAAAATTTCCGTAAAAGGCATAATGTGCACATGCATCATCAATACTGTTATGACTTGCAAAGGTCGTGTATGTGAAGTTAAAAAAAAAACAAACTTTACTCTTTTGAAAACTATTATAATATGTGTACATTTACAGGAAATTAATTCGATGATCCGTTATTATCTTCTACATACCAGGAGGAGATCCATTTTAAGGGCCTCCACATAGTATTATTTGGAAGTCTTAACTTTTTTGAAAATAATATTTTTATATAATTTGATGTAATTTCAAAACAACATTTCTGAAAACAATAAAATATATTGCTTACTATTTTTTATCGATATAATTTTTTAAGTGTTATAGTTTCTTAAGTGACTACATAGGTAAGTTTTTCTTTCATATTCTGAAGCATGCTATTCGGAGTATTTCAATGTTTAAAAATCTCATTTTCGAAATGATGAGTAGACATAAGTTATTATAAATACACTTCAATGAATCACCATCGTGTTATATAAAACAAAGTAATAATTTCTTAGATCGTCCAATTCATTTGATACATGTAGTAGTTATATATATCATCATCAAGGAGATAGGCCAACACGATATTTTTCTACATAATTATAAATATTGCATATTGCGTGTTGTAATTTATAATGAAGAAATGCAATTTACACCAATTATAGTATTATAATATAATATTATATTTTCGACGAATTTATTGAAAGTGGAGAATAATAAAAGACTTAAGGTTTTTTTTTCAATGGCTCGAGAGGGAATGACACTGTATTATACTATATATTATATTTATTATTTATACCTATATTACTGTATATAGTTACAACTCCGCGTACAACAAAAATATTGAACGATCGTAAACATAATATATAATCGGTTTTACAGGTATAATAATATTAACTTCTCTATCACTATATTATTATTATTAAACCGTCTGGTAAATAAAACATTTCTGCTAACCTAACGTGAGGGGAGCGTAAATAATATTATCGCCCACGTGCAATACACTTGACAGAAAAGGACCATTATAGAAATAATTATTAGTACCTACACTGCAGCTATAATACTATATAATATTATCAGTATATTTGTTTTACCGCCAAACAGACTATGGTCTGCATAAAACATGTATTAAATAATGATAATAATGATAATATTATTATAATGGATGCGTATTTGAGTACAATATCATTGGACAATGTGTACACTCGAAACCTGCAATATGCGTTTGGTGAAATAGACTGAATGATCAATGCGATTCGTACTGCAAACATACATTAACAAACGACATAATATTATTATCATTGTAATGTAAACAGTATAACGGCCAAGTGTATTTGTCTGTTGTGTTGTATTATTGTGATAGCACTTGTACATTACCCATAATAAATGTCTGTGGACAGTATATACAATATACAGTTAAGTCATATTGTAATATCATCACCGTCGTCGTATATTATATAGGTATTGACACATTGAAGGTTTTGAATTTAACTAGCGTATGGTTTGGTCGTTGTACCTACACTTGGTGTGTTTGTTGGTTGTTGTGTGATCACATTTTGCGGATAAAATCACTCTGAATACGAATAATGATAGGAATTATATACCTACCTAAGTGTTAGTCACTTACCTCGGTGTGTACCTAGGTAGGTATTCGCGAGCATGACCCACGAAATAACTCCGATTCCGATACATGTATAATATACATTATACTAATATTGTCTAATGTTTATACATATGCTGCAAAACAAACCGAAATAATATAATATATTATTTAAAATCGATTACGAAAATAAACAGTACCTACTTTCGTTTGCGTTTAGATGTAGCCGCGGTACTTACATTATATAATGATATGTTAATATTGGTTTTCTTAATTAAAAATAAGTTTCACTGTTTAACACGTGACATATTATAGAGAATAAATAAACTGTAAAAGTTAAAACTCATAATAATATTATATAAATAATAGGTTATGCCTGACATAGGTAGATATTATATAAAAGATATAGATTAGGTGAGGTATAGGCTACTATTAGTATTTTTGTTGATTATTATTATTTTTTTGTTTTTTTATTTTTTGGCTTAGTTTAGGCCAAATATTGTTGATTACATTATACCTATATAATTTAAGATGTAACATAATTCGTCACAGTTAAGTAGTATCGTTAACACACAAAAGCCTAAAACTAAATGGTTCAGCAAACGACAAAATGTATAAAAACAAATTGTAAATGATCTACGGATAAATGATTCGTTAATTTAGTCGACACAAACGTCAAATTGACAAATCACTATACATAATATTATGTTGTGAAATAAGAAAGAATATAGTTGGTGCATTTTCGACAAAATATTTAGATGCTATTATTTAAAATATTTGAAAGTTTCACAATCACTATATGATATGTGACACATGATGTAATTAAAAAAAGATTAATTAACTTCAGTCGACTGAGTTAGATTGACCTGTTTTAGGTAGGTATTTAATACTACCTATAGATACTTATTGTATATTTGACAATACAATTTACAACTAAATTGCGGCAATCAACTATATCGGCGCTGATAAAATGAAAGTTTCATTTAACATGTGCCATCAGTACCTATACTAGCGGCGAGAGTGATTGGACGGTAATAAAACCGTGGCCGACATTAATTAGAATTCCATTTGCCCTTCTACCATAGTACGGTTTCCGCTACTTTATAGGCTAAGCTAGCCATTGGCCATAGATGAATACATATCGTGCGGAATGCATAGAAAAATGGCGACGGACCGCTACCAAGAACTGCCGTGGTCACCGCGGTTAACCGATCGGTCTCGGACATCGCGTGACAGTGTCACCACAAAAACTTTACTATATAAGCTAGTCAACAAAATATAAATTATAATACAATATACCACTGAGGCTGGGGCTTCATTTTTGGGGGGCAGGGGAGGGGGTAAATTTGCACCGACTTTTTTTTAAAACCCCTTCTTTGGTCTGCCAACAATAAATATATAAGAGCCGATATAGGTACGTAAGTGTTTTATATTATATATGTTTTATATTTTTTCAGTATTAAAAGAAAAAAATGAATTGTACCAATGTTTGATGTGGTTTTGTGGTCCCGCAATATTATGATTGATAAAATTATAACACAAACATTGTGACGAAGGGTACCCATAAAATAAATTTCTGGTTTTCTTCAGCCACCTATACCTATTAATTATTATATTTTTGGAGTATGCAGGGAGAAGAAATGTGTAGGTTAAGTTCGGTTAGGTGTTTTATTAATTACTATTATACAGGAGTTGAGGTGTTCATACCATACTAGATATTCAAATACGCAATAATGATACTACGGTTGGTCGTCGTTTTATTGATTCTCGTTTACAAATCACAACGGTATAGCAAACCTATAGGTATGACCCATATAACTTATAAGTTAAATAATATTAGTCGTTTAACGTATTACTTGGAATTACTATGAAATTTAACTATAATATTATATTATTATAAACACGCATTATTTATGTTTGTTGCACGTCATACACTCATACCAATAGTATTATATAGTCGACGAGAAGTCTGATAAATGATAATTCTACGGAAAACCGTCTCTACGAAATTACTTATATAATTTTCATATATATTTTACTTATTCGTATTTTATTTATTTAGTTATTTAAAATATATTTTAGCTTTCCCGTACAACGGTACACACCTTGATGACGACCATTGCTAAAATATTATGGGTATTTAAGCAGAAACATTAAAAGAAAAGTGTTTTTTGGACCACCATAATGTATTATTTTAAGATTGTATTATTAGAGACTTTGGAAAACGGATTTTGGATAATTTATTTTTCAGTTGAAAAAACATAATATATTTAAATTTGCTCAGGATTTTATAATTTTATGACAAAATAGGATAATCCAGTGGCTATGACATATCGTTGTCACACGTTCACGAACGTTTTAAGAATGAGGATAAAATATAAATTACATCTCTACAAACTATTTGTTATAAAAATGTCCTCGTATATGGTAAATTATTATGTGCTCACTTTATTAGTTTTAAATACACATTGTTTTTTAAATAACTTTTTGCTCATCTTATCCAATGATAATGTAAAAGTGATCAGAACAGTTCTAGAACAAGTAAAATAAAAATTTTAAAAAATAGATCTTATGTTGTGTTGTGGTTGCACGCATGTCTTCTAATGGATAAATATTATATTATGTAAAATTAATTTGTATAATAATCAGTGATTAGTACGTAGGTAATTATTTATATTATCGGTGTCAATATATTATTATGCATTGTATGTAAATTATTTACAAGTTATATAATTCGCGTTTCTACGTATCGTTCACAAAGAGGAAAACTTAATTTATGAAATTTACATATAAATAGATTATATTGTATTATATTTTATTATAGATACAGAAATAGATTTAAATTCTAGTATAATAATTTGTTGGTAGTTACTAGAATTCGCTCTCTTTGATTATTTCCATACATTATGGTAATTTAAATTACAAATCATATAATATCTACTACTAGTATTTTATTTTCAGGATAATCATGATGAATAGCAAATATTATCTATACATAAATCAACTAAATCGATTATCAAAAATATATTTTTTAAGTAATTAGTATTATAAAAGAAGTATATAATAAAACAAAATATTATACATAATATTAAATGAAAATTTTCGAGATGCAATTTTTTTTTACATAATATATTATTATCAGTTTTATCACGTTTAGATTTTTAAAGCTAGTAAAGAGTGTCTATAATTCTAGAGGATTAGAACATAGTTATAAAATTTGATCAAGAATCTAAAATGTCTGTGACACGACGACGTTACGAAGTACTTATAGTCGTTTTTCGGTCAAAATATATTGACAACAAAATAATTTAAATGCACCCGGTTTGGTCCCAATAATAATGTAATTGATTTCGGTATCGTATAGTAATATAATATTATACTACCTATACCTATATATTATCATGTGTAGTGTGTCATGTTTTTATCCTGCAAACATTACTTAGAAAATAATATAATATATTATATAATATTGTGCCAATATACGCTTTAGTGTTTTGTATTCAGAAAGAGAGAAAGAGAGCTGAGGGACATGCTCCTAGTTTTCTAACGATCACGCGTATACCCATTACATACAGACTGCACGTGCACTATCAAATTATTATTAGCATTTTCCCTTTTATCACGGTAACTCAAATATTATTGTCTTGCACACGAATAAATCCGTACGTGTTCCCGATCATAATAATACATATAGTACATTAGTACTTTAATTTTTACGTATATTCAGCCAAATAAATTGCATAGATGCATAATATAATATAGCTAGGTATTTATAGGTATGTATAGGTAAATTTAGGTAGAATAATATTGTTACTTACTAAATGTAAAATCCTATTCGATCCCGGCAATAGTCCTATAATAGTAAGTATAATAATATGTCGGCATTGAATAGGATTTTACATTTTTTTCTTTAAATATCTACAGCTTTTAAAGTACAAAATATTATATAATTGCATCGAATTTACAGCAAACAGTTATATTGATTTTGAGTGATTTTTAGATTCTGTTGTGCTCGTACGGGTTGTTCCGTTTGAACGTTGTTATTTCGGTAGTGTGAGGGTTCAATTTTTGGAGAGAGTACAACAAAACAGTTTTAAAGATTTAAATACTAATATAATTTTATTGTGAGTCGAAATTTATAATTCACTGTAATATTTATAATTGACTGTCAGAACGACGTACAGGTTTAAAAGAGCTAAGACGACTGACTCCACGGTTCCCTAGCGGCTGCCGTGTAGCTGCAATATTCCGGGAGTCGCCCACACATTAGGCGTTACCCGCAGATTACAATAATATACTCTTATATTCTAATACAAAGGGCTAATACTATATACTAATAGCTAATGCGTTCATAACACCCCCCGGGTTAGACGGAAGATCATGACCCTAGATTTACAAAATTATTTTGGGTGATGATTTTCCTTCCTTTAGAACTACTGTTTCTATGTTGTCTGGTTCCGTCAAACTCGGTTGGCTTACATTTTTTATTTCGCGTTTGTATACTATAATTATTATGATTAAGCTAAATATTATAATTAACATTATTATACATGTACAACTAATCAAACCAATATTTGCTATTATTGGTTCGTTATTTGTATTGTTCTGGGTTACAACTTCATTTTCTTCATAATTTTCAAAAATAGACTCCGAAGGTAGTACATTTTTTACATAAGGGGTTCTATGGGTGTAGCGAGATATATTTATGTTTGGTATAATGTCCGAATCTATATCAGAATACATAGTTCTGAATGGTATCATATGATAACCTGCAGATGAGGCGGAACATTGTTCACTAAGAGATATAATTCCTGTACCATAAATTTGTTTAATAATTTGATTGTAATTTAAACAGGTAATAATTAAATTTTGTTGATTTACTGTGTATAACCATGAATTTGCCGACATTAACTTATGGAAAATACCGTGTTTGATTGACGTGTATTTAAACTTACAAACATTTTCAATATTTGCTGATTTTGTGTTAATAATTAAATTGAGTTCGCAATCATCTGATGTTGTCACCCTCTGAGTTACAAGATTTTTACATACTTTAAAATGTTTTGTGTCGTAGCACATACTAAATTCGTTTTGATCTAAATTTACATAATACTCTTGATCGATAGTCAAAGCTAAATACTTAATTCTAGGTTTAATGAACATATAAATATTGTTTTCTATTAACATTGGATTCGGTATAATATTATATAAATTGTATAAAGTACTAGGAACAATTGGTACAGTATTAATAAACATAATTATATCATTATTTCTAACAATAGTTGTTTGCATAATTTTAAAAATCTCTGACATATCCGATAGGTCTAGTTTTACCGGGATGTCTAAATTAGATGGAAGGTTTATTTTAATTGTTTTAATTTCTTCTAATAATTGAGCTGAGGATATTACTAATGGATGTAGTTTTCCCTGTATAGCAAAACGTAAGATTTGATTTATTCTCGTTAATTCCAAAGAGTATTGTTTGTAAATTGTTTCTAAATTTAAAATTTGGTTTTTAATTATTTTTTCCATATTATCATCGTTAAAGTTATCCCTGTCGGAAGTAATATAATGTCGAATTTTTTTAATATTATTTGAAACTTCTGTTGTTACTTCTACTGTTTTTTTATCAAGCAATATCGCTTCGTTCGTACTCGCAGGAGTGATCATCATTTTATTATCTACTATGTTTTGAGAATTTCTACCGTTTTTTATCATATTTTTTATATTTGAGTACCATTTGGTAATATCATTTAAGCTAATTGTCCCAAACAGCGTATAGATTATATCCCCTAAATTTTTGGATAACTGTCGTTTATTTCTTAAATTATTTTGTCCTTCAATTAATTTAAAGATATTATAAGTATCCGATTCAAATTCATTTAAAATTTTTTCTGAGGCTGCCTTAAAATCTAAACAAATTTGTATGGAATTCTTTTTTAAAACAAAAAAAATTACAATTATTTTCAAAACTTTTAGCAGTTTCATCACAAAGTGATGACGTTTCCTCTTGTAAACTTTTAATTTTTAGATAGTGTGTATAATAAATTGAAATATTTAAATATACTGTGATCTCCCAATTAGCTGCAACTGTGCGCATGTCGGAGATGAAATCAAAATAAATTCCGGATGATTCTTTGGTCTGTGAAATATTATATAAAGAGTCTGCTTTTATAAAGCGTCCGAATGCACAAAGTGCTCTGAAACAATTAATATAAGTAATATTTTAGATCTTTAAATTTTATATTATGGTGAGATAATGAGTTTTGAAATATTTTATTCGATTATTATTTATATTATGAGTTAAAAATTTTCAATTCGTTTTTGTGTATTACTACTTTTTTACGTCCTCGTTGTATGGATACATTTTGATTGTCGTGAATGCTGATGACTTCAAATGGTCCTTTCCATTTAGGGCTAAGTTTTCCTTTTTGAGTATGATCTTTCGTAAGTACTTTATCCCCTACATTGATATTTATGCTGTGTTCATTTTTATCGTAATTTGTTTTTGCCTTTTCTTTTGTTTTTATAATCTTATCTCGAGCTAACTTGTGTGATTCTTGAAGTTTCTGACGTAGTTCAAAATTATAGTCATCATAATTATAACATGGCTGAGGGTTGCGACTCAAGGAATGAGGTACCTCAACTTGTCTTCCGTATACCAACTCATATGGTTGATAACCTGTTGTTGCGTGTATTGAACTGTTGTACACAAACATTGCATAAGCTATATACTGATCCCAATTTTGCTTCTGTTCACTAACGAAATGTCTCAGGTACTCCGTTAATGTACGGTGAGATCGTTCAAGAGCTCCATTGGACTGTGGATGGTAAGCTGTAGTCTTGAAAGTTTCTATTTGAAGTAGCTTGCAACATGCTTGGAATATTTTACTTAAGAAGTCTGGACCCTGATCTGTAAGAATAGAATCTGGTATACCATGAAGGCACACAAATTTCTCTACGAAGGCCTTTGCGATAGTATTAGCAGTGTGGTTGGGTAATGGTGTAGCAACTGAGAATTTTGTAAGATCGTCTTGGATCGTAAGAATATACGCGTTCCCTTCCAACGAAGTATCAATTGGCCCTACAATGTCCAAGAATATCTTCTCAAATGGTTTTGACGCAGTTGTGGTAACTACCATCGGTTGTTGAATGCTGTGGTTGCTACTTTTGTTCATTTGACATGAGGTACATTTTTTTACGTACTCAATAACGTCGTTCTTTAAACCTTTCCACGAATGATGTAGTTTAATTCTTTTAACAGTTTTGGAAATTCCCTGATGTCCCCCTAAAGGTGTCAGATGGAATTCCTTTATTATATTTTGTTTCTCCTGTTCCGAATATGTAGTATTTACATAGATGATAAGATTAATTTTTGATTTTTTAAAAACGTAACGTAATATTGTGCGGACTTGATCCCAATTTAACTGGTCATGTCCACTACCAATTTTTGGTAAGACCAGTCTTTCGATTTGGTTTTCTTCACAAAATGTTCTTAGGTTTTTTATTGCTTGGTAAAATGTTTCGTAATTTGGCTTTTCTTGGTGATGATTCTTTGTAATTATATATAAGATATTTTGATCGTTGTGTTGAATGCTTGCTATTTCTGTTACTTCTTTATTTTGACTCGTTAAATTATCAATTTGACCAAATTTACGCCTAAATTCCAAAGCTATCCCTTGAGACATCTTGAAATCCTTGGACACGCAATGTCCCAATGCAATGTCTTTTGAGGTTTCGAATAAATCCCCCTGTACTTCAATAACATTAGGGTTTGTGATCAGCTTCGTTTGTACCTCTTCGGTGAATTGTTGATAGGACTTTTGTTTGTAGTCATTTGAGTGTAACAATGCGTTTACCTTTGATATTCTGCTTAAAGCGTCTGAATTTGTATTCTGAGTACCTGGTTTATATATGACATCATAATCAAACTCTTCCAGCTGTAATCTCCATCTAACCAAACGAGCTCCTGGATCCTTGACCCCAAATAGCCAGGTTAGTGGCTTATGATCAGTAACCACTGTGAATTTCCGACCATATAAATACGGTCTGAATTGTTTTACTGCCCAGACTATCGCTAGCAACTCCTTTTCTGTGGTGTTGTAGTTCTTTTCAGCTTTGTTCAGAGTACGCGAAGCGTATGTGATAGGTAGGTCAGTTCCAATTTTTCCTTGTGAAAGAATTGCTCCAATAGCCGTATTGCTCGCATCTGTTGTTACGATAAATGGTCTATCAAAATCTGGATGCTGCAATATTGGTTCATTTGTTAAAATATTCTTAAAGAAAAGGAAAGAGTCTTCGCAGCTATCTGACCAGACGAATGGTTGATTTTGCTTTAATAAGTTAGTCAGAGGCTTGGCCTTTTTGCTAAAATCCTTTATGAATTTTCTATAATACCCTATTAACCCTAAGAAAGATTTGATTTTCTTCGTGTTATCGGGTACCGGATAGTTAACTATACATTCAATTTTCTTTGGATCGGGCTTCACGCCGTTTTCTGTGATAACATGTCCCAGATAATTCACTTCCTTCCTCAAAAATTCGCACTTTGGAGGCCGGAGTTGTAAATTATATTGAATTAGTCTTTCAAACACTTCACGTAGACGTGTTGTATGTTCTTGAAGAGTTGCACCAATAACAATTATATCGTCTAAGTACACAAATGCCCTTGAGCCGTTGATCCCATTCAATACTCTGTTCATTAATCTTTGGAATGTTGCTGGGGCCCCTTTTAGACCAAAGCACATTATCTTAAACTCATAATGACCTTCAATCGTACTGAAAGCTGTTTTTTCCATATCCCTTGGATGAATTCCAATTTGGTGATAACCGCTAGCTAAATCAAGACAGGAGAAGTATTTCGCTTTCCCTAGCTGATCCAAAATTGATGTTATGTCAGGCATCGGAAACGCGTCACCTACTGTGATATTATTCAACTTTCTGAAATCTACCACGACTCTGTATTTTTTACTTCCTGAAGCATCCATTTTCTTCGGGACAATAAGAAGTGGAGCGTTCCAAGGGCTCTCACTGGGGACTATTATTTCATTTTGTTCTAGTTGTTTGATTTGTTCATTTATTTCTTTCTTCTGTGCATATGGAAGACGATAAGGTTTCTGGTAAATTGGTTGAGTGCCACTTGGTATTTTTATTTCATGTTGTACCGCTTCTGTACAGTTGATCGTGTCACCTTCTAAAAAGAATATGTCTGCATATTCACTGCATAGCTCTTGAATTGTTGTTTTTTCTTCATTATTCATATGGTCACATCTGAGTGAATCTTTTAAAATTTGGATACGATTTTCTGGATTGCTACATTTTTCTACCGTACGCATATTGTTCATTGAGACTGTATCGAGTATTTCATGAGATAGATCCGTGAGTTTTGGTGTTAATATTTCTTGTGGTTCTTCTGTAGGGTTCATTACACTTATTAGAACTTGTTGATTTTTTATAATATTAAGTACATTTCCACATAATATATTTTTGTTTAATTCTTGAGCGTGGATAAGTACATTGTGACTTGATGACTCATTAGTGTTAACATGTACTGGGATTATAAGTTCACTACGAGCTGGTATGACGTTTGAGTTTTCATTCCTGGTAGACAATTCTTCCTTTCCTACGTCGATGATAATCCTATTGGCCTTTAGAAATGGGTTTCCCAATATTCCATCACCCACTATAGGAAATGTTGAATCCACTACTTGAAACTCGGTTTCGTATGTTTCGTTATCTATTGATACTGTTAGTACTGTACTTCCTAGTGTACTTACTAATTTGTCATTTATGCCTTGCATATTGTAAATTTTTTTGTCTGACACCTGGACATCGTCCTGAAGTGTATTTAATTTAATAAGGTTTAGTTCTGCACCCGTGTCTAAAAGTAAACTAATTTTGTGATTTATACATTGTGGTATTTCGCATATGGCATGATTATTTTTTAGCTTCACTTTAAAACTTAAGACATTTAATTTTGGGTGATCATTTTCAATTCGCGAACCAGACGGACACCCGCTTTGCCCGGTTCCTTGCCGTTTCCCGACGTTGATGGTTGATTATTATTATTTAATTTTCTTGTATCTGCATTTTTCTTCTTATAACATACATCTATAGTATGACCAGTTTTCTTGCAATAAATACACGATACTTGTTCAGTCTCCTGATTTCTTTGATTATTGAATCCTTTGGATTGTTTACTTTGCTGTCCCGTATCGACATTGTTGTTTCCAAATCTACACTCATGTGTATTATGGTTTGTTTTTCGGCAATATTTGCAATATTTACTAATATTCATATTATTTGGTTTGTTATTCAACAAACGTTGTGTTCCTTTATTTGATTGATAAATCTTCTCTTCTTCTAAACTATCCTTTATGGCTTCTTCTAACGTTGGGTGATTCTTGGATTTGACTACACCCCGAATAGTAGATGGTAAACCTTCAATATATGTAGTTAAAGTTGTTTCTTTTATGTAATTATGTATAGCTTTAGCGTCACCAGCTGATTTATCCTTTGTGCTTACGTTACAAAGTTCATGCAATAGTTTTTCTACTCTCGTTGCATAATCTCGTACCATTTCACCTTGTTGGAATTTAGTAGTAGTGAGCTCTAACTGAAGATATCCGGATGTGCGAGTAGCACAGAAAGTGCCTTCTAAATTATCCCTAAGTATTTCCCATGTAGAAATTTCTTTATGTTGGGTTATCGCGAACGCCTTGCCTGACAACTTAGTAATTATAACTTGTAAGAGTACCGGTTTTATGGTTTCATCAACATTTCGCATGACAAAATTGCATGCGTTTATAAATGGATATACCTCCTGTACATTCTCCCCATTGAAATGTGGAATTAATCTTATTGCTGTCTCTAAGGATAATGTGGTCGAAGTAGGTAGTGCCATTGTGTTATTAGATTCTATAGTTTGAATATTATCTTTTGTACCTACTAGCAATTTTGAATTAAAATTTTTATTTGTTATTTTCGATTGTCTACAATCTTGTATTACGTTTTCTTTTTGACGGTTATTCAGTAATCTAGTAACAGGCCTAGACAATCCTAACAGACTTATGTCAATCGGACGCGATGGTACGTAGTTTTCGTCTAAATCAGAACTCTCGGAACTACTGTTACTATTACTAGACCTATCTGACATGCATTAAATTGTATACGTAAAAATAAAAATAAAAAAATTAATTAAATTAATATGGCTAGATTATTATAATTTGTAGTATCACCACTCCCTATAGTTAATACCACTATTGATATAGAAATAATAATAATCATACAAATACTAATAGTAATAATGACAACGACTTATAGTCGTACCAGTCGACAATAATACGTTAAAAAAAAAATAAATATATATGTATAATAATATTTTAATAATTAGCTTACAATATTACCCATGAATGCATCGCATTCAGTTGTATTGTGCTCAAGTGATTGTGTGTCCCACGACGCGTTGGCGTTGACGTAACAGCTTATCGCGACAAGAGCGGCTGCAGCAACACAGCGGCGGTGGTGATTCCACGACGGCGACGGTGACGACGGCTACGGCGGCGGCACCGTGGCTATAATGGTGTTGTAAAGAGTAGATCACGACGTTGAATACAATGCGTGTCCACTATAGACGGTGCGCTTGTTGTTGACAACTGGAACGCCCGTGAAAAACTTTTTTGACGAGAGCGACTTATATGCCACCTCTCAATTGATATAGTCCTTATGACGATATACCTACGTGGACGAAGTAGTTTTAATATTTGCAAAATGAAGTATAAAATTACCTCGAATAGATATATATTAGATATATTAGTTATCCTTCTGAAGTTGTTTCTTTTCCAAAAATTATGACCGCGACACCGCTGCCACCAGTTGTTGTGCTCGTACGGGTTGTTCCGTTTGAACGTTGTTATTTCGGTAGTGTGAGGGTTCAATTTTTGGAGAGAGTACAACAAAACAGTCTTAAAGATTTAAATACTAATATAATTTTATTGTGAGTCGAAATTTATAATTCACTGTAATATTTATAATTGACTGTCAGAACGACGTACAGGTTTAAAAGAGCTAAGACGACTGACTCCACGGTTCCCTAGCGGCTGCCGTGTAGCTGCAATATTCCGGGAGTCGCCCACACATTAGGCGTTACCCGCAGATTACAATAATATACTCTTATATTCTAATAAAAAGGGCTAATACTATATACTAATAGCTAATGCGTTCATAACAATTCTGAGCGGAGCGAGGAAGCTAGTGGTTTTACAATGGTGTTTATTTATTTATTTTTTATCCTGTATACAACATTTCTACCTGAAGGAGTGTTTCGATTTCAACATATAGTACCTTATATTTTAGCAAATTGGATCCAGATGGTACTTTAGGGAGGTCAATTTTCTCAATAGTTATTTAATGCCAAGGGAAAAACCACCGACAAATTACGAAAAACCGACAAAAATGGGATTTTAATTTCTAACGCTTTGTTTATTACCATAGAAACGAATAAAAAAAATAATATTTTAATATTAATTCAAGTTACAGGTTATAATAAATAATAACAATATAAGAAACCGTCTCCGCTCAGAATCGTTTTTCTTATACAATGATATTATATACATTAACCCACCTGTAACCTTCTATACAGCAGAGCGACATCCGCTTACCCACTTTTGGTTTTTTTTTTAACATGCATTCAGTGTTCTTTGTACCTAGTTTGTTTTAAGTACCCATCGGACTCTTAATCATTAATCTCTTTGACAATATCAGATAATCTCCTTTAAACTCTCGTATACAATATTCAAACGGCGTCGAATAAAATAAAATATAAGTATTTTTTGAAAGCATCTTATTAATATAGTTACAGAAATAAGATATTATAATTTGTATAGCTTTTTTAGTATTATATTATAAAATTACGTTTAGTTATGAAGAGTAAAATTTCGTATGATCTACATAGTAAGTTCGTCAAAACTGTGATAATAGTAAATTAGCGTAAACAAAAAGTAATTTTATGGTAAAAAAAAGATAAGTTTTGATCACAAGTACACTGAGTATTATGATTTATCGGTATCTATTGAATATTGATAAAGCCGAGCACTAACTAGTTAGAAATTTTAAATATTAATTATTATCTAATCTAAAGTGTTAAGAACAAAAAGCAACTTTCGTACAAAGTATTTATTTTGTATTCGCTGCAAAGATCCTAATGTTCTGTAGGTACACATTATTCCGATCATCAAGTGGATAATATAATTTGTAATCCTTCAAGTCTTTATATACTTATTATTAGGCCCGTATAATAATTGATAGGTAGATTCAGGCCCGTACTGGCAGCTGTTATGGCCTATGGGGCAGTTGCAAAAAAAGTTTAATTTTAGATTCTGAGCGGAGCGATGAATGTATTGGTTTTACAATGATGTATGTTTTTTTTATATTTTTATATTTTTATATTTTTATATTTTTATATTTTTGTGTCTGTCATCACGTTTTGGGACAGTAAAAGTGCTTCGATTTTCTTCAATAGTACCTTTTCTGATAGGAAAGTGAATCTAGTTGGTACTTTGGGGGGTCAAAAGTAAACATTTTCCAGTAGTTTTCACAAGCGCCGGGAAAAACAACATAAAAATTAAGGAAAAACGGGAATTTTTACGCAAAATCGATTTTCCAAAAAATCGAATTTGGTTATTGGTGTAACTTTAAAACAAATGACCGTAGATACATGAAATTTTCACTGGTTGTTTATATTTGCATTTTCTATACACGATAACATTTTCAAAATATTTTGATTTATTTTGAACTGTTTAGGGACATTTTCATTTTTCATTTTTTTTTAGTTTTTTTTCTAGAAATATCAATAAAATTTTATTTGTTGGTTGCGAAAGCTTGAAAATTTAATAGAAGGCTCCTAATATGTTGTTTCAAAGGCAGATGAAAAATATTAAAAATCCTTAGTCACAATTTTTTTTTATAAGCATTTAAAGTTCAAAAATTGACAAAATATGGAAAAATCACGAAAATTAGCAAATTATTTTGAGTTAAGAATTCGTAAAAATTTTTCTTTTTAAATCTAAGATTTGAAAATGAAACACAAGATTCCTTATAAGATTATCTACCTTTATCAATAAAAAAATCTCTACCGGACAGTCAAATTAAATTTTTATGAGCGTTTGAAATTCAAATTTTTACAACATTGGATTTTCACTAGATTTCTCATGTAGCGATTTCCTTATTTTGTTGTAATTCAAAAACGAATAACTGTAGATACATGAAAATTTCACTGAATGTTTATATTAGAATTTCCTATACACCATACAATTTTGAAAATATTTTGACTCTTTTTGAGCTGTTTATGGACATTTACAGCTTTCAATTTTTTTTAGTTTTTTTTTCTATAAATATCAATAAAGTTTTATCTGTTGGGCCAAAAAGTGTAAAAATTTAATACAAGGCTCCTGATATATTGTTACAATATCAGTTGAAAAATATTAAAAATACATAGGCACGATTTTTTTTTATAAGCATTTAAAGTTGGAATTTTGACAAAATTTATCAAAATCTCGAAAATTATCAATCGTTGGAATTAAAAAATTATAAAATGTTCAGTTTTTATAACTAAGAGTTGAAAATTTAAAACAAAGATTCTCTTAAATAATTCATACTGTAACCAAAAAATCTAAAAAATATATAAACACACTTATTTTTTACAGACATTTTAATTTCAAATTTAGACAAAATTTCATATTTAAACCAAGAATTACGATTTTAGTTATTTTGTTGTGATTGAATAATACTATTCGTGGGTACTTGAAACTTCTAAAGTGTACTATTATATATCTATGATAGTATCACGGTTTTTGTTGATGTATAACGCGTTATAAGTATCTAATGGATATTGTGATATGATTAATTTGGAATTTATTATAGGTACCTATTATAGGTCAATTTTTTGTTTAATACCATAGATATGTATATAATATGCCTTATACATAGACTGACATACCATCACCGCTCAGAATCGTTTTTCTTATACAATGATATTATATCATTGAATTCAAATTTAATACCATCCATTTTACAGTGACCCACTTGTAACCTACTGTACAGCAGAGCGACACCCACTTGCCCACCTTTTTGTTATTGAATCATATGTATAGGCTATAAGTGAAAGTCCAAAATGTTTTGTAGGTAGGTACATATTATGCCGATCGCCAAATGGAATATAATATAATTTGTAGTCCTTATATACTTATTATAAAGCCCATGTAATAATCAATAGATAAATTTCTTATCATATTATATTTATTGTAATACATAGTTTAAACAAGTTTAAGGTCAGCACACGCTGCAAAGGTCGTGGTAAAATTATTTTGTCCTGGTGGCGGCGGCGTCGTTGTGGTAGCGGTAAAATGCTGCCGAACACTATTTACCGCCCCCACCGAATATTCAATTTAATTTACCAACCATCACCGACAATTATTTTGGTTAGATAATTATCAACTTAACGGTCTTAACGTATTACTTTAAATCTGAACAAACGTGTTTTAAGTTTATATTTTAAAATATCAAAAAAAGATGTAAGTACTTCTAACTTGTATTTCCACTTCAGTTATTATTTTCACCAACTAGATAACTTTTAACAAAACTATTACAGAATAAATGGACAATTTCGGAAACCAATTTTATTTATGTTCTAACTTTATACATTTTTATAATAAAGTAATAGGTACATGTTTCATTTCAACTAGTTTAAAAACGACTAACTTGTCCACTCAAATAAACGTTTATCAATATTGATAATATTGATATCCTATACCTGACTGGGTCATGGGTTCATATTATATATTACGTCATTTACTCAAAGTTATCTTTATTTTTTAAGTTTTAATCACTGGAAGAGCACGTGATTTATATTCAAAAATTCAAAATATATTAAATGTTTTGACAGTTGTTACATTTTGATGATTCTATATTATTGTATATTATTATTGAGTTGTTTTTTTTCGAAATTATTGACAAATGTATTAGTATTAGTATTAGTATTAGTTATACTTTATACGGTTATTATAATATTCTAAAAACAGCGAATTCATAAAAACTTCCAAGCTGAATTTTTTTTCTTTTATAATTATGTAATTCCGACCCTAATAGCAATAACTTAGATATCACGTGTATACTTAAGTTGGTGACTTTAAAACACTGTATTAGTAATACACTTACACACTGCCTATTTCAATGATATATTATGACATACTCATTATGGTATAGTATTTGTAAATTTTTGACTTGAGCCGCCAAGCGAAGTTAAATTATTTATAAGACTATTTTAACATAAATTATATCTATAGTTATATTTAAGATTTATCTATAAAATGATATCACGATTGTTATAGCTTTTTTTTTTATATACTTATATACTTAATGCAGGCAGTGGGGGATAATATTATCTTACAATTTTGAAAATAAACTACAATAATTTCTAAGTAAATTATCCATAACTCTATTGAAAAATGAATTGAAAAATACAGCACGCACTTCTAAGTTTCCAAATCCAATTATATGATTGTATTTTCATGTTTTATTGTTTAACTACACATTTGCTGTGCTTTCTCAAGAATTTTTTTTCGTGAATCGTGTTGCTTCCTGTTATTATTATACCCTGTAAATTTTCGCTTGTTATATTACTTAGATAATATGTGTGCATTTTAAGGCGTTATTTTCTATATTTATACTTAGCTCGACACTGGGTCGTTGGTATATTACAACACAATATACAGACGGACGGACTGCCCTATAAAGGCGTCGAAAAAAATAAAATATATTATGCTGTTATGTGTGTCTTGGGTTAACCGTAGTCGATAGGTATTCAACTACACTCGCGACGTGCCGTTTTAAAGTATCCTGAATCCTGATTAATATGTATACAATCCTGCGGATGTACTATTATTGTATTATTGGTTCTGGGGTAGTTATACGCAACAGTGAATCTAATTTTAATTGCACACTACAAAATGTACGGCTTTTTCGTTTCATATAATATAATATAACCTAACCACTATTTCAACACGACGACGAGTCAATAGGCGCTGAGGTGTTTGATTATTCCGTTTTGAGATTTTCTATGTTCCCATCGCGGTCGTCGCACTGTTGACGCAATATAATGTTATTATTATTATTTACATACATTCTGATAGTTTCACTATGCGCGAATATGCAGATACTCCATCTGCCGTTGTCAGCTCTTAATTCGGAAAAAAAGATGTTTCAACAAAAATGTATTACATACACAAAAGAACTTTTGACTTTCCGCGACGACTTTTGCGGATGCCGACATATAATAACATTCACCAGATGCGACTATACCTGTAGGTATACGTATGTTATAATAACACGTGATTCAAACGTCACGTTAACTTTCACACTTATCGTGGCCGAGCCTATTGTCAAATAAATCGGAAACAGATGTTCGATAAAATATAAATGTATGTCCACATTTTCGACACTGACGATAAAACGAGAATTCTCTACTTGTCGAATCGCACCCAACTAAGATATGTGTTATTTACACTGATTTCTGCAGTTTGAAGCAGTAAGTCACTGTTGACGCAATATAATATTTATATTATTATTTACATACATTATGTTAGTTTCACTATACGCGAATATGCAGATACTCCATCTGCCGTCGCCCGTGCATAATTCGGAAAAAGATGTTTGAACAAAAATGTTTTACATACAGAAAAGAATTTTTAACTTTTAAGAACAAACGGCGGCGCCGTTGTCGATCACGACTTTTACGGATGCCGACATATAATAACATTCACCAGCTGTGACTGTATACCTACTATAAGTTATAGTCTATAACACGTGATTCAAATGTCGTGGTGGGCAGAGGCGAAACTAGAAAAAAAAATCGGGGGGGGGGGGGGGGGTGTGGTACAACCCCTACCCTCCCCCCTTGTGGCGCCACTGGTGGTATGTACTTTCACACTTCGTGGCCGAGCCTATTGTCAAATAAATCGAAAACAGATGTTCGATAAAATATAAATGTATATTCACATTTTCGACAATGACGAGGAAAGTGTAAATGCGATTAATTATCTACGTGTATAAATACGTGTTGAATCAAACGTCCTATTGTTACTATAAGAGATGTATTATGCACACTGATTGCTGCAGTTTATAAAACAGTAAGTTATAGCAGGCGGTGTTGGTGAGTTGCGGCCCAAACCCTAAATAGCGTACGAGTTGCGGCCCGGGTTTATGAGAGGTACGTACGAATTGCGGCCATACAATAATCTATATACTACATAATATATAATATATACTAAAGTCTATACATAGTACATGTATATAAACATCACAATATATATTGGATGCAGGAGATTGATTATTCGGGTTTCATGACCTTTTTAGATAAGCGCATATTTGACCTGTTTTTGAGATTTATATTTTTATACAACCCTGACTTATTTTTTTTTAACAATTTAGGTTGTTAATGTTTATTGTTTATAAATATAAAAACAGAGAACAAGCAGGATATACATAATATTATGGAATTTATAATTTTGCAAGTAAATAAAAAAAACAAATTTTTTAGGATGTCTCGATAAATTCTAACCATACACGTAAGTCGATTAATTTGCAGCTTGCAGGAAAACATTTTTGATTGATTTATTTCGAGATTAGGGTCTGTATAATATAGGTACATGTACAATAAAGCCCATCGGAATCGATCCAGTCGGCATCACGCAACTAAATTTGCTATTGCGTATGGTATTATAGGTATATAATATAGAGGGACCTTCCTGCAAGTTCAAAAGTGGAGTGTATTGAGTGAATTGGTTTCTATAATATTATTATTATTATTATTTGGAACTATCGTAACGCTAAAATTAGAACGATTAGCGAGTGGAACGGTTCGAGTAGTCGACGGCACCGTTCGAATAATTAACGACGAAAATAAAACTGAATTGTAGATCTGTTTTTGCCGATGACTATTAATTAAGTCAACGGCAGAGGTCACGAAACAAATTTACCGCATTCGTACCGAACGCACTGGATTTCCACGGTCAACTTATACCGCCAACACCACTAAAAGGCCGGCTTTTCAAAGTCACGTTCACTGAAAATTGGAAAGTACTTTCTGATATAAAATCGATGCAGAACCGTCGCCGGCGTTAGCGTCATCGTAGACTTCGAGTAAAAATAATTTACACAAACAACGGGTCAAATTTTGTATTTTATTATTTTTTTTTTCCAAGAAAATCTGTAGTCCTCCTATTAGGGAGGTTATAACTTGTATATAAGTGACAACAGTAACTATTAAAAAAACATTTTTTTGTTACACAGTTATTATAGTTGGCGCACAATAGAAGAATGATCGTTTGACAGATTCTTAATAAGTGTTTTTACAATATAGTTTGTATATTAAAATTTTTACATAATGATTTCAATATAATTTTTTTTCACAATTCAATTGGGTAGTGAAACGACAAGAACTATCTGTAAATTGAAGAACTCTCAATTATTTTTTCAACAATGAAACCGTAAAGCAAATACAATGTACTCGATCTCTGTGGGTCAATATATATAGTTATTATATTTATTCTCCTAAAGAGGAATTTATCTTACCTATATCCCTGAAATATAATATATTACAACTTAAAATAACGGATTTCTTGGACAATTCATTCAAACACTGTTTTTCCAGTAGTAAATTGGGCTTTGTAACCTAAAAGTTATGAAATAAAACTAAAACAAACAGCCATTTGATTAAATTACCATCTAAAAAAAGACACAAACTTTTTTGTCAATTTAGTACGTATTGACTGCAGCTTTGTAAATAGTATTTGAGTAAAAGTATTCAAATTTCAAATACTTTTTAAATACCTACTCAAATATATATATTGTATTTTAAATACTTATTTTCTTAATTTATATTTTTTTTATTTTCAATTTAATCACTGAACATGAGAATATATATTTTTAATATATTTTTGTATGTGACGTATTATACACCCATTTTATAATTCAAATACCTTAATAATATGAATAATTTTTAATTACACAAAATTTTAGGTACAGTGTACAATTTTCAATAAAATGAATGAAAGACATGAAAATGCTAAAATAATTGTTTGCAAAAAAATTTTAATTTGTTGATAGTATCTTAAATTCTTTTAAATACTTTTCAAAATAATTACTTGTTTATGTATATGTGCCAACTTGAACACTTTTAAAAAATATCAATTGCATAATTCATGGCTTACCTTCTTAATTTTATAAAGTAATTGTACCGAACTAGAACATATAACTAATTCACTTGATAGGTACTATAGTTTTAGTTCTCATAAATTGAATTGTTGGTAAATCCGGCTCTACCTTAAAGATAATATTAATTATTATGATGTCTTTCATTTAAGATATTGTAAAATTACATCAATACAATCATACATCACGTTTGTGAATATTTGTGAATGTGATTTCATTCAATTAGAATGATAAACAATAATTTCAACAATCGTACCTACTAAAAAAAAAATGTAATCAGTTCATCTTTACCTAAAACTATAAATATTATAATATATAAGTATCAAATAAAGCAGGGACCCGAGGGAAGTAGTTAACACTGCCCTAAGTGAACTAGATAGTTTAAAATATTCAGGAAACTTATAATTTTGAATACCTATACATTGCTGATCAAAATCAGGCAGTTCCAGAATGACTGTACACATTACTCGATAGTCCACTTTGCCCTATTATAATATATAAACATTTCAGTTGGATTTTCACAACAATTATATGTACCATTATAATTGTAATGTTTCATAAATACTGTATAGTATATGTGTATAACCATACCTGTATAATATGAGAATAAAGACGTCCGATAAGCATATTAAATGCATTAACGGTAATAACAAGACGTATAATATAGAATGTGAACTGCCGCAGTGTTTGAAAACTTAATACTGAATATAGATAATATTACTATATTTTTCCTACCTTTCTTTTAAATAATAATCAATAATATTTTTAAAGAACAATACTTTGGTATTGAATAAACTTTTAAGTTATCTATCATCTGTCAAATTTCACAAGAATGTATAGGTGTATGGTACCTAAATATGAGAAAATGCATTAAAAAATATATTTAATTAATTAATTGGTTTATTAACTTGTAAAATCAAAAAACAAAATAAATTATTAAAATCATTTACATACAATTTATGTTAAATTAAAGCCAATAAAAAATATGACTTTTAATTAATGGATAATATATTATATACCGATAAAATATATTTTAAACACAATATTTTTTTAAAACTATAAAGTACATTTTGAGTATTACATCTAGTTTACGTTTACTTTTTGAAAAATAAATATATGTTTTTATTATGTTTGTAGAAGAAATGTATAAATCAAGACTTTCATCTCGGTGTCGAGTAATTTTCATAAAAAGTTGTTTAAAATTTAAAATCAAAAAGTTCTAAATTTATATTAAAATGAACAGGCTATTTTTATTTTATTTTTTCATTCAGAAAATATGAGTTGGAAAAACTCCAAAAGTTCTTTTATGTGTTCACAGTAGTACATGCATTGTATTTTCACCTTATTGTTCAAACAGTACGGAGGTACTATATTATATTAAATTTTTCCTACTTTAAATAACAAAAATATATATTTTATAAACAATTACTTTTAACTTTTTAAGCTAATTTAAATAATATATTATATTTTTTAATCTTTCTTTAAAAAAAAAAAAAAATTAATTAATATTAGTTAATGTGGTTGGATATGATATAGTTAAGTTTAACTATCTTAATAATATTAATATTTAATCGAACACTACATGTATTATAGTGGAAATCTATGACATTTTTTGTGTTGAGACAATAATATTATATAATATACACTACCTATTCCCAAAAATAGTCCGTGGTCGCTTGAAAAACAATTTAAGACGATTGAAAAAAAAAATTGTGAATGTAAATAGTACCTACCTACTTTTAGAAAATATTTATTTGAAAAATTAAAACACCATTCAAACTTCAAAGGTTTACCTATTAAAATATACATTTTACATTTGAACTTAAGGAAAAATAACTCAAACACACGATCCATAAATATCATGTTATTCATTGATTCTGTGTAATAACTATGTATTATAGTAACTCAAATAGGATAATTATTTAGTAGAGAAAAAAATAATTTAAATTGAAACACGCGAACAAATGAAACGAACAGAGTTTTTGACAAATTGATGCATATTGCAAATTGTACAATTTTATAATATTTTAAATGCAACATTTCGACTGTAAGTGAACATCATCTTTATAGTGTAAAGATCGAATCTTAAATATGTATAAATACTATACAATCAAAAATATAAGTAGAATAATTTATTTGTTGCTCCTAAAAAGATTTTGTATATTTATAATTGAAAAAAAATTAAAAAATTAATAAAAACTATTGTTACTTAAGCCTAACATAATAGAATACTGCTATGTTTGCAGGCACAAGTATATATTTATATAATATATATGTATAAAATATAAATACGTAGGTATTATAAGCCACAGAAAAAATGGTCAAATATACTATAATACATATACCTAACTCTGATTGCTGGTATAATATATAATATACCTTCTAAGGGACCAATTCCAACGTATTTTTCAACGCGACCGAACAAGCGCTAAACTGATTAAAGTTCTCTATAGACTACAATGCCGTAATTGAAATTTGATAAAATCTAAAACGTGTGGTTTTAAATTAATACTCCAGTGATTTGGCTTAAATTTTTCATCCGGCGCCGCGCACTAATGCGCCAAGTCCGAATGTGACAGTTATAATTGTCAACTTAACAGTTTTAGCCTTTGAATATTTATTTTTATTACTACACACCTCATTTCATCTATAAAAACAAAATGTACACCTATTGTAGTAGTGGTTACCTACAGATGATTTAGAAAATTAAATTAATATAATATGTAAATAGCATTACTTAATTTAATATATCGTAAATAGGTAACATAATTTTCTTGGTTTACCCGAAATCGTCTATGCACCTATGTATTCGATTGGTTCTAACATAATAGTATAATAAATTAAATACAATATCAATAATATTATCATATTATTATCTTCATATCGAGTGTGTATCGTTTTACGGAATTTCTCAAAAACGTTTATAGGTATAGTAGATATCTACTTTCCAAGTTTGATCTCTCATCATGAAATATTGGCATTAGTTATATACAGACAAAGTTAAAAAAAAAAAAATAACATACCTAAAAAGAAATATATAACAGTTCGTTAAAAATACGTCAAGATGTACACTACTACCGGAAAATGTAAACAAGAACGGGGACAAGACAATGATTAAATGTACATTTTAACAATATTGAAAGTAATCGATTATAATATGTTAGTAGGGTGTTATTTGCCACAAAAGAAAGTTACAAACAAAACGCTTGAATAATTTGCGTGTAAATAAGGAAATTATAATACTCATGCGTCGCATAATGATCCCTTTGTAACGTTAAAATCGGCTACACGCTGACTGGCGTTTCAACTTTACCGGAATGCTTCCCTTGTACAAGTTTTACGTTTTTTTTTTCGCAGGCATTGTACACTCCATCGACCATGGTGCCTTTGATTCCGGCCAGACGGAACCCTGGGCCGCCAGTGATAAGTCCACGCCCGGCCCAATACAAGTTGCCACCTCCGCCACGCGCCACCAACGGCAGTGCGGGCGATCCGCCGACTGACCGGCAGAACGTCAGAGGGTTCATCGACGACCATACCAAAGACACCGCGGTCGTGGTCCAACAACAGCCCCAGCAACCGCAGCAACCGCAACCGCCGCAGCAACCACCGCAACTGCGCGCCAGAAGATTCAAAGTGCCGCCACCCATCAAATGCATTTCAGAGCCGCTGGACGGTGGTAGTCGCGAGAGTTACGAGATGATGACGCCCGCGGCGACCATGTCTCCCAATCGACAGGTGAGAGGTGATAAGGGGACAATCGGTATTTCGATTGACATTATATTACAATAATATTGGAGTTGGCCCGCCCACGTGCGTATAGTACTTGCCTATCTTTTTGGCGTTATTTCGCAATGTTATAATAATGTAAAAGTATATATTTATTTGAAATCTTAAAACAATCTGTTATACTCTGGAAATTATTATATTGCGTATATTGCCCGAAATATGGAGACGCCACTCTGAAAACCATAACTTGTTGCATCACATTTCAATAAACGACTGTTCGATACTCTAGAAAATAGACCTTGAACGGATTGTTACTCATTGATAGGTTAAGTCCAGTGTTATTGTTTATATATGTTGTCTTACAATCGGACCGTCATAAAGTTTTTTTTTTCACCCATTGGCATAACATAATATTATCTAGGCCCTGGGGTAAGTAATTATAACGTGGTTATAATCCGCTATCTAAAATTTATTTTTGGTATTATTTCTTTAATGCTAAAATCCTCATTTATTATCATTTATCACATACTCACATTAAATAAAGCACTAAAACGTTTTGACGTATAATGATATTATATCCAAAATCACAGAAGGTTATGTACCATGGACCTTGACAGATTAGTTCAAAGAAAATATTTTAAACTGTATAAATTATCTGCGAAAATACGATTTGAGAAAAAATAAATCTTCCTTTATTCCAATCTTTTATTTAAATCAATTATCTCCCCTTTTACAGGAACTATAATTTAACACATAACATAATACCATATAATATGCTTCTGCAAATCACAAAATAACCAATGAGAAATGAACACCTATTACCATTAAATATATATAATCTTTGGAGAAGTGGAAATGGAAATATTTTTAAACATTTGTAGAAATAAACTTGGTTATCTTCAAAAAACATAGCAGGCCAAAAACTTCCCAAGTTAATTAAAATTTGCAAAGGATAAGCTGATAATCTTTAACAATTTATACTTGGTGGTTAGAATAGTTTCAAACAGAAAATCGTAATGTTTTAATTTAAAATAATCGTTTTTTCTTGTATTTAACATTATATTTGACAAATTTACTTTTATATCTAAAATCAAGGTGTTTACCTAATGATTTATTTGCACCGAAAATACTTTGATTGTAACAATTGAAATAATGCTATCTATCTGTGTAATAATCACAAATATAAACCGAATAATGTGTAGTCATTCTAGCTAAGGACCAAAGGAGTTTGTCATTTTGCAATGGTGGGCAAGTTAATGAAAGTAATTAACTGTGGAAAGTTAAGTTAATTCAATTAAATTGCCATCAGTTAAGTTAAAAGTTAACAAAAAAATAAAATTTAACTAGTTAAGTTAAAAGTTAAGATGGAAAATAAAATTAACTTAACTCAGTTAAAAAAAAGTTAATTTTTTTTTTTTAAGTCATAATATTAATAGGTATAGGCTGTTTTTAAATATTTGTCATTTAGTACCATTATAATAGTCTATTATTAAAATAAAATCAATGAATAATGATAATAGTATAATACCTACCAAAAATTGTTTCCATATTTATTTGGATAATGTTATTTTCTAATCTCATACGTTTATTTGTATTTATAACGAATACAGCAATATAAATTATAATTTATAAATATCTCGGACGACTTTTTGTTTTGTCTATTGGAATTGTCGTATTTACCAGTAACCAGTATATATTATTGATATAATGATATCCTTTTAAAGACTATGATATTTAGTTTTAAACCTGTTTTTAGGAATTGGAGAGTTAGATAAAACAAAAATCGGATTATTCAATACCATTAAATAATATTAAATAATTAAATAATAGAATTCGTGAAAATAGCCAGTCGATACAAGGAGAGTATACTAATTATTACTCTTTAGTCTTTACTATAGTACCTATAGATTATAATATAATTTGATTATTATGAATTGATGATATTATATTATTAGAAAAATAAATTACCAAAATGGCAAAATAGAAAGAATGAGTTTTGTCTCTTGGTTCCACATGATAAAAATTTAATTTAATTAACTTAACTGTACAATAATGATAATTAACTTTAAAAAGTTAAGTTTAAACAATACAAAATTTAACTGAATAAGTTAATAAGTTAAAAACAAAAAAAACTAACTAGTTAAGTTAAAAAGTTAAAAAAAATTAACTTTTTAACTTAACTTTAACTTTTTATCAAGTTAATGCCCACCATTGTCATTTTGACATTACATGATGAGAAAGTATAGATAGGTAGGTACATTACACTTACATATGTATGGGTATTGCATGAAATCCAAATGCAATGTAATGTATTACATTTTACCGATTTTAATTTGAAGTTAAAGTAAAAATATATTTTTAAAAAAGTCTGAAAAGATATAAAATAACGTTAAACTTCCTAAGAACAAAATAAAAAATTTTTTATTTCGGGAAATTGCTTGGAGCTCAGTAAATTTATCTGTAAACGGTGTGTTTTGGACTCCGTTATAATTACCTATAGACAGCTAATCTCTGTGATCCAATTTTTTTGGGGACAAAAAGCCACCTGTACTATTTTTTCATACTTGTTTTCGTATTTACGTGTTTCTATAGCCAAATCATAATATTTTTATAGATTAAATGTTTTTACTCCACCGATTTTTAAATGGCCAGGTGCATAACAAATTATAATTCTATTTTGGATTTAAGTCACTTTGTATATTTTTCGAAAATCATATAGGTAATATAATTTAAATAATATAACTTGTAGCTCAGGGCATCATTTCAAAATGTAGTTATGTGTCGATCCTTAAAAAATAAAATGGGTATAAGACTTCAATGAGTTCAATCTTCCTTACGACCTTCCTACGGTACAATGGCAACATGTTAAATTATCTGACACAGATTATGTGTGGGGAAGGGGGTTCTGGCTTTTATATTACTTCCAAATTAGTTTCCAGGAATATACCAAAACGGCTCACTAAGCTCATAGATAACTTAATGATTGCAGACGTAACACTATATTATCACACATAACCTCTGATGTAATCCAATAAAATGCTAATAACTATATAATAGTGATTTATTAATATTCATATACCTACCTATTAGGTATAGATTATAAACGACGAGTTAAAAATGTCACACTAACATAAAACAATTTAAGTACTATTTGGTCCTTAAGGCAAGTATATGTAATCGTATTAGTTTGTTGATATACATAGCCGAGCAAAATTAAAATCCAGAATTTTGTATATATATTTTTGTATACTTGAACGATTTTTACTCAAATATTATTCAACATAAAATAAACTATTATGTTTATTATATTTTATGAAATATTATATGAGTGCAAGCGTATAGTTAGAAGGATAAAATATAAACATACAATAATTGTTAGGGTTAATGCCTATAATAGCACGCCCATAAAAACTTTTGGGATGACTGAGTTCACTCGAACGCCTTATTCCTTATTAGTGCTCCACACCCATAGACATATAAATTAATGGACTGCGCTTAGAGAGAGAAATCATGAAACCGATATTGAATGAGAGAGTTTGACAGTTGACAGTTGGAGGCAACCATGGAGGAAATAATTTAATACTCAAGTTATTCCATAATATTATCAAATATTGTATCACTACCACGATTAAAGATAGTACTATCTATACTATATTTTGCTATTCAAATATCAATCATGATTATCAGTATCAGTAATACTATATAATCTATAAATTACAATAATTTTATGGCATAAAATGAAATATACCTAATATTATTTCTTTCATGATTGCACCCAACTATATCCATCTCACTCACACAATTTACATTTCAGATTATCATAGATATGGTGAGAAGGGGGTGAGGAAAGCGCAGTCCATTTATTTATAATATTATGTATATGTCCACACCGGATTTCCGCCGATTCTAATCTAGCCCCACCCCGTATTTTTATCGGCAATAGTTATCACGTCCACTTAATTATATCATCATATGATTCATAACGTTCACAGGACAGCGGACATTGGAGTGACTCGTACAGCGTCAACTCGTCGCCCGGCTACTCGACCAAGAGCATGGAAACGCCACTGCTGTCGTCGCACGCCAAAATGATACCGTCCAGGTCAAACAAGAAACGTTTCATACTCGACCGGTATGTGGTGTGCGATCAGTGGAATGGCCGGGCCAGGTTTTCGCCGGCCATCAGCGGCCAGATCAGCTCCAGCAGCACGGCAGAGCTGACCAAGAGCCATTCGACGCCAGCCAGTCTGCAGGCAGTCGTCGAGTTCAACGAAAACTCACCCAACTCGCTGCAACACCGGGTAATAATTTATTATTATTTGTAGAAAACTATCATCGTCATCGAGATCGCTCCTAATCTTGCTTGTACAGTTGTATGTATTAGGTATCGTACCTACATAAGCGCTAATCGGGGGGGGGGGGGTTAGACTCTAAGCAATTCCTACATTTTGTTTTAAGCTTATTCAATATTATCAATGTAAGTCTTTGCCACCCCCAAATCCCAAACGATATTTGCGCATATGCATAACTATATTATTATCACCTACGTCGTGCGAGAAAAAATTATGTAGGTGTGTCAGAAAACAAACACTGCAGCAGAAATTTATAGTGAAATCGTGCATTTACTTGGCTTAAGTTTTGGAGAAAGAAAATTTGTAGGACGATTAATTGGGGATTTTTTTTAAGTAGGTAATTTGTAACGCAATTAAGTATTGTTTTTCTGTTGTTCGTAAAAATATTCATAATTCATGATATTGTTCGTATTACAATATTGTTCTTATCCCTTGGAAAAAAAATTAATAGCTCAAATGCGTATTATTGGCAGGGTGCAGGATAAAATGACTAATTATAAACTGTATCTCATATACTTAGAAAATTAATCCCATACCTATGATTTTTTTATAATAATAAGGTATACATATTAATTATCGAACTATAAAAAAATTTTCCGGCATACAATATGTAATATATTTTATAAACTGTCAATAATTAATCAATGTTGGTTTTATAATGCACAACAATAAATCCTTTGAACCAAAGTTTTCTATGCAATAAAAATAAAAATAAATTATTATTATTTTTGTGTTGGGTATAAAACAAAAAGCAAAAAGCAGGTTAAATCGTTTTTGGTAAAAAATAATAGTCCCAGCCGAAGTGTAAATTTCACAGTCTTTTGAAAAGCGATTACTATGAAGTTCAAAAAGTTATCTGTTTCAACTTTCCACTCCAAATTAGTACTATCTGTGTCTGATATCCAATATGTACTGCTCCTCCGGCTTCGTGAAACTCTGATGCAGTCTTTTTATCAGAAAAGCGTATGGGAAAATAATTAATCACATCAAAATGCTGAAATCATCAGTTACTAATAATTTTTGAGACCGTTTTAATTATGCGTAATATATTATTATGTTACCTATAATTATTTCTTAGCCATGTTACAAATTAGTATTATTAGTATATCTCAGCAAAACAGCGATGAAGGCATACAGATTATAATATCACATATTTTAAAATTTTTTCTAAAATGAATCATTTTTAATCTTACCCTCGCCGATGACTTTTTTTTTCTAAATAACTTAAACGCCTTTACATATTATACCTATATTATATTTTTAACCATTTTAAATTTTCGGCGAGGGTTGATATTTTAGCTCTTACTGTCTTAGGATATAAATTAGTTGAATAAGTTGATATAAAATACAACTTTGAAGTCAAATTCATATTTGTATTCGTCTGTGAAACTTCTCTGGCAAACTATATATTGTGTATTAGTATGAAATATTCAAATAGATAATATTGATGTTTCTGGTTTCAAAATTCACGTCTCCCTATATTTCAAGCAAACTATATTATATATTTTTTTTTAATTAAAAACGATACAAATTTTTGTGACCAATCTTATTATTAAAAGATTTATAATAGATTATTATTATAATTAATATTATAAACTCTATCAGAAATAAACTTGTGATGCCACTGGTTATGGAAAATTGCGTGTCACCCTCCCTCGTTTTAGATTCTGATCGGAGCGAATATGTTAAAGCTTTTTTACAAAAATATCAAAATCAAATATAGCCATAAAATATTTGTTAAAAAAAATGGTTCTTTATTAGGATTATGGTGTGCGTGTTTTGGTTTCAAATATTCGATTCTTGATCTCTTAATCTGAGAAAAACCAACGATTTATAATTCATAAATATCATATTATATGATACTCATATCAATTAAATAAAATTATATTATGTAAGGTTAGGTTAGGTTAGATATGATTTAAGTCAATATGAAAGATAAAATTATTTATTTTAAAACATGTATTATAATATAGAAATTATTACACTATTACTGGTATTATCATTATAATTATTATAACTTAACACGACCGTTTGTGATTTTAGGGTACCACGGTCGTAAAGGACTGACAGGTCAGTGTTCCGAGTTAATTGATATTAATGTATATTATCGAGCATATACATAATATTATAGTTAAACGAAGTCTGGTGACAAAATAATTATTTTCGCTTACATAGTCAATATTATGGTCATAAATCGTTTAAAACTAGTAAAAAGCCGACCGTCGATTTTTAACAAATTTTCAAAAAAATATTACAAAATATAAGATACACGTGCCTAAATGTGTGTGGTAAGCTCAGATGAAGTATATTTATCTTTACAAATAAATAAAATTGAAGTGTCCGTCTGTATGTCCGGGCTAATCTTCCAAACGGCTAAACCGATTTTGAAGGGATTTTCACAGACAGGTAGAGGACTTGAACCGAAAATTACACATTTGCTCCACAAAAAATAATCCGTATTGGGCATAACCCATCTGCGCCAAAATAAAAAGGTGCGTTTTGATCGACTTCGCTTTTGCACGAAATTTACTCGAGTATTCATTTTACAGTAATAATATTTTAAATTATGTGTACATAATAATGTGCATACATATATTTTTTTTTATCAAATTTTTTTCGAAATGGTAGTAAATATAATACATTTTTTTTCAAATAATTATCAACAACACGCATTTTTTTTTTTTTGACAACACCAAGTGATGAAGGCTACTCTTTATGCTGGAATTCATCCTACATAATATGGTGGGACACACATGCCTTAAAATGGTCCTTAAAATTCTGAAATTATTTTAATTTTCGTTTATTTTTAGTTGCCTTTGTTTAGAGGTTGTTATTCAGAAAAAAATAGTTATTATTATTACATTTGGTTGCCAACGCGGGCAAAAAAGTCTCCTTTTAAAAATATTATTCTGTTTGTTTATTATTCTTTTTTTCCGGATGAAATAATACTGCAGCTATACAATATTATAATAAACGCGAAGATTGGTTAAGAATGAGTGTCATCCATTTAATGTAGCACAGACGGTAACATATATGATATATATAGTGTATAATATTATCATATACATTTATACGGTAGACATTGTGATTAATTCCAAAGAAGTTTGAGCTGGGTCAATGCAAACAGTGTAGCCATCTTATAAGCAATTTTATCACAGTAGTTAGTAATAAAAGGTTTTTAAAACAAATTCGTTTTCAATCTTTGTTTGATTAGCTTTAATGGATATTTAAAACGAGACTTATAAACTGCGTACGTGTATCCATATTCCATATACTGCAGCGGTGCCGTGTTGAATTTGAAGAAAAAAATGTGTGGATAAAAATTTGTAATTTATAATATATTGATCTCGACAAATGCGAGGTATAATAATAAAATATTTTTATGCATAGTCACGAAAAAAATACAAAAGACATTATATATTATTATTTTCAACTTTTCTTGGTTAACTGATGTTTGATTAAATTGGTTCAAAATCAAAATTATAAACTGAACATAGTTTTTATTTCTTGATGTAAAAATATTATATTATTGTTTAAATCATTGAAATCATTGTATTTGTATATTACCAAAAAAGTAACTATTTACATCAATCTCGTTCAGATCATACTTTATTTGGAATACTCTGAAGGTTGTTCTTACAATGTCCGGTTAAATTTAACCGACACTTAACCGGCCAAATTCTGCAGGTAATAAAATATGTTTTCAGTTAAACGACACTTTACCGGACATTGTAACTTGTAAGAACGGCCCTAAGTAGTAATAATGATAGAAGCATTTCAAAATACCATGATACATTTTGTATGAATAATAATGTTACGGAATCCATTAAAATAATCTAATAATTATAATAAAATATGTATTTGTAAACACTTCATGGAAATTAAATATTGAAAATTTAATTTTATCTGAAAAATCACATAAGTTTTAATTATAAAAATGTTGGAAATAAAAATAAAGTTGGAAAAAGTTTTGAACAAGCAATGTTATCACAGAATAAGACAATGATACACGTATTATTATTAATTATGTTTCATTGTTTGTGAATTGGTAGCGTCAAAACAATATTCATTAAATGACGGGGTCATTCCGTATTTTCTAACAGATAGCGTTATGATATAAATTTACTCGAAATATGTCTTACCAATACATATCGAATTAAACCATTATGTTAACTTCAGGCCTGGGGAACCGTTTAGAATCTTGGACACTGAACATATGGACATGAACAAAATGTTAATAATTTAATATACAGAGTGATTTTTTAAACATGCTCACCCTATTTTTGTGCTTAAATTATGATTTTGGGAATTTTAATATACGCTTGAAGACCAAATTTTCAAATCCTTAAGATTTTTTGTACCACTTGAGGATGATTCTATGACAATATAAACTTCCGTTTTTCAAATGAGAACCATCCTTTTTCATTTTTAATTATTAAAAAGATATCTTTTTCTGCGAATTTCGATCTATCTAAATAAAAATTCAAGCAAATAGTTTTTGATTTATATAACTTTGTGTACTAAGGTTTATAATATGTCTATAGTAATGGTTTGTATATATGGGGGAATAGACGATTTAAAAAAGTTGGTAATTACTATTGATTTATCTATATAAATAATTTGTAAAAACGATTCAAGTATAATAAAAATGACATCTAATACTACATAATATAATTTTTAATTTTATATAACCATTTTCAATGATTATTATCCTTAGTGTAAACATTTTACTAACTCAGAAACTACTCATTAGAATTTTGGATGCATCATTATTTTCAAGAAAATCATCCGTTAAATTGACTTAAATTTTATTTTGCACTCAGTTAGACCACGTAGGTATTATGACTAGCAGATAATAATTACGTTACCTATAAGTTTGGCAGAGGATTTTGGCTAACAACAAAATTGTATTATTGCTCACACCACTTTTTAAACACGTTTGGTACGGTTATTATAATATATATTTTACTATCGCTTGTTTGTGTCCGTTTTTGGAATTTTACCAATATCCATTTCTTTTTATAATAAAGGAATGTTAGACATTTCGGATCAGCATAGAATACATTTTAAAACTAATTTTGAATTCTATTTGACTTCTAAAATATTGGACGGGTAGTGTTTCTGTTGCATAAATGTCTACAAAGTACAAACACAACCTAATAACCATTTGATATTAGAAATATTTACTAATGTGTCACACGGTTAAATCAAAAACATTGCTGAATATTATAATGTGATATTACGTACAAGATCATTCTGATGGCGTGCAAGCATAAAAAAATTATGATTTAGTTACAGATAGGCCCCTTTTTATGCCAACTTCTCATTAAAAAATAACTATTGACGCTCCAGAGTGAAGTGTTCAAATTATATTATTATTATTTATTGAAATAAACGCCAAAATTGACTTATTGTAATGCTTTGTTAGGTCATTAGGTATACCTAATGATAATATTCAAATTTTGTACAATAGTTTCGATACAATTGACGACGTAAATATTATTATCAATTATTTGGACGCAATGGATGACAGCCGTAAAATGTCTAACGATATCATTTACGCTTCAGTAAATGGGTGACTATAATATGGTTTGTGCGCAACAAGTGGTCGCGCGTACACACAAACGCCGTTCATCATCGCTATTATTATTTTCCGAAGATCAACAATATGAGAAATGAGTATTACGTGGAAATCTACTGAAAGCATATTATATTGTTCTGCTGGTTCCATGTAAGAGCTTTTCGTCGTCTAACTGATCGATATAGTTCATATAGGTACGGGAATGTGTTATGGTAGGTACCACCGCTGGCGTGATGAACCTATACCTATTATATAATGTTATTATTATTCTCTAGTCTCTACGGACTCCAGGGTAGATATAACTTACATATGATCATAATATGTGTTGTATAATTAATTATTGTGTTTACAACAATGCACATACGGTTTCAGATTATCTGTAGAAAATCTTATAGGTATATTAATCGTTGATCCTCATTAATATGTCATTCTGTTATACCAAACTTAACAAGTATTTCGATTGCAATGAAGACTATACTACTATAATACAGCAGAATATACAGCATATTACCTATATACGAGAGGAGTATGGGGGTCAGATCCACCAATATAGCTTAAATTGAAAAAAACATTTTATGAAGTGATGTTGTTTTTCACAAAAAGCTTATACACATAATATTGTTGTTTATATTCAAAAGGAAAAAATGTATTTATTTCAATATTATAATAAATGCATAGTGATAATAACGTAATATTATACAAATTTGATATAGATATATAGCACTTAAAACTATGATCTATATAGTAGGTAAAGTAGCATTAAACACAAGACAATTGCGGATCTCATCGTCACTATTGTTAAGAGGACGTTGTTATACCGACTGTTTTCAGCGGTATAAACATGTCCATTGTCCACGTGAAACAAACAAAACAACATTCAAAAGTGGTTTCAGAGTGAAAACTCTTAAAAGAAAATCTATATAAGAAGAGAGAATTTAAAAACAAATTTTAGGAGACAACTTCATCGATATTTTTTAAATACTGTCTAGTTAAAAGATAGAATTATTTTTCTAAAACATTTACAAAAAAAAAAAAGTGTTTTTAAAACAACCTATATGTGTAGGTTGTATATTAATACAATCAGTGGCGTATTTTCAAATTTTTTGTGGGGGGGGGTCTAAATATTAGGTACCTACAAGTTTATAATATAAAAAAACACATACGAGTTATGATGTAATAATTATATTATATTATATTTTTTTCTGGGGGGGGGGGGGGTCGAGACCCGGGACCCCCCCCCCCCGTAAATACGCCACTGAATACAATAAACTCCGACTGGGTTGTCTTCAAAAATCGTTCTCTAATATAAATTTCATTATAGGTACCTAAGTGCTTTTTAGACACTAAAAGTCTAAAACTACCTAATTTTTAATTACTTTTCGTTTGTTTGGCACAACCATATTAAATTTTATTTTTCATTTCAATCATGTGAAGAAATGCTGAATGCACACGATGATTTAGTAAGACGCAATAGTTGCAATCGTAACAGCTAATATCATAAATTATCACAGTATTTAACTCACATAATATATATAGATGTAAATAGGACAAAAAATGACATTTTAATGCGTACCAATAGCTCATAGTAATTATAATACGTTAAAATTCAAACGAGATATTTGTTCATTTATCGACGTCGGGAAACCAAAACCGAGATATTAATTAATCGTATATTTAATTATAATATAGTAAATAGTAATTATATTATCTAATAATTATTATTGTAGTTATGTATAGTGCTAATTTTATTATAATACATATCATATTATGACTTATGATATACTTATAATAATTCGAATAGTATCGTTAAAATGAGCTATAAATAGTGGAGGTTTAGAAGTATATTATAAATTTTATATATATTTACCACCGCATAATTGAACCAAAGTTAGCAACAGAGGCCATTAATAATTTTAATAATTATAATATTTGCCATGATATTTGTGTTGAGGTCTTACGATTGTATATATATTTATACACCCGTCCACCCATTTCAGACACGAAGCAATTGCTTCAAATAATCCTCTAATATCCCGCCGCCACTGATGTCTGCAGTGAAAGTTTTGGTCGTTATATTTTTGCTTAAGCAATATTATTTCCATCGGAGCATTTTCGCGATTTACTGCCTTATTCCAACTATGAATATTATACACTCGTCTGCGGTAAACGTTTTAATTACTTGTACGTTTCCTCATCGTCGTTTGCTCGAAACGTCTAAAACGACACAATATTATTATTGTGTGTACGCCACCGAATAATAATGTGTACGCACGTCTACTACACACACAGTGACAATAAAATAGCTTAAATTAATTTATAGCTCTGCGATTGTAAGTCCAAACATTTTTAGTACAAACTAATATAATAATATTATTAATTATATCGTGCAATAAGCGACGTGACATTGTACAAAAGCTTTAAACTGTGGATGCGCACCTGTCGGATTTATAACATAATATTGTTTTGTTATTATACGTTTGAGTCACGTGGCGTAAAATAATATTATATTATAATGAGGATTTGAATGCATTAAAAAATATCAATATATGCCACATAATATGCAATAAAAATCTCGAATATGAGCGAGAAAAAATTTTTTAATTGGGTATAATATTATGGTAAAAAAATGAACAATTTTTATTTGATAATTAATATTATTAGTTTATACATTTATGAGGTATTAAAATAATTGAAAACAAATTAAACAACTTGTAATTGGGTATCTAATTTATACCATTAATTTAACACCTTTTTTTTTTAAATATTTGCTTCAATATGAAATACATTCTGCATCTTGTTAAAATACGCACAAATATGAAGTAATATAAAACAACAACAAGATTGCCATTGTCTTCGAACTATTGTAATTCTTACAAAAATGTGAAGGTGCTAAAAGGAAAAATATACAATTAAATAAAAATCCGTGCTCTAATAATTATAATGTTATAATACAGGTGATTTTCAAGCAAGAATTTTCATAACCTTCCTAAGATAGTTTGAAAAATAAATTTAGACATCAATCGGAGCAATATATTTTATAGAAATTAAGTAATTACTAATTATTAATTATTAAAATGCATGTATTATAAAATTCTGTTAAGATAAATGAGTCTCAATGACTTGAAAAAAAAATCCTCTTATGTGCATATTATTATGATACACTCCGAATAATAAAATAATATGAAAAAAAATATTTAGTGTAATCATATCATTATAAATAATCTTTAACGTTTCTCAAAATTATAATCCCCACTAGCGGTTACTATATTAAAGACGCGCAGTAAATACTAAAGGTTGTAGTTTGGTTTAATATTATTATTATTATTAATGACATAAATCGGGTATTAAAATCACAAATAATATTAAATATTCAGATATTCGTAATTCAGGTTATCCATTGGAGCCAAAGTAATACAATCTCGTGGATTTATATCCGAAACGCTCACTAAGCCGGTATTTTGATTACATTTCTTTGAAAAAAACTCCGACTTATATATGTATATTTTTTTTCTGTTCGTTTTAAAATTATGCACAAATTACGAACCTTTACTACATAGAAATTTACGTGATTTTTTTTCAATAAAACGAAAAACATTTTTTAAAATAGGCCATATATAATGAAATAATTTTAATCTCATCGGTTTGTCAATTTCTAGCTCAATTACATTACATAATAATATTATATTAGCAGGGACCCCGCACAGGCATAATATTCTATTGTGCAATATTTCCAAAACTTAACACTCGTCAATTATAATTCTTGATTAAATTCTATATTATATAGACGAAATTTTTAATTTCTATATGCGTGATTTGATATTTATTAGCCACAATATAATTGAACGTCATATTAATTGGAACTGTACACAACTGCAATACAGAATCAACATTAAAGTGATTTATATAATTATGTAAAATATGTTATAGTAATATTATTAAATCAAATATACTATTGAAATCCTCTGGGCTCTGGTCATACTTCGATAACGGCCAACAGGTCCGTACCACCTTCTCCGAGTTACGTCCATTTTGTAGCGTTTGTACAACACAACAATGCGTTATAGGTACCATCGGTATTATATATAACAATATCTCATGATAGAGTGTTGGGGGGGGGGGGTTGAGTGAGAAAACAATGAGGCGTATATAACGTCTTAGGTTTAGTCTTAACGCGTCGGACGTCCCGAGGGAACAACGCAGATGATTATCGTGCAAAGGTTTTGCTATATAGATCGTACCTACGATATTATTATAATATACAAACACGCCGAGAAAATTATATAAGACGTATATTGTTTCCACTTATGCCGAGGACTAAGATTGAATATCAGTGCTCACTGCTGTTCACATAGGTAATGCTAACAACAATAACTATAAGCAATTATCGCCTGTATTTGTTTAAAAATATTTTTTTTAAATATAACTAACGAATACTATAGACGCTGATCAATACGTCTTATAACTACTAGTCAAATCGAACTATGAAAAAAATTCAATTTTTAAAATGAAAATTGACTCTCAGACAACCACATAATTACAAGATTCCTGCAATAAGTAGACGAACTCAGCAGCCTCAACATACCCAACAACACTGAGATCTGACGCGGACACCATCAGATAAATTTTAAAGTTCTTAAACAAAACCAAATTGTATAACCTAATTGAACAAAAAAAAAAAAAACTGTTACAAATGGCCATTATCACCAATGTTAATTTAGAACAAATAATATGAATAATAATAATAATAATAATTTGTTATTATAATATGATATGTATATGTATACACTAATTACTTTCTATATTATAATGTCGCAGGTGTTGGGGACCGAAGCCATTGATGTCACTGAAGTTTTTATTCGGCTGCAAAGGCGACAAGTGGTGTACAACGTCGCCATCCTGATTTTCATTACAGTTCTTTTGATATTTTTCGTACGAGGTAATCAAAAAAATAACAATAATATATTATTATTTATTAAAATGGACTGATTGTATTGGTGGTTTGAACGTTTATTTAGTTCATCCCTTCATGTACAGTTAACTGTCTAGTACTCTGAAGTCTGAAGTAGTACTTTCTTGTAGTTCTAGTCTAGACTCTAAAGTTCAATAATTATAGTAGGATAGCAACATTCGAAAAAAAATGTATGACGACGGCGTCGTAACACTTGTAATACTTCGTTGGTATATTATTGGGATCAAACTATCAAACACTTTATAAGGGTTTAATACGTAAAATAAAAACAAATAATTCAATCGTGAAATTAACCTTCACAAAAAAAATACCATGAATTCTAATTAGGTGTTTGAAAAATTAAAAATAAAGGCATTTAATGCAAGGCTTGAAACCGGAAATATATTTTCCTATTTCGATTTCGAGTTCGTTTATGGGTAATTTTTTTCCAATTTTGATTTCGGTTTTGTACATCCGTATTTATTTTTATCTGCTTCTTTTTTTTATTTTGGTTTTGAATATCGGTTTTTATTTTTGAGATTTCAATCTCAGTTTTGATTACTTACCGGTATTGATGTTTTCGATTTTGTTTTCAATTTCGGTTTTCAATCCTTCAATATTATTATATTATTATAATGACCAGGGGTTGAAACCGAAAATATTTTTCTGATTTAGATTTCGGTTTTGATTTCCGATATTGATTTTTTTCGATTTTGTTTTCGGTTTTTAACGGTTTTCACTGGTATTCAAAATCGGATCAAATATCGTTTTCAAGCCCTGATTTAATGTTAACTTAGGTTAGTTTCAGGTTTTTGTTCAGGGGATGGGAGGGCACTACTCATTGTATTTCGTTTTTCCACTTTTCCGACAAAACATTTAAATAATTTCACGTATTTTTTGTTCACACATTTTGTTGCTTTCCTGTACAGATGTGGACCCCCTCCTAGACGATGATATATATTATAAAAAAATACAGTAAATACTTATAATAAAACATACCTACATATTATTTATCAGGACCCCCCACCCCTGTAGGAAAAAAATATTGTAAATCCGCCACGGCATAACACTATTATATTATATTATAGTATATACCAGTACATTACCCCATGAATTTAAATGCACTTAAAATATCTACCTCCTCTGGCCCTTAACATTTCAAATACCCTCGCAAGTCACCATTAGTCACGTTTACCCTAACGACTTGTTCTTATAAACACAGTTTTATTTTTACGCCATGATTATTATCATATCATGCGTAGGTTTACTGTTGATTTCATTGTAGCTCATTTGTACATTTTCCAAAACACCTAGGTATTTAAATGACATTAATATGTTTCAAAATTATTTGACATGGAATGTTAAAAAAAAAGTGTTACTATAATACTAGAATATAGTAATCAAGTTTACGGGCTCTACAGTTTGTTCAATCAATATTATTGATGTTGGACACAACTAATAATAATATTATACTATGGGTATTACCTTGGCAAAAGCCGGAATACCTACGACGACGTGTCGACGTTACTCAAGTGGGCAGTTGGCGTTTTGTCAGTTCCGGCTTTTGCCCTCGACTTATTATATTAGGTACCCAACACGTCCACGTGAGTAGTCCTGACGGTTTTCGTGTTTCCACAGTGGGTTTGCCGAGCAGCAGTGGCGGCGGTCAAGTGTCCGTCAGCAAAACGGCGTCGACGATTGTGCGGAACTCAAATGCCGTGGCCTCCGCCGTCGACTACGCCAACGGCAGCGGTTTGCCGTTCAAGACCATTTCCGTCGACGCCGACCTTTCTTCGGTGCATGCCGCTCCCACCGGTCCGTCGTCAAACATGACGGGTGAAACATTGCACTAAATGTCACACGACGCTATTATATTTACATATACCAACTATACCTGCATCTGTCAAAATCACGGTTACCACGGTCACGTATATTGTATACCTACCCACCGGTTACCGCAGTTACGTGCATTATGTACCGCAGTGTAAAGCACTGTTACCACACTGTATAGCGTGCCCCTCTCCCATTATACGCGCATTCCACGTTTTTCGTCGTCCGAAATTATTTGCCACCACCGCCTTAGAGCCTGTGGAGAAAACCTACGTGACCCTAATTTGGGTGGCGACTTTAGGTTGACAAAGGCTGACTTATACGACACAAGTCGTTTCTGTTCCTCTCGACACTGATCGTTAGAACTCGTTCCTATAATATGGTTTTTATATAACACCGCAGGTTTAATGACCGTATGCAAAGTGAAGTATGTGTCATATAAGAGTATAAGACATGTTAAACTATTCCTTATGTGACACATTTATTTACTACGCATATGGACATATTCCGACATAAGATTAATGTACGTATGCATATAGTCAATGTATGTGCCACATAAGACATAGTTTAACATGTCTTATGTAACACATACATGATAAATGTATTAATAATATCATCAACAAGTTAGACGTCATCAGGGTCGATAATATCGCATCGACTTTTTTTTATTTAGAAATCCAACGGAATGATCTTATTCGATACCGAGAGGTATAAAATATTATGACTTGTGCCAGTCGTATAATATAGGTAGAACCTAATACTATACAAGTACACGGGAGATGGTATTTTGCGCCAATTTAATTACTTGTAATTTGCACCACCAATAGGTACATTTAAGCACTTTTGTAATTTGAGCCAAAGTATAAAAATTAAACATGTATTTTGCGTCACATCTAAAAATGTATTTTGGTAATTTGCGCCACGACAGAAACCGAAATGAAATATGTAATCTGTGCCACACTTTCAACTTTAACTGTTGGAATTTAGTATTTACCAGCAGATAAATTTAGTAATATTGCATGGGATTATACGGTAATAAAGGTACTAACGCGTGCCGGATATAATAATATTGTTGTGTTCTACTAATAATAAGTAGAGACGAGATCGATTACGTCTAATCTAATAAAAATTATTAATTGTCAAAATATCGAACAATATTGAATAGCTGCAGTATCATGATTATTTACAGTTAGTCCGATATTAATCGAAAATAATATATTTATTTAATAGTAGAGTAGAGTATATTGTATACTTATATAAATTTATTTGTAATTATAATATTACTGATTTTCTATTAAAATAAACTTGATTATTTAGTTATTTTAAAGTGGCTCAAATTACAATTTTCGTAGGTACACGATGGCGCAGATTACTTAATGCTCTTTTATTTAGTTTTGTTGTGGCGCAAACTACATCCTTAAAAAGTGGCGCAAATTACAAAAATTAATTTTGAGATGTGGAGAAAATTACATATATTTTTTTTTTTTTGGGGGGGGGGGTATCACATACGTCATAACACCTATAGAGGTACCTACCCATAATTGTATGTGTAAATATAATTATGAAACTTCGTTTCCACGTGTGCAGGATATTGGATGTAATAATATATTTGGGGGAGGGTGGATTTTGGCATTACGTCAACAATAATTGTTTTTATTTTGAGTGTTGTATTTTATTTTCAGCCTCGACTCCGAAAAAAAATAACGTTCCGATCGTTCACCCGGCGGGCGAAGATATGTACGACGTGGCCATTTTCAATCCCATGTATCCCATCGTCGACTACCCCAAAAGTAATTTAAACTATATACGACGCGTGCACAGACGCACGCTGTATAATATGTAATATAAACACAGTATAACGTAGTTGTATACAGTATATTATTATAACGAGATATTTTATATTCACTCGAATGTGCATGCGCAATTTTATAATTGAAAATACAATATGTATATAATATACTATATAGGTACGTGTATTTACCTATAGTATACGTTTGCGAGTTTGGTTTGGATTTTTCGGATTCGTATAAAATCGCATATTAATCATATTATGCACATAAAATCATTATACACACAGTCGTGGGCACGTGGTGGCACGGCGGAATAATAATGGCGTGTATCGAACTTTCCGTTTTCATTATAATAATATCGTATTATATTTAGGTACAGAGTCGTGTATATTATAATAATGTAATACCTTTAGGGATTTAGGACGCCGATCGATCGAAAACCACCGACCGGGTCCTATAGGTACAATAGTGCGGTGTGTACCTATACCTATGTAATATAAAATCCGACAGACCTCTACGGTACAATATTTATATTATTATAATATTATCAATATGTGTGTGCAACACAATCGCGTTAAAAAATACGTTGGCTAAAAGGCGACGACAGTCGAACAATAATAAATTGGATTTATTAACGCGTCGCATAAAACGTCGTTGCGCGACAATAACGATAACAATAATAATAATATTCTCTCAGCACAATAATTATTATTAATTTCGCATAATATCGGATTGAACAATACTATATATATTGTTTGGTTTCGCGAGGTCGTGAGAGGGCAAACGTCGAACACAAAAGATTAGAGTTATCGATAAATTCCCTAACGCCACGCCAAAAGCAGCTCGTTCCGGTATTTATATATATATATATTTAAATGCATAAAATGTTCTTATTATAAATTATTATTATTATTTTCTGTTCTATTTTAACAACGATTTCGTACACTGGAAAAGGTTCAACGGACCGCAGTCGAAGGGAGTTTTATTTTGGATATTTCATGCAAATGCACCGAGTAAAATAATTATCACGTACCTTTAAAAAATAATAAACACACGTGCCGTTGAAATTAGTTCCTTAATAATTATGACGATAATAGCATTAGAACTTTAAGATTTTCACTCTATGGTCTGGTTTAGGCTGTACAAATAATTTAAAATATTATGTTTGTATATTATCATATTTGATATTATACTATAATAAAGGCATTGTTTGCAAGGCATTAACGACCTTTCATTGGCCAGTTAAAATGTTAAAGTTAAGTTTAAAAGTTTATTTTATTTTAACTTTTTAACTTAACTAGTCACTTTTAACTTTTTGTTAACTTAACTGATAACTTACTAAATTTCTTTTTTAATTAACGTGCAATTAACAAATTCATTTTTTATTTTAAGAACTAATAGTTAAAGTGATTTATTTTGTTTTTAATTTTATTGTATTTCACTATTTCAGTCTATTTCGTTTTCATGTCAAAAAATATTTACAGTGAACTGTTTAAAGTAAAAAGTTATATCATTCAAATCTAACTTATATGGAAATACTGTAGGTATAATGTATAAACACTATAGTCTATAATTTAGTTTTGGGTTGGAAAAAAATTAAGTAGCGTTGTATAAACAAACTTAATAAAAAGTTAACAAAAAATGTGTATCAACTTTTAACTTAACTGAGTTAAATTAACTTTAACTTTTTGTTATTGGTGCATATTAACTTAACTTACCTGACTTAAATAAAATAATTAACTTGCCCAGCCTTGGGCATTTGTATGAAATATACCTGCAGTGGTGAACTTGAACATTTTCAGAGGCTAATTTTATATATTTTATATAATTAAATATTTGTATACCAACCTCCTAGGTATCATAATAATTAATATTATATAGTTATTACCAAAATAGTAAAATAGGTACAACTATAGTTAATACTAAAAATTATCACCTAAATTGGCGTTTTCGCTAATTACCCACCCACAACCCCTTAAAAAACTCAGAGGCGGCCGCATCTCTGCACCTACCCTTTCGCCACGCCACTGTGACTATATAATATTACATTATTATATAAACAGATTTCTTCAGCATGGCCTGTAATTGTTATTTATTAAACGATATTATTATAATATATGAATGTACACGATTTGAAAAAATCCAAACTTATCTTTTATCGCACTTTTAACATTGATTATAGAACAATAGTTATATTATTGTAGTTGTTTATTCACATAATATAATACATACATTTAAACCAAAATCGATCGTCATGGACACTCGTGGTCATAATAATATTATAACAATTTATAATGCTGTAAGTTTGTCCGTGTGCAGCGTGTCAATCCCTTTGACAACATATTGTTGCCATAATATCATTTCTGCCTCCACTTAAAATTTTTTTTACGATATTCACAAGAACGCCAAACTGTAAAAAAAAAAACCCCAACTGGGTAAAACTATTCAGCAGGTACTTGTATCCAAGGCTGCAAATAAATTTAACGAGTTAAAAATTAGTTCATTATAACGAAGTTGGGCGACGGGTATTACTTTTCTTTCATATTATTAATAACATTTTAATGTTTAACCCTCGCGAGATTTTTAATAAAGTTTTCGGGGCCAAATATCGAGTTATTTTTCATTTAGTGCATTTTTTTAGTCTACCGAGTTAGAAATATATTATATTAAAATTATATAATATACGCAATTAGGAAGTGTGGTTTTTTTTTTTATTATAATATTCATAAAAAATACATATCAACAACGCGTCAACAGATTTTGACTAAGTCGTATTCCTCTTGCCCGAAAATAAAAGTAAATAATTACGAGTTAAATACCGATTCGTCAACTAGTTAACGAATAAAAGCACTTTATAACTAATCCTAACGGTGTTTCAAATGTTAACATGTTATTACGTGTATTTATTAAAGATCATAATTTACAAGTGAGTGTGTAAAATATAAGTATGCACGGGGTTTTTGTTATGACTGTCGAGAGTGATGTTAACAACATAATATGACTTGTCCCCATAGATAATACATCATAATGTATAGGCCATTCGACTCCAAACCACATGCCAAAAGAGTGCCAAGTTAAATATAATGGTAACTGTATAGTATAATTTGGTTACATAACTATTAGTGATAGTACCCATTGATTACACGTTCAGTGTTGCCAATTATAGTGCTATTATTGTAATATTGTAATATTATTGTACTATTTGTGAAATAAAAAAATAATATTTTTTGTTATCATACATTTTTTATGATACCACTATAATGGCTTTAACCAGAAATAGGTTTCTCTGGGGCTCTTCTGGCACACCACCACATATGCGATTCACATAGACATGTCCTATCCATTATGCATTATCTATGCTTATCACATATGCTACTGATAAATCACTCACAGTCTGTCAGTATAATACTACAAACTGTAAATAACGTTAATTTACCAACGGTTAATGTTTACCAACACGCTGTACATGGTTTTATAATACTATTACGCGTTATTATCATAATTATTATTATCACATATAAGCAATTTAAAAATTTACTATACGTAGAATGATCAATTTATCACACACACGTTGTATTTTTTTTTGTCACTAATGCACAATTTTACTGCACAGGCACTTGCCTACCGTCTTTTTGTCAAAACGTCACGTCCACCTTACCACAGTACCTGTACACTATACCTTACAAGCCAGAATACGTAATTATTATTGCAAATTATTGCCATCAGATACGACTCGAAAGAGAACATATTGTGTGTGCGCGCGCAACGTGACCAATGATGGTGTGACCATATTATATTGAGAAATTACTGTCAGTTGTGGGCGTAATTATTCAATATGTTTGTTTTTGTACAATTTTCAAATTTAAATTATTACAGGTTGGCGCATCAAATTGTTGACGGTTTTGTTTAATCGATTTAGTTATATTATAATATTATTGAAACACCTTCCATTCTATGACGACTTACGTCTTACATACAGTACCATCATTGGCTCGCTGCTCATGACATGATGTGTGGGCGTCCAGTTTTAGTATGGCAGATAAATGAATATCAAAGTTGTAGTCGTTTCGATAAAATAATATTCTGAAGACCGAAACCGAGAGTTCAAATATAATATAATGTTCTCTTTCGATTCGAATTACGATTGGATTGTACTTTGCTGTCGATAAACGAAACGTGCACTAATCAACTAAACTTGCTTCTATGGTATAAAAAGGATCCCAGAGAGCTGATAGCGCTGGAGTCTGTGGTAAACGTCCGTTGCTACGAGCTGACGGCACTGTACTTTTGTGCTCTTCTCGCGTCCAAAGGCTGTGGAAACCGCAAATTGAAGCCTTGTCAGTCGCTTTGTAAAGGTAAACAAATGTATACACTATAACAACTTACCAATACAATATATCCTTCCTGTAGGGATTTCTTTAAACCCACGGTCTCTGTAGATTTTCGGGTTTAAAAAAAATATATTTTAAAGGGTACACCCATACATACCTAACCCTATATTGCATAAAAGTATGTTTTAGGTTTTTCATATTCTTTTAATAAAACAAACCGTATAGGTACTTAATTTTTTTTATTCTAAGTCATTTTGAATCAGTTTTTATTTTATACATTTCGTAGTTATATGTTTCATCAAACGTGCAAAAAGCCGAATACCTATAGTATATTATAAGCATTTCAATTTTAGATACCCACGAGTAATAGTTTTTGTTTTATAAATAAGGAACTAATGGTGCGTTATTTTAATGTTTGCTTGAGAATATGAAAATTAAAATGAATCTATCGAGTAATTTTGAACAGAAACTTAAACGAACAATAAATTACAATAGTTATAATAATAATACACTAGAATCTAAAGATAGGAATAGTAATCGATTATACGAAATCAGTATAACTCCGCATAAAAATGTATTATTTAAAAAATATAATATTACAATAATATGATATACGTAATAAAACGCGATACGTTTTTAAAAAATCGCATCGTCTATAAATAATAATAATATATTTTATTTCCCGCTTTTCCTCATCGGTGCAGGACTGGGGTGGTGCACTGTTGAATGCTAAACAAACGTTTTCATGGACACTTCTACGTCTACCTAGGTATATAATAACTGTCCGTTTTTTAAACCACAGAGACCATTCGGAGCTGCGGTTTCTTCTTTGACATATTTGAAGCGTACCACGAACATCGGGAGTGCACGCAGTTCCCAAATGACAACAACAACCCTAACACATTTTGCATCGGACACCGGGAAGTACTCAACGTCAGGAAAATGAAGCTCAGAGGACGTGAGTAACAATAAACGTTTACTATGATAATATATTAGTAGGGGTGGGTACATACCAGTATAATATTATAATATTATTACTGCTATACCTATGACATGGGTCAAGTGATTGTTTTCCAAAGTGAGTTAGGTAAGGGGTTATAATCAAATTATGAGATCGCTTAAAATATACGACACGAACGCTATGAAAATTAGTCACAATACTGCTGCATCAGGTAAATACAACCAGTGTGTTAATACCGTTTAAAACACTTCCCCCTTGCCACTCAACTATGTTAATATTATTGTTTCCAAATATTAAGATGACCAAATCACCTATATGTTAATCCCTAAGGCCTAAATCATCTAAATTAAACTACTCAAATTACCTTCCACCTCGACAACGATAGTCGTTTATTTATTTTTTTTAGGTATACGATTTTCCGTACCATAACAGCTGGTTGGAAAACGTGTGTACAGTAATTTTAATCATATAAATAAAACAAATATTATGTCTTGAAATCCCTTAGGAAAAACGATAATATTATCTCACTCGGTTTTCAGTTAGGGTACAATAATGTGTAGGACGTAGGTACCTACTGTACCAGTGTACTTAAACCATTAATCCGGCAAAATGCACAGCGAGACGAATTGAAACGTTTAGAAATTAATTATGGGTAGGTGTAGGTACAACTTACTATTATACTACCGTGTTATATAAACAATTATGGAAACGGTAAGGTAACAATTCATTGCATTGAGATTCGGATCTAGTCCGTTACGGAATAGTTTTCCTACTTAAATTAATGTCGTACGAACAGAATGTTAGGCCATTTCCCGCAGGTCCTTTACTTCGTCCGAATCTGTACAAAAAAAGGAGTGGAAACGCTATTAGCTTGGCTGTGACGACTATAATAATAATAATATGTCGGTAACGACATGATAAAATTGTATGATAAAATTTCGTTCGCTTAGTATATTATTATAAGTATGGCATGCTACTATATAGATATAATAATTCTTCTGCTAGGAAAATAATTGAAGAATCGTAAACAGTTTTTTGGGGTATATTATATTATAGTGCAGTGAAAAAATATCTAGTAACATGCTACAATTTGTTAGGAATTTAATTAATTGTTTTTGGTTTTTGTAATTGTTGATTTGCTACGAAATTCGCACTCGCGAAAATAGGTTGGAAAAACAAAATTTTACCCAGCACAAAAGCATAATACTTATCTGTGTAAATATATTATTTATTTTTAACATAAATAAGTTTTTGGGCTATGCACAGCTGATGTTCTATTTTTCTAACCGATTTTGAGAAACTTTTTCGTTGTCACTGTTACTTATTTACAAAAAAACATATTTATAATATGTATGATTCATAAATTTTCCTTGGAAGTGAAAAATATCGAGTAGTTACTAAATTTATTTACTTCAGCCAAATCAATTACAATATTACTTAATTAAAATAAATGTCATTAATAATAGCTGATACCTACTAACTTAGCTATAAGCTCGCGCGTATACGTAGTACATAGATATAATAATTTATTTTAATGTAGGTATAATAGGTATATATATGTGAGTACTTCGTATTATTATCATATAAGAATATCCTCTGGTGTACAATTTAACCAAGTACGAAAATATGTTATGATAACAGTAATATATTTTAATTGTAAATTATTATTGTTTATGATCGATTATAATTATAATTATTTCTCCTCAGAGTGAAAGTATTAAAATAGGTAGGTACCCGCTTTCTTTTCTTGAAGACTTTATTTGTAAAAAATATGGTTTTTTTTTAAATAAAACTGCTCACTTTGTTTAATTTTCGTGGTGAAAATATTCTCTCTTGTCAATATTCTAATCATTCCTATTGTCATAAAAACAAACATTTCGTCCATTTATTTAATGGATTTCAAGCTGGAAATGTGTCCGTCCTCGTCGAGCGCCATTATTGCTGCGTTCTGCGTTTAAATGCTGTCCTTCGTGTCCTCTCGGCGCGGCGTCCGTTTTGATATATATTAAGTGGGTAACGGCCAACCTCCGTCGATTTCCGTTCAATTCCTAAACCTGAAAAACAATATAATTACGCCACAAACACATATTACAAACGTTACATTTCGACATTAACTGTCATTAAGTACCTATACCTATACCTACGGCGTAAACAAGTGAATTGCAAACGTCTAATCGAATTCTTCAGTTTTAAATTGAATGCGGTTTCCTAATCCTAAACGTACTTATCAATCAAGAGTTACTCGATGGAAACTCATTGAACACGACTATCGAGATGTTTGTGTATCCGTAATATTATTTCGTTCGAATAGGTACTATATTTTATAAGTATTATGGCGATATTATCGTGAAAACAACGAAATAAATAATCGAATGAAAACTATGTAATTATAAATAAGAAGTGTAAAGTTGTATAAAACAATGTTGATTTATAAAAAACTAGAGATAGGCCATTCCCGGGAACGTAATATTACGGAAATTTTAGGAAATTTCCCGGGAACGTGTGGAAATGTGCGGACATCGTACTGAACAAATTGCTCAAACGAATTACAGTTTACGCATCATAAGACTAAATAATGGTTTATTTCATTTAAATGTTCAAGCTTTTTTCTAAATTTAAATTTAAAAAAGCACTTATATAATATTATACTGTTTTGAAAATACAAAAACAAAAAAATTAGGTTTCAATGATTGGGCTATGCATATTATGAATACCTATATTGGCGTAATCGATGGGTCCCATTAAATTTCTCAGATTTTTATTGCACTTGATACAAATAAATAAATAAACAAACAATTATTAACATTGTACCTGCTAAATAACGATTTAATCCCAAAAAAAACTTTTATAACCATTAATAATATTTCAGTTTAAATTGAATACAATTTATAAAATAAATCAGCCTTTTTTATTTATTTAATATTTAAAAACATTTAAGCACCAATACTCACTGTGAAATAGATATACTAGAAGATACCACTAAAAGATAATTTAGATTATTATCAAATGATGCAGTACGAATTTGTAAAAATTTCTTGGACATAATAATATATGGAAATCCCAATATTGATCTTTGAGACATCCATAGGGACTTGAGGACAAATTTAATATGCATAAATCAAGGTAAAATACTAAAATGTTTAACTTCATAGCACACGACCATGGTATCCAGAAAATATATAAAATACACGGTACTAAACTATAGGTATATTATGTTATATGAATATTTTTTTGGTAATAGCTACCTATAATTGCAATAACAACTAATCGTCAAAAAATTAGTGAGACTTTTTTTATATTTTCTTCATTTATCTAGGAATCTAAAAGCTACTTTAAAAAGTTTCATTGGTCAGTATATAACAATCTACAGTAACAACAATCTATTGTACTTGGCATTTTGATTTTTACAAGCAAGCTGCACTCTTAAATTATCTAAACTAATATACTATAGGTACTCTGCAGGGTTGAGGTGCTATGATATTTAGTTTTAAGTGAAATCAACTTAAATATTTATTACTCTCTTACAAATATCGGTATACAACTATCGTGGTTATATTATAGTTGTATTTGCCCAAATGGGTCATCGTTCTTGTGACGAAGACGTGTTGTGGTCAAATATTTGTTATTTGTTCACAGTCTGTTTACATTTTGCCCCTGTCCAGTAAAACCTGAAATTAAGCCACGGAGTATAACTATATATTATTAATCGGACTGAATCCGCGGACCTGTTAATGATGATCGCTTAGAAGTTAAAACATTATAGTTGAAGGAATCCGTCGTATATTTTCAAGAGATATTGATTCATTTATATTATATTCTAATATAAGTCATCATCGTATACTTAAGTAAAAAAAAACATCGTAAAATCTGTTGTATTACGTTAAAATTTAATTTTGTATAGTTTATTTACGGTGTATTGTTTTTGATGTAGGACTTATTAGACTTAAATCTTATTATACTTTCAATAATGTGAAGTAAATAATATTATGTTTTGTTGTACAATGTGCAGTGAAAGATTTTGTTTTGAGTGAATACTTTCAACAAATCTCATTCGACGCCCTCAAAAAAAAAACATTTTCATTTAAGTACGTTTATCAAATTAATTTTCATCATTCACAGTTAATATTTTGTAAATAAAACAGACAACTAGTTCTGTATATTTATAGTACGATACAAACGAAACGTTTACACTGTTAAAATAATAAAATTACAATAATTATATATTAATATACTACACTTAGATTCTCATAGATATTTCTTAAATAATTTTTAGATTAGCTTAATTCATTATATGACTTGTAAATGCATACATGTTTTATCGGTATAAAATCAAATGTCATTATATTTTAATAAAATACAATCGTCAATTAATATATTTTGCTTTTTGAATGAATATTATCTATATAAATATATTGCGTTATGTTTGCAGTTTGCCACGAAGGTTTTAAGTGTGACAAAAAGAGATGTATCCCATTGGATTGGAAATGTGATGGACATTTCGATTGTGAAGATCACACCGATGAATTGAAATGTTCACAATGCCCGGGTATGTATTTTTAAGGTTTTTTTAAAAAAATATACCATCATTATACCTAAAAGTATCATGCATCAACTATTTTTATGTTGGCATAAAAAATTTGATTGGATAGTCAATGGTGGGCAAGTTAAGTAAATTCAATTAAATTGCCTTCAGTTAAGTTGAGAGTTAAGAAAGAAAAAATTTAACTATAGTTAAGTTTAAAGTTAAGATAGAAAATAAAATTAACTTATCTCAGTTAAAAAAAAAGTTAGTATTTTTAAGTCATAAATTACCATAGTATTTTGTTATACACAAACATTTAGGTATGAAGACGTTTAACACTGTGTAAAAAATTATATTATTATATTGTATTGTTCGAAAATAAATGACCAAAATTCGTAGAAGAGTCGACGAATCAGTATTGTCTTGTTGATTACGCATGACTTGAAAAGAAAATTAACTTAACTGCACAACAATGATAATTAACTATAAAAAGTTAAGTTACAACAATAAACATTTTAACTGAATAAGTTAATAAGTTAAAAACAAAAAAAATTAACTAGTTAAGTTAAAAAGTTAAAAAAAAATTAACTTTTTAACTATATAGTTAACTAAATATTTAAATCAAAGGTAATAATATTTAATACACAATTAATAGTATGTTTATTATGTACTGAAAAATATATTAATAATTCCATCATCATTCATATTAAATATTTTCACTGAAATTAAAACTGTATAAGTACCATGAAACAATTTTAGTTAAAAAATGTTGAATACATTTTATCAAAAATAATGTTACTGATATATTTTTAATCGCATAAATGTATTGAAAATGTAAATTTCCAAAGCGAAATGTGTAAGGTAAGACTCAATGAGCTTTGAAGTATTTCAGCTTATTATGGTAGTATATGTCCTCAATAGGAATGAATATTAAACATTTATTAGGGCTCTCAAAATAATTTTCCATAAACTTAATTTTGTTGATATTTCATGTCTTTGCTTTGGCACATAGAATCGAAAAACGTTACATTACATTACAAAAAAACGTTACTTTATTTATTTATGTTTATAAATGGTTGCCATGGGTTTTAAAACTATTATAATAATAATTATTATGTCTTTGCTTTGGCACATAGAATCGAAATCGAAAAACTTTAAGTTACAAAAAAAACTGCAAAATATCATTTTTCCAATCCTAAATTCGAACTCGATATACGCGCTTATCACACGATATTTATAGGTAATAGATATATGATAGCAATTAGCAAGGACAACAAATACATACAATGTGGTACTTCATTGCAGACTCGTATGCAATATGATTTCTAAAACAAATAATTGTTTATAATAACATGGTCGCCGACATTTTTTAATACATTTTCAACCGTATAATCTAAAGTATAAATACTCTGAATTTTTTCATGTAATAGGTGCACTGTGAACTTTCTTCATATTGTATTATTAAAACATACAAAAAAGCCATTTAAATACTCTACACAAACATTAAAAACAGAAATCTAAGTCACAATAAACTCCAGTAAGTACAGGTACTTATTATTGTACACTAAACTAAGCAGTTAGTTATAAATTATAACTCATATGTGTATGCACACATTATCAGCATTGTAGTCATAAATACTATTTCTATAAGTATTACTCAAATTCTGTTCCAACTATTTGGTAGAGGCAACATACCTATTACCAACTTACTATTCATACCCTACATATTGGTTGAAACATCGCATCAAAACATCAAGTACCTACTCATTATTTTTAGTATTTTCATTTTAAAATAGTGTTAATACCTATACAATTTAAAAATTATTATTAAAGCGGGTAAGTAATGGCTTGGATACGGAATATAATATAATCAGTTCTTAGATTGTTCGCATGAAAAAATGTTTCTACGAAACCAATAGACCTTTTAACAAAATAATTTTTAATTTTTGTTTATTATTTGGATCTTCTTTGTTTTGATGCCAGTTTGAAAAAAATAAGTTTCTTCGATTGGATTATAATCTGATCTGACATTTTAAGAAAATCGAAGGTTCTGATGATACAAATAAATTTGAGGGGGACGAGGTGGCCGAGCGGTCTAACGCGTCGGCTGCGGCGCTGGCAGTCGCGGGTTCGATTCTCGACCACCGGGCGGCATTTTTCTCCGGGCAAGTCACGGTGTCCGGAAAACAAGTGCCGCCATCCCCCCACTCCGGGGCATGGCAGAAACCTACGGGTGCCCCAATAAAAATTCTGCCACCACAAACACACGTGTTTACAAACCAACAGTTCCCTCCCCTACAAACTAACAAAACAGCTAATGGCCATAGTTGCCGGGCTTAATGATCAATGAAAAAAAAAAAAAATAAATAAATAAATAAATAAATTTGAATTTAAATGGAACAATATTTATTACGATAGGTGATAATTAATTATTATCCATCACTTTATTTAAGTACATTATTATTAAGTTTATAATTCTCGTCTCGTGTTTATTGTAAACACCTTTCTCTCCAAATTACATGTATAAAAAATGTTTTTTGTTTTTTTTTAGTAGGTAGGTATATTATAATACAATAGCTAGCTGGTACATGAAATATACAAATATGCACTTTTATAATATTAATATAATATATAAATATTATAATACTTAGGTAGTATATGTATATCGTACATTACGTCATAGGTATACATATAGTTCATTAGCTGCAGCAGGTTTATACGCCGCTGATACTCGTAAGTCCTGAGACAATGCGAGCGGAAAGAAAACTTATTATAAATGTAAAGTTTTCTCGCTGTACATAAGGATATAGCGGTGAGATTGTGTTTTTGGCGAGGAAAAAAACGAATCAATATATATTAATCCGGCGAAAGTTCTTCGCGCACAAATCGCAAACACCGGTGACCGAGACGATGAAATTACACCACTCCCCTACGCAAGTCCTAAGTATATGTATAGACTATATTATTATACCATGTACACCGGTGTATAACTATATATATTATAGTCGTTTGAACTAAGTCGTTTTGTACGCACATAAATACGTAGATATATATAATATGGTCGTAACCGTGGTTATACGACCGGCGCGTGTCACGGACAGTGGCAGAGTAGTTGTTGTGCGTTCAGCTAGACGTACGATTTGTCCCGTGCCAAATGTTCCGGCAAATGTCCCGATGTGTGCGCGTACCAAACACGATGGACGATGGTCGTCGGTGGTTAGCCACGGTCAGCCGACGTTTTATACCGACTTTTGTGCGATCGACCATATTATTATTATGTATACCGTAATAATATTACAGTCAGTTATAATAATTTTGTATCAATGCGTCGAGGTTTTCGTCGCGAATCGCGTCATCCGTCGCGACTATACGCGATAACTGCTAAGACTGTTCATCGCATAATATACAAAGCAGGGGTGGCCACTAGGGGACTGGAGCAACCATTTTCTTTATGCATTTAGCTCAATAAGCGAAAGAAAATTAAACATACTTCCAGTAACTCGATTTCAATTTTGAAAAGTAAATTTGGTTTGTGTTCCTCTTTTCAAAGTTTGTTCGGAAGTGGATTCTTATATTTTTCATCTCTTAGCTATCAACTCTAAGTCTAGCATAAGTTTATTTTGATAAAATTATTAACTTTCTATGCATCATATTATATTAACTAAAAACAAAGTCGTAAATCTATTTCCGAGAAAACCTAGAAATTGGACTAACGAATACATCTTTTCAAAATTAATATTAGTCGATCGAAACAAGGTGAATTTCTGTTTCTATTTTGGTACTGTTAGCATCAAATTTCTGCCCTACAGTCTGAGCAGTTCGTGTTTATTGACTTGTGCATGCGCGTATGGGTGTTAGAACATGTCTAAGAATCATTATAGTAGGTAGCCATAATAAAACATACATATTAAATATTATCTGCATTCCTAACGATTATAAAATATCAATTAGAGCTGAATTCGTCGCGAAAAGTGCTATAACGAATTACACACACTAATTTTCGCTTACTTCTCACACATCGACACAGCCAAAATGTACATCTAATAGGTATGAAATGCCTAAGCACTACCAATTGAAACATGGTATGCTTCAGGCACCTTAATATTTTGAGAGCCTCAAATTAATAAAGCTAATTCGAGGCGAGCCACATTTTAAAGCGATGATGTTAATAAAATTAAGAGACATTTTTAATTGTATATCAATTTATTTTTTACACCACACATATACATTATACACTACTATATTTAGTAATTTAATGAATTCGTCTATTTATAAGATTTGTGTACAATGGTCAATGATTTACATAGATAAGTAGTCCCAACGATTGATATAAGTCTCTTAGCACACTCTTTTGTTATTGGGTATTTTTCTTCTGGAACATGAGCCCAAAATTTGGGCTACACATACTAAGTACATCACCACCACCGTTCCAATCTATAACAACGACTGTAATGATAACGAAACCGTCGGCGATAAAAACACTATCTTACGATTCTAACGGAATTATATTTATTAATTTTAGTCTAAGCTTGGTTCAAGAGCTACAAGAAAGTGATTTAAGAGCAGTGTTCGGATTAGATAAGTATTTTTCTATCTAGATAAAGATAAAGATAATGCAAATCAAATGCATCTAGATATATATAAAAGATAACTTAACTCATATTTATCTATATACAAAAAAAGATACAATTATTTTTTAAATGGTTTTAAATTTATTTATATTTTAGCTGGGCACTAGGAACATAATACTAATAATAATATAAATACAAATAATTGCATTATTCATTAACCATAAACTTTGTTTGAGAATCTGTATAGGTAAATATTTAAAAATGCGTTTTTACAATTTCGTGATTTTTATCAATAAAAAATGTATCTAGATAAGATAAAAGATAAACAAATAATTATCTAGATAAGTCCGAACACTGTTTAAGAGCCGCGTGCGGCTCGTGAGCCTCGTTGTGGCCAACCCCTTTTATTATTATTATACCTAGGTATAGAACCATAATTTTTTTCGGGTTACCGTAACAATGTTTACAACTATGCGCAACATGTACTGCTGATGTTATATTATTATAATATATTATAATTGTCACAATACTGCGCATCAAAAATATACGAGATATAAATATATCTCGTATTATAAATCGTAACTAGCATTATTTTATTACTTGCAGATTGTATATTTTAATTTTGACTTCCTTACTTACTATTTTTGAATATAGACCATAGTATATTTTTCAATTTTTTTGATAATAACACAATTGTTTAGTATATAAAGAGGAATTTAAAAGCTGTAGAAATATTCTAATTAGTATCTTACAAAATTAATCTTAATTTTAACAATAAAATTCTATGATTGTTGATTTATCATTGTATTTGAAATTCAAATGAAAAATAATAATACAGTCTTCTCCACTATAGCAGGTCCATGTCCCCAGCACCCCCCATTTCGAATTTCGGGTCCAAACCCGGGGCGATCGTTTGTGCTTCGTTAGTGCTCGTTTGTGCACTTTATCCCGTCGTTAGTGCTTTATCCCTTCCAAAGTTATCCGCATTTCTTACAGGGGGGTGCTGGAGACATGCCAGCACCCCCCATTTCGAATTTCGGGTCCAAACCCGGGGCGATCGTTTGTGCTTCGTTAGTGCTCGTTTGTGCACTTTATCCCGTCGTTAGTGCTTTATCCCTTCCAAAGTTATCCGCATTTCTTACTGGGGGGTGCTGGGGACATGCTGCACCCCCCATTTCGAATTTCGGGTCCAAACTAATTTTATTCGTTTGTGCTTCGTTAGTGCACGTTAGTGCACTTTATCCCGTCGTTAGTGCTTTATCCCTTCCAAAGTTATCCGCATTTCTTACTGGGGGGTGCTGGGGACATGCTGCACCCCCCATTTCGAATTTCGGGTCCAAACTAATTTAATACGTTTGTGCTTCGTTAGTGCTCGTTAGTGCACTTTATCCCGTCGTTAGTGCTTTATCCCTTCCAAAGTTATCCCTATTTCTTACAGGGGGGGTGCTGGGGATGTATTAATCCGAGTCCAGCCCCCAGACCTCTGTCTGAATCTCTTCAATACACCGAGGTAAAAATGATCCCTGGATGATTTTCAGTTAAAACTTGAAGTTTTTGAATTTAATTACTTAAATCCTAGTTTTATGTTTTTGCAATTATCACGTAAAAAAAATGTTTTATTACAATTTTAGATTTATGCTAATTTCCGTCAATCTTCTTATAGGATCATACCTATTATAATGGTTTTCACTTGTACGCGTCACCTTATTAAATACCTAAGGTTACATTATTTAATATTTCCATTGTTCCTATGTCCACTAAATTGAATGATCTTGAAAGAAATTACCATTAATTGTTTTTTTATATATATATTTATAAACTGTATTTATGAATCATTAATATAAATAATTTTTATTAATCATTCAAATACATTATAATAATTCATTATTGTTAGAAATCATATTTGTTTAGAACTTTTGAGAAAAATATATTTATTTATAAATTATAATTTTATTTATAATAAAAAACTAACACTTATTATACTAACCTGTGAATCATTATTGTATCTCGAACCGTTAATCGGTGAAAATAATAATTTTAGTAAATATTAAACAACTTAAATTATAATTCGATTTCCTCAGATCAATTCGAACTATTTTATTATAATGTAATTAATTATTTTAATTAGGTAGTTGCAAATTCAATTTATAAGTAATATTTATTATAACTCCAATAAGACTTCTTTTCCCATCATACGCCATCATCTATGAAGAATTATTTATACAATACAAACAAATATATATATAATAATATTCTTCTTCGTGCATTTGTGAAATTAATTATTTATAGTTTATAAGCTATAACTTAGATCCAGTATCTAAAGGTTATGTATTTTTCTGTAAAGTATTTCAAAATTTCAAATATTAGATACACAATTACTTTTCAAAAACTTGTTGGGTAGTTAATAAAATATTTACAGACACAACTATTTAAACAACGACCTTGTATATTTATCTGTTTCTGTTCAGTTTTAATATTGATAAAATAAACATATTCTTTTTTGGCAAACTAATAGATATTTAAATAAATGACATTACAACTGTTAGGGAATGTATAATATAACTGTAAAAAAAAAAAATAACATAATAAAATCGATGGCCATTCATGAACTAAATAAATAAATTTAACAAATAAACAAAATAAAGATATAAATTAAAATACATTTTATAAAAGTAGTTTTATAATAACAATTAGACTTAGGTATAAAACTGTGTAACTTCTAACTTCTATATTATTAAGTAAGATTATTAATAATTAATATATTGTAGTTATCTTCTGCTAACTTATAATGTATAAATTAAAAATTGACAGTCTTTCGCAATGGATGATGATCTAACTGTTTTGACTGATCGTTGTAAGTCATCGTATCTTTCCCACTTGTCAATTGATTCCCTCCAACAATAACCAATATAGTGTCCTACAGCATTTTTGAGCTTAGACATCGGAGCTTGAAAACTCACAGCTCCACGCAGTGTATATGTTTTTTTTAATATATCAATCTTTTGAGGTATTGTCGATAATATTATTGATAAATCAAAGTTTTGAACACTTCTTTGGTGATCAGAAGAAGGTGCAATTATTTCAATAAATAAATGATTTTCAATTGTGTAGTCGCTTTTTGATGAAAAAAAATTGCAAAACTCACATTTATGTAGATCATCCGAAAATCTATTATAAATTATATCTTGGATAAAAGTCAGGTTATCTGTTGGTAGATTTGCCACAATCGTTTTTTCTACAATTTCCTTTTTAAAACCACAATTTTCACAAGAACGATATTCTTTAAAGGATGGGAAATCAATAAATAAACTTTGAAACATGAAGTTAGCAGTAGACGCACAATCAAGATGAATAAGACCTACTGATGGTCGCTGTGGTTGTTTTTCTCGTATATTTTTCAAAAAAATGTCGGTTAGAATAATTGCTCTTTTTTTATACGATTGTACGTTCACCCCATCCCTTATAGAATGAGCAACAAGCTCATACAGTTTCAAAGATTTATTTGATGTAACAAGTTCAGAATACTTAATGCTATCAACAAACGAACAACATAATATTTGAAATATTGAGTCGAAAGCACAAGTGTTGGTAAGTGTGTATGTCAAACTATCAACTGTAATACTTCTCAAATCAGGTATACTCCCATTTCTTAAAATTCCAACTATTGGTGATTTGGTGTTGCTTTCCTCATTGTAATGCAATACAGTTGGATCTTTGTCCAAATAATTTCCTCGTTTTTTTTTTTTTTTTGGTTCACCTAGACCTTTCCAATTCTCAACCTCGTTAACGTTGTCTGTAATAAGAGCAATTGAAGTAATCTCATTTTCAAACTCTTGGTTGATGGGCTCGAAACATTCTTTTATAATAGGAGTGTTATTATCTTCAATTAAATGAGGTTTATTCATGTCATTGTCAAAAGATTTTGTTTCAATGGTTGGGACGTTTGATATTTCGTCATCTACCTCTTTTCCTATATTTTGGTCGTTTACTTTGAGTTTAGCTCCTATTATATTCATTGATCCCGTGATATAACTTATATGATCATGAACAAATTCATCAACTCTAAGTGGCAATGTTTTGTGTTGAAATACTCTATTTTTCAAATCATTGAATAGGCTTTCCGAAGTTGAACTTGATTCGGTAATATCACCGTATTTAAAAATGGGTGTCATGACTGCTGACCAACAAGGCAACAGTTTGCAGAAATCTAAAATTCTTTTCGGGAGGCTCTCGTTATGAAATGCATTTAAATCATCCCCTTGGCTTGATGTGTTGTTACACATGTCGAGACAAGTATTATAAACGGACTGTAATTCTTCAAATATGTTATTTTGAGTTAAATCCGTTGGTACTATAACAGTAGAATCAGTGCACTCATTTATTATTTCTTCATTGTTATCAGTCTGTAACGGGTTTTCATTAATATCTAATATAATATGTGTACTTATCCTCTGTTTTAAATAGTTTTTGGCGTTTTGACATGGGTTAGGTAGTCCATTAGGATTTAATCCTTGTTCTTCACTTAAAGCTATTATAAATATATTACGTAATATATATTTTATATCATCAAAATCTGTGCTTGCGATCAACAAGCCAATCGATCTTAGGTAAAAATTTTTTATTCGATATTTACAAGACTTGATTTCAGGCCAACTACTTATGACATGCATCACGTGGTTAAAATCATTCCGAAGCATACATGCAGGTAATTCAGACGATTCTTTTAATATCAATGACGAACACACGGCTAAATATTTTGATAAAGAAGAATATTGAGTAAATGATTTTACTACTGCCATCATAAGAGCTAAAGATTGGTCTGTGACTACTATTTTTGATAAAACTATATTAGCTCTTGACCACTCAGTAAGCCAATAACTGATAGAGTTACTGTCGTGCCGTTCGGATAACATGTGTGCTGCAGTAAACTGGCATTTGCTTTTAAAGTCCATTACACCTATTTCATACAGAAAAATTGACGATGATTCTCTACCAGATATCATATTTAACTTTTTCGTAAGTCCCCCCGTCGCGTCAATCGAAACTCTTGGTAACTTATTTTGCTTAGTATATAATCTATAAGTGTTAATTTCGGTCGTAGTCCAGTAATGCAGGAAAAATCGATCATAACCAATATCCTGAATTATTTGATTGAAAGGCGCGATCCTTTTAAGTAGAGCCAAGGCCAATATCGAATCCTGATGCAATTTATCTTTTTGACGCCTTTTATATTTTAACACTCTAAGAGCATTAAGTGAAGGTAAACTGCTGGGTTCTGGATCACCATAGGTCATGATTTTTTTGGACTCCATTTTTTGAATGTAAGAAGCTGACATGTTCTGTTGAATTAATTTGTTAGAAAATTCATCTTTTTTTTCACCAATAATACGCCTTTTTAAACCACTTGTGCAATACTCAAATAATCCAACGTAAGAACATTGTATTATGACACGTGAATCTGGTTCAGGAGGATTTTGTATTAAACCTTTGAAGATACTTTGGCAAGCAGCACAATTACCAGACATTTGTAGATAAATATTTCCCATTGCGTATATTTTTGCATACTTATACACCATCTTACAAGGTTTTTTAGTTTGTTCAAAAAAATGGTCATTTATAATATTTGTCCACTGAAAAGGAATCAAAACATCGTACTCTCGAACCCCATTATTTCTATCATTTCTTTTATAAATCCTTCTTTCGGAATCATATACAAGCTTCCATTCTTGGGCTGATAATGTTATAGTGAACTCTAAAGTTTGTGGTTCATTTTCATCAGTATCAGATGAACTACTTATAATTGTCTCGGTTTTATTTTCAATTTCGGAAATATTTTCAGAAAAATTTAGTTGTTTTAAAATATCAAATCGATTTTGTTTTACAACAGTATAGATATATTTTGAAGAAACAATATTATTTAAGTCATTTGAGATATCTTTCCAACAATCGTGTGAAGGGCCCCATATGCTTTGAGTAGAAGTATTGAAGATATCTTTTTTCCGGTTTAAAATAGTTTCAACGAGATTAGTTTGACATATGCTTGGTTGTTTAGGCATTTTGAGGATAGGCTTGAAATATCTGTCGCAAATAATTAAGTATAATAATAACTTTTTACTTAACTTTAAAATATTTATTTTGTGTTATAATAGCATAAGCAACTTTTGGGGATTTATCAAGTATGTTGATTAAAATCATAAATTGTCATTCAATATGAATGAGAAAAATCTTTAAAGGACTTTGAATTCAGCTTGAATACTCATTAATTATATTCATTTGTTTCAATAGAAAAATATTTGAAATTTAATATGGTCGTGACGTTAGCCCCCCAACTGAAAGATTCACTTCAAACAAGCCCCAATATTTGGCAAAGTAATTGCAAATAAATGCAAATTGATTTTTGGAATTTACAAATCAAAATACTGATTTTGGCGAATTTATATTATTTTAGAAGTCAAATAAAAATAAATCTTAGTTGATATAAAAAATATAATAATATATCTAAAAATTCTAAATTGACTTATAAAAAAGCGGGTAAGTGGATGTCACTCTGCTGTACAGTAGTTTACAAGTGGGTTACTGTAATGGATGGTATTAAATTTGAATTCAATGAAATTATCATTGTATACGAAAAACGAGTTGTCAGTCTAGGATATTTTACACAATATTAATAATTTATATATATTATTTTAAAAAAAAAATGTAGGTATATATAAAATAAATTCCAAATTAATCAAATTAGATTCATAATGTTACGTGGAACCTTGTTTCAAATTTTCAAACCTTAGCTATAAAGTTAAAAATAATATAATTTTTTAACAACTAAAGGACTTGTACATTTTAAATTAAACAAATTTTGTCTAAATTTGAACTTTAAATTTTTTAAAAAAAAAAACGTGCCTGTGTATTTTTAATACATTCCAACTGCTATTATATAAACTTATGGGGAACCTTGTATTCAATTTTCAAGTATTTTGACACAACGAATAAAATTGTATTGGCATTTATAGAAGGAAAACTAAAAATGTCCATAAATAACTTAAAAATTTTCGAAATATTTTGAAATTTTTATCAAGTATAGGAATTGATGAAATAAATATTTAATGTAAATTTCAATTTTTATATAGAAACAAAATAAGAATATCAGTACAACAGAAATTGAATGAATATCCAATATTGTAATTCAAATTTTCATAAAAATTTAATTTAACTTTCCGGCAGAAATTTTTTATTTGATAAAAGTAAACAAACTCATGAAGAATATTGTATAGAATTTTCATACCTTAGATTTAAAAAGAAAAATTTTTATGAATTTCTAACTCAAAATAAATTGCTAAACTAAAAAATGTCGATTTTTTAATTAAATTAAGATTTTTACTTACATTAAATGTATTGATTTTACAATGTTGTGTGTTTTTTTTTGTGTCTGTGTACACGATAACTTAACGAAAAGAAATTCCCAACAGTTTTCAAAAAAACCGGGAAAAACCAAAAAAAAAATAAAAAAGGAATAACGGGTGTAACGCTAAAACTAATTACCGTAGAAACAAGAAATTTTCACAGAATGTTTATACAGGCATTTTCTATACATGACATTTTCAAAAAATTTTCGAATCTTTTTAAGTTATATATAGACATTTGAAATTTTCAATTGTTTTTAGTTTTTTTTTTTTTAAAAATGACTGACATTTTATTCGTTGCGTAAAAAAGCTTAAAAATTTGATACAATACTTCTAATATATTGTCGCAATAGTGGTTAAAAAATATTAAAAATACGTAGTCACAATTTTTTTTAATAAGCATTGAAAGTTCGAATTTTGACAAAATACGTAAAAATCACGAAAATTTGCAATTTATTTTGAGTTAAAAATTCATAAAAATTTTTTTTTTTAAAACTAAGGTTTGAAAATTCTATACAAGATTCTTCATGAATTGTCTACTTATATCAAAAAAAAATTTTTACCGGAAAGTCAAATTACATTTTTATGAGCATTTGAATTACAATATTAGATATTCACTCAATTTCTGTTGTACCGATATTATTTTGTTGTAATATAAAAACAAATAAATGCAGAAAATTTAAATTTACACCAAATATTTATTTCATCAATTCCTATACTTGATAACATTTTAAAAATATTTCAACAATTTTTAAGTTATTTATAATTGTTTGAAATTTTCCGTTTTCTTAGTTTTTTATTTTATAAATGTCAATAAAATTGTATTCGTTGGATCAAAGAAAATTGAATACAAGGTTCCCCATAAGTTAATATAATAGCAGATAGAAATATTAAAAATACATAAGCACGATTTTTTTTTATAACCATTTAAAGTTCAAATTTTGAAAAAATTGTTTAATTGAAAATTTAAAAATTCTTTAGTTATTAAAAGTTTATAAAATGTTTAACTTTTATAGCTAAGGATTGAAAATTTGACACAAGGTTTCACATAACATAATGAATCTAATTTGATTAATTTGGAATCTATTTTATAGGTACCTACATTTTTTAAAAAAATAATATAATTATTATTGTATAAAACATTCATGACTGAACACTCGTATCCAATCAGAATCGTTTTTCGTATACAATGATATTATATCATTGAATTCAAATTTAATATCATACTATTACAGTAACCAACTTGTAAACTACAGTACAGCAGAGCAACATTTTTCAATCGAATTTTGATTTATATATAAAAAAAAAAATTATACCTGGTTAATATAAAATTCAATTAGAATTTCCAAAATAGTAATTAAAAACTTAATATATAATAAAAAATAAAAATCCGTATTTGATAAAAAAATAATAATATTTTGTTGTTGAGAGGTCCTTTCGATTTTGATTTATTAATTAAAGATTTTTATCATATTGGTATAGTTTTTTGATTTCTATTTTTTTTTAATTTACTTCAATTTCATATTAAATATAGATATTTTTTATAAATCAAAATTCAATAAAAAAAAACAGCCATGTCGAATAAAAATAAAAGTTCTATAATAAATCAAAATAGAATTAAAATTACTTTTCAGAAAAATCTAATTTTGGATAAAAATTGTAGATAGAATAAAATATAAAAAAATAAAATAAAATAATAAAATACTCGACATTTGTTAAGTGTTAAGACTACCAAAAATTCAAAGTCCCTCGGTTCAGTAAATGGAAAGTTTTTATTTGTCATTTTAAATGCATGTATTTTATTCTGCGGTGCATGTGTTAACACTTTTAAAAGTTCATTAGATACAACTTTTTTAAACATTATCAAATTAATATATAGGTACCTAACAATAAAATGTATTTTAAATGTTAATGTTGTTTGCATTTGTCATATAGCATTATAGTAGAGATTATATTATTGCCTATGTTAAATATATTTTTTAGTAGTTATGCATAACTATTGTTATATGAATACAGAACAGGTATAAAAAAATAACACATTTTTGAAATTAAATAAATAAAACTTATCATGCTTATAACTATTACAAATAATTTTAAGTAAGTTGAATACTTACTGTCCATATTTATTATCTTTAGGTAACTCATAAGGCATAAGTCATAAGGCAATTGTTATTAATTAACACTGATTGTATCTTATATTCGAATGGAATGTTGTTTGGGTAGTAATAAACATGAGCTTTAAATTATAACATTTTTTTATGGTTATACAATATAAAATAACAATGTTAAGTATAATGATTGAAATAATACTTGATGTTTTATGGGCCATAGATCCTTACAATTAACCGATAGAGTATAATTTTTTATAATAAATACTAAAATTTTACATGGAAAATTATTATTATTACCTAGAAGGAAAATATCAAAGTACCTAGGCATGCTTTTCTAATTTTCATTTAATAAAATTAATTTGCTGCTTTGTGAGTGAATTTTAGAAACATCTTCTACTTAAAAATGTATGAATGATAGGAACTTATGTGTTCATTGATTTAATCTATTGAGGGATCTGAGTTAAGTTTTGACTTTTTTAAGAGATGAAAAAAATCATTTGATGGTGTATGTAGTGACCTGACCAAACTGACTGGAAGAGTGCCAATAATTGAAATTATCTTCAGTATTTCTGAAAATACTTCTGGAGGTTTATTTGAGTAAATCAATAATTATAATTAAAATGCAGTTTAATATTATTTTTATGATTATAAGTAATAATTAAGCAGAAACAAATCAAGATGTAACCTTTAACTCATTTATTTTTAATATTGTAATAATTTACCAATAGACACTTATAGACATTTAGAATTAACATAATTGTTAAATATCTGAAATTTTTAAAACATAATATTATTATCTTGATTTTTTTTAAGAAAAACGCATATCCAAATAATTTAAAAGTTAAAAATTTAGGTTCCTACATATAAAATACATTTTAACTGCTATGACATCAGGTGGTTAAAAAGGGAGTAAAAAATAATTGGTAAGGGTACTTATTTATTATTCACATCATATCATACTAGACAAGTATCACAACATTTACAGCTCAAAGTCTGCTTGAACTTTTTTTATTGTTCATCCATAAGCACAGTTGAGACCAGCTCAACAAATTTTCCGCCTGGGAATTGATAGTCTGGTCCGATAACACCAACAATCAAATACACCTCATAGGAATACAAAACTATGGAGGAATCCTGAGGAGTATTATGAAATTCATTTAAAATCAATCTGATTAAAGTTGGATATATTTGAAAAAGGTATAGCGAACGATACAATAATGGTCACTGTTGGCATAAATAACCTTGTAAGATATTACACATCAAAATACCAATATAACAGAAATATCTGTGGAATATAAAAATATCAGAACATTCTGAGGTGTATTAAGAGTGTTTTTTTTAGATGCATCGGACCAATAATAAAGAAAAAGCAGTTCAAAACCACGCATTTGTTAGACTAACATGGCCTAATAAATGCGTAGGTAATATTTGAAACAAATTATATTTTGGCGAAAATAAGTTGAGCAAGTTATAGTGCATTCTTACTTATGGATTGTTGTGAATACGTCCTAAAAGTCTGTTGATTGATATTCCGAATGTGTGCACTAGTAACTGTTGGGACAAATGCAACTTACAAACGGAAAACGCCTTGGCGTCAAAGGTGAATTTTTAATAAAGAATGTAAAATCTGAAACGGGTAACGGTTATTGAGAACCTACTACGTTAACAAATTACACAACCATGAATATAATAACTGTGTAATGTACTAATGTGTTCACAATTATTAACATTTAACATTTAAAAGTTTAACACAAACAAATATTAATTATTAATTGGTTTGTTTACTAGAGTCAAGATAACAAAAAAAAGATAAAAAAAACTGTAACTCAGGATGGCCGTATACAACATAACAGTGAAATTTGTTGCGTGGCCACACTGATTGCACTCAACCCTTATCATGCTTCTTGTGATAATACGATAAACCATGGTTACAAACACGATGATTTAAATGTTTACAACTCAATGTGATTTGTCGTTTACTTATATTTAATCCAAAGGTAACAAAATGTTGGGCACACGTTACCCCCGTTGTGAACCTCCCTTAAAAACTATATATCTTATATCTATATACCGTAGTAACCAACTACGATACCTACCCTAAATTATTAACCAACAGGAAATTATATTTATTAATTTTTATTAATTTTTTTTTTTTATTATAATTATGTTTCTAAAGATTATACATTAATTGTATAAATAATCCTACTTTACAACACAGCAGTTAGAAGTTAGATAAAAAGTTTTTCCTTATACACAAGTCTAATATTTATTATGAAACTACCTTTATATAATGTATTTAAATATTTTAATTTATATCTATGAGTTTACTTGGTTTCTTTGTTAAATTTAGGGCCGATTTCACCAACACAGTTAATCACGATTAACGTTAACCGGAGTTTTAATCGGCCGAATTTGGCCGGTTAAATATCTGCTATCAGCCGATTAAGCGTTAACCGTGATAAACTGTGTTGGTGAAATCGGCCCTTATTTATTTAGTTCATGAATGGCCATCGATTTTATTATGTTATTTTTTTTTTTTACAGTTATATTATACATTCCCTAACAGTTGTAATGTCATTTATTTAAATATCTATTAGTTTGCCAAAAAAGAATATGTTTATTTTATCAATATTAAAACTGAACAGAAACAGATAAATATACAAGGTCGTTGTTTAAATAGTTGTGTCTGTAAATATTTTATTAACTACCCAACAAGTTTTTGAAAAGTAATTGTGTATCTAATATTTGAAATTTTGAAATACTTTACAGAAAAATACATAACCTTTAGATACTGGATCTAAGTTATAGCTTATAAACTATAAATAATTAATTTCACAAATGCACGAAGAAGAATATTATTATATATATATTTGTTTGTATTGTATAAATAATTCTTCATAGATGATGGCGTATGATGGGAAAAGAAGTCTTATTGGAGTTATAATAAATATTACTTATAAATTGAATTTGCAACTACCTAATTAAAATAATTAATTACATTATAATAAAATAGTTCGAATTGATCTGAGGAAATCGAATTATAATTTAAGTTGTTTAATATTTACTAAAATTATTATTTTCACCGATTAACGGTTCGAGATACAATAATGATTCACAGGTTAGTATAATAAGTGTTAGTTTTTTATTATAAATAAAATTATAATTTATAAATAAATATATTTTTCTCAAAAGTTCTAAACAAATATGATTTCTAACAATAATGAATTATTATAATGTATTTGAATGATTAATAAAAATTATTTATATTAATGATTCATAAATACAGTTTATAAATATATATATAAAAAAACAATTAATGGTAATTTCTTTCAAGATCATTCAATTTAGTGGACATAGGAACAATGGAAATATTAAATAATGTAACCTTAGGTATTTAATAAGGTGACGCGTACAAGTGAAAACCATTATAATAGGTATGATCCTATAAGAAGATTGACGGAAATTAGCATAAATCTAAAATTGTAATAAAACATTTTTTTTACGTGATAATTGCAAAAACATAAAACTAGGATTTAAGTAATTAAATTCAAAAACTTCAAGTTTTAACTGAAAATCATCCAGGGATCATTTTTACCTCGGTGTATTGAAGAGATTCAGACAGAGGTCTGGGGGCTGGACTCGGATTAATACATCCCCAGCACCCCCCCTGTAAGAAATAGGGATAACTTTGGAAGGGATAAAGCACTAACGACGGGATAAAGTGCACTAACGAGCACTAACGAAGCACAAACGTATTAAATTAGTTTGGACCCGAAATTCGAAATGGGGGGTGCAGCATGTCCCCAGCACCCCCCAGTAAGAAATGCGGATAACTTTGGAAGGGATAAAGCACTAACGACGGGATAAAGTGCACTAACGTGCACTAACGAAGCACAAACGAATAAAATTAGTTTGGACCCGAAATTCGAAATGGGGGGTGCAGCATGTCCCCAGCACCCCCCAGTAAGAAATGCGGATAACTTTGGAAGGGATAAAGCACTAACGACGGGATAAAGTGCACAAACGAGCACTAACGAAGCACAAACGATCGCCCCGGGTTTGGACCCGAAATTCGAAATGGGGGGTGCTGGCATGTCTCCAGCACCCCCCTGTAAGAAATGCGGATAACTTTGGAAGGGATAAAGCACTAACGACGGGATAAAGTGCACAAACGAGCACTAACGAAGCACAAACGATCGCCCCGGGTTTGGACCCGAAATTCGAAATGGGGGGTGCTGGGGACATGGACCTCACTATAGCAGTAATATTACTTAAACTATCAATTTCCGAGTTTAGTAAAGTCGAATAAACCTATTGCAGTTTTGTTTGTAAATCACATTTTATTACAAGGCCAATTTACAATCAAACGTGAATCTATAAGTAGTATAGTACTTCATGTGCACATGAATGTTTCGGATCAATATTACCCAAATAAAAATCGTTTTCAATCTTGAAATGTTAACGCATTTTTACGTACATTCCCCAGAAGTTTTGTATATTGTTTTTGCCCTGTTACTAGCAATTTCCTATAAACAACTGAATGTAGAATTTGAAAATATGAACTCTTAAGACGAGGATTTATTGTTAAAGTTTAAAAAAACTTTCACTGTATATGCTTCTAACAGTGTTCTCTGAAACAAATAAAGTCCTGATCATCTTAAAACCAATTGCTAACAGCGGTATCTTTGATCAGAAGTTCAATTGCCGATGATCGTCACACCGACACCGAGTTCTTTTTATTGGATGATTACTATAAAATGGGTAGAATTCAGTTTAGTCATTGACATAAGAGTGAATTCCGGTTGTTAAACATTTAAAAATATTATGTAATCGCATATACCTACCTAAATAGGATTTATATTATTTTATATTCCAAAACATGCGAGAGTCGATCGCGAAGTACCTACACTCTAATACCACACGAAGTGTCGTTAGTTATAGTATTATAATTACTATTAAATGATTGTTTTTGGAACTCTAGTCGACGTAACACAATTATTTTGGTTGCATCGAGTAGGTACTTATACACTTCAAAGTCATTATAATTAGTGCGCACTTGTTTATAACAAGCGTATTATTGCCTATGGTATGCCTATACGAGGCATATCGTAATATGGTTAGGTAGGTACACCCACAGGCTACACGCTATTTAAATAACGACCGAAGTGATACGCGATCCACACAACCACTGAAATCGTTTATTATATTTATAAATATTAATCGTAATGTAATAATTATTGTAAATAATGATATTGTGTGGTACACGTTGCAATGCATTCACGCACGTGAAACGAAGAGACTTTGACGATATTTCCGGACAGCCGTCGTTTTCAATATAATACCTACGATTATTGAGTTTCGACACGATAAATAATATAATGCGTAAATCACAATATCAGATTATCTGTCACGTGTCTCATCTGTCATCGATCAACCAAATAATAGTCGTTTCTCACGGTTTTTTTTTTTTTTTTGTTATTCCCCATCGGAACCTTGTACCTATTATAATATGGTATATTATGGTACTATACACAATGTACAATCGGTTTCAGCCGTGTCGCGAAGAGAACTAATGGGCGGAGGATAAAGGGTTTAATTAAAGTGTTTATTACTCATCGGTCAACGATATTATTATATATACAGGATTCATACAGGTACATGTTATATTGTAGAATAATAATGACAACATACTTGTGGAATCACTGCATAATGTTATCATATTATAATGTGTATGATTTCGTAAGACATATTTATATCGAACAAACCATGGGATGAATCTCTACGGTCTAGAAAGATTTTAACGACAGGGTAGGTAAAAGTATCATAATCGATACTTCTGTTTCATAAGTATGTAAATTAATTTTTACAAAATGTATTTGGGAGCTTGCTAACCTGCATTATGTATCGTTGGTTAGAGTGAATAGAGAAATCCCCCATTGTTGATACTCAGTGACATAAAAAAAGTGGTTATTCTTAAATACGGTTTTTAAGAAATTCGATTTTTGTTAAAAGAACAATAATATAATAAAGGTACTTACTTATGTCAATTAGCTTTTGTTAAATGTTTAAGTATTAATAATGTTATGTATATATAAATTAATTGATTAAAAAAAAATACGTAAAGTAAACTCAAAATATCTTCAACAATAATAATATATATCCTAAAAATAATCAAAATTAAAAAAAAAAAAGGTGGACAAGTAGATACTACATTGCTGTTACGTAGTAGTCACGCATGTCATCGTAATTGATTTGTTTTATTTGAAATCAATGAAAAATCATTGAATACGAAAAACGGTTCTGAGCTAGCGGATGTGTTGTGTAAGCCAAGCATAATTGTATAAATAATCAAATTTTATAGTGAAAAAAAAAAATTATAAAAAACGAAAATGACGAATGGCTATAAATATTGTAACTATCCTGTGTACTTTTTCTTTTTGATAGAGGTATTAAAACTTGTTGAGAACCTTCCATTCAAATTTCTAATGTTGTAGCTGTGAAAAAAACTTATAAATTTCTGAATCAAAAATAATTTACAAAATTTTAAAAATTTTCTCATGGCTATAAATAGTTTATAAAGAATAAAAATTGTTTTAACATTTTAGTAAGTATAGAAAATTATAATATAAATACTTGGTGAGTTTATTTGGTGATTTCAAGAGTCTAAGGAGTCTACGGTTATTACTTATTCGTTTTGAAAGTACAACAAAATCTCAAAAATCGATTAATTGGAATTCGATCATTTACCGCTGAATATCAAATATCGTAAAAATTAAAAGTTCAAACGCTTATAAAAATCTAATGTTCAGTTTAAGTATACTTTTTTTTTTTTGTTATGGTTAAAAAACTTATGTGTAATCTTCTATTAAAATTGTTAATCTTAGCTATGTAAATAAAATCTATTATGAATTTCTAACTGACAAATAATTTACAAATTTCTCATAGCTATAAATGTATCTTGGGATATCTTAGGGTATCTTAAATATTTTTGAACTTATTCTAATGATACTTTTAATTAACCTATCATTCAATTTTCAAACTTTATACTAAGTGAAAAACTGTATAAAAAAAATTTACGAAATCCAAAAAATGTTCTCAAGGCTATAAAACGTTTTTACTAACGTAAAAAAAAGTCAAAATATTACCATTTATGAAAAATATTAATATAAATATTTAGTAAACATTTCAAGAGTTTGCAGTTATTAATTTTTGAGTTGCATCAAAAATTTAAAATCGATTTTGTCAAAAATTGGTTTTGCGTAAAAATTAAGTCTTTTTTTTCACTTTTTTTTGTTTTGTTTGACGCTTTCTAAAACTACTTGTTTTTTGACCTCCCAAAGTCCCAAAAGTACCAACCAGATTCACTTTTCTATCATAAAAGATGCTGATCTCGAAAAAGAAAAAGTTTAATGAATTATAAATTGTCTAAATTAATTATACATGATACAATATTCCCAATTTAAGAGTATGCTTAACCATTTGTTAATTGTTATTGTAATGGAGATATATTAATAATTGTAGACCTAGTAGACACGAAAAGAGTACCTACTGAGTAATTAAAAGTAGTCCCAGAAAATTTAAATTTTTAAAGTATATTAGTATTTTCCAGTATTTTCTATTTTATCATTTTAACCAACTTATACTACTTAAACTTGATGTACAACAAATAATATTAGCATAGAACACCAGCTGTTTGTGCAGTGATGAGCGAAAAGCTTGACGATATAATATAGGTATTGCAATTATATAATCATTATTCATTACATTAATAACATAATATATATTACAATAGTGTCCGACATGTCAACATCCAAATTCTGTACTTGAATGGCAAATTTGTTAAAAGGGACCCATGTACATTTTCAACTACTTTTCAGGAGAAACAAAAGACATCTTTTCTTTATTTCTATTTGCGTAATGAGATCAATCATCACAATTTAGATTAAATAGTATTGTATAAAAAATAAATAGCAAAAAAAATTACAACTTTAAAAACATTGTGATCGTTCTATACTCCTTTTGGATTGCCTTAGATCTGGATCTGACTACCTCAGATCGAGGACAATGTGCGACAGCATATCAAGTACCTAAGCAAATTTCTCAAATTCGATTTCATGCATGCTTGCACCTAATCTGACCGATTAACCAATGGCAACCAATAAAATAATAAATACTAATTTCTATACTAATTATTTCACCTATAACCAATAGCAACCATATATTTTATAAACAAACATGTACACCGTGAATCCCAAAATCCCCGTTTTGCACCTCCCCGGGTTGGACCTAAAGGGCCCAATTATGATTTTAAAAACTAAATCATCCAGGTAACCACTCACACATGCATGCACGCATAAAAAATGTCATTAATATCTGTCCAGCAATTCAGGAATGCATAAAGGACACACACACGGACAGACAAACATTAATTTACATACATAAATGATCATAAAGAATCAATTAAAATTATAATTTTTTTTCTATATTGTCCAAGATATTATCAATATTATAATTAAAACATTATGTTCTCATTTTAAATTTGTTTTAACAAAAACAGATTGTAGTCCTCGAGTCAATGAATTGTACTGGCCGATTTAGATGTAAATAGCATACTCAATTATAGTAGTACTACATAAAATACATTGTTTTATTTACCTAGTCATTTAGAAATATTTCTAATACCTAGGTCATAGACATATATAGGACATACCTCATTACTTAAAATATTGATCAAGTTTATAATAATATAATATTATGATGATTATAATATTTTATCCGGACATCGCCGCTTAAGATATTTACAGTCGTAACCTCGTAACATATTTTGCTTACGCGTATGCAATGGCACGGTATAAAATTGATCTTATACCCGGGTACCTAATATCGACTTTTCCCCAAAACTGGGATTACCCAGAATATCGTAACATAAATACGAAATATATTACAGCGTTTTGCGTATAATATACGAAATACGTGCGGTATAGGTTAGGTTATATCTATACCGTGTGTAGATAAAAATAACCATCATCTGCATAATTCCTTTTCGCTTAAATAAACGTTTAATATACGCCGGAAATGGTTTTAGGGACGGGTTCGGTGTGAAAAATGAATAGCGAAAAAGTAAAAACGGTACGGCGGGTAAATCCCCCCCCACCATAAAAGATACTATTTTATTTGGGTACAGATAGGATAATGCGCTATTCATACTCGCCCTTGTGGCTGGTGGTGGACACACAGTGAAGTTCAAGAGGCGACTGATACTGAATTTTTTATGATGATCTCTTCTAATTCTGCATCCACCCGTCGTCGGTGTTTGCGATGTTTGTTCGATTATTAGATAATATTATGTGATGCATGTTGGAGTTTCAACCAAACGGCACATTTACGGCAACAACAATATTATACTATTGTTAAGGGTGTCCACTGTGATATCTGGTGATACCCGATTGAGCACGGTCGTTATCGGCCGACCTTTTAGACGACCCGATTGAGCACAATAAAAAAAAAAAATATTGTGTACAACGTTGTCAGATTTTCACTAGTACCTACGTATGTTGTGTAGATATTACCAATAAGAAATTACGAACCTATTAGTCGAAAACGATTTTGCTATCGATCGATGGGTAGGTATACCCACGGAAGTTGAAAATAACTGGGATAGATAGGAAACCAGAATTTTATCTACAAAGATTGCACTAAATTGTGATTAACTGTTATTGTATGTACCTATGCTGTAAATAAGACTTGGTCACAGTCAGTCTATGGTTCTGTTGCCTCATGCTCGTAGTGCGGTAGTGTGCAAATTTTACGATGGAAAATAATGAAATAAAAATTATTTTATCCGAGAGAGGTAAAAAGTTGGCAAATGTTGGAGCTTATCAGGAGTACTCTGAATTAAAAAATGTTGATAACCTACTTAAATACTTATTTAAAATTGTAAATAAGTATTTAGGAAAAAAAATTTAAACTTTTATTTAGATATTCATTATTGAATTTCATTTCATTTTAGATATTCATTATTGATTTATTCATTTTGATTGGTATTTTTTCAACATTTTTTTATATTATATATTTTTATATTCAGTATTTAGCGGAATACATTGTAATTGTAATATAATATAATAAACTAATTGACGTACATAATATGTAATAATATGTGATTAAAATCCAATAAAAGATTTTTATTTATAAACATTTACATTCAAATGTATCTTATTTTAAAACAATAATATTCTACGATACACAATGGCAACGTCGCACCTATTTTCGTGCTCAATCGTGTTGTTTTTGGGGTTTTTTTGGGTTTCTATTGTTTGATTCCAACCATGCTCAATCGGGTTGTGAAAAAGGTCAATCGTGCTCAGTCGGGTTCCAGCCGTCCACTGCACATTATGGGGTCTCAGTCATAGATAATATAAGAATGGATAAGAGTATAGGACATGCCTATACCAGTTTCATATGGGGCCTTGTGCTTTTTTGGGGAAGAGAGAACGTATAAAGAGAAAGACGATATGGGGATTTTTTTAAGGTCATGTAAAAAACTGTTTACTATATTTGTCAATTTCAAATTTGTATTTTGATTGTTGTGCCTGAAAATGAAAATTGGAATACTCAAATTACTCTAAACTTTGCGTACATAATTAATTGTAATTAGAATATTAGAATAATATAGACCGTTAATTATTACTAATTAATCATTAATGATATTTATTATCATTTATCAATTGTCATATCAACATTGGCCCCATATAACATTAAAAACGTATCACTAAATTTTCTAATGATCAGTTCCTATCCATTCTAATATTATCTATGGTCATGGTGCACTTTGCGTGTGATTTTGGGATGAATGGTTGAAGCACCAATTTTTTTAATGCAAGGTGGGAGGGATTTGTATTGGGAAAATGTTGATCGTTCACGAAATAATCGATAATATGTAAGACGATGGCAGCTGATAAAATTATATTATATAATGTGTACTCACAATACTCTGGAATGTTCAGCAGACCATTTTTAAGTCTACCACGGCTCCATCCACCATATTATTATATTGTAATATACAGATCGTATGAGCACAGAGTAATATCCGCTTAAAACCTGTAGGTGTACCAAATTAACTGTGTCCCCGGAAAATTGATTTATTATATCAACACTTCCTTTTCGGGGGATGGTTTCGTCGGAAGCTGCAACCACGCGGCTCCGTTATCGTCTCGCCGGCATACCAACACACTCGATGTTACGATAATAATATTATAGGTAAAACTTTAATTTACACGATCATCGCTGTATCGATAATAATAATATTATAATCTGCAATAATGACCTTTCGGCATCGATCAAAGGCACGAGGCGCAGGGCCTTTTGGAAGTCGCATCGACCACTGCAGCTGTTAAAATACCTTTGCCGCATCATGTGTTTCTACGAAAACTGGGTAAACTCACCCGGTTACTTACATAGGTATTACTCAGTGTCCTAAATTTTGAAAATTATCCGGCTGCGGGAGATTGATGACCTAATTTCGTGCACCTCAAACGGAATTCAAAAATGTGTATTGGGTGCAGAGTAATATACGGGTAGTTTAATTATACAGTGTAGGTAGGTACTCTGTTTTTGAGGAAACGTTTTGGTATATAATTATTATTATGTGTCCAGTGGCTATTAGCAGTGGGGATGAGGTGTTCGACCTTGTTCAGACTACAACTGTCCTCCCCCACTTTGACAACTTCCTCACCAACAATGTTACTACACGTTAAAAATATTAGAATATTATTGTCAAAAACAGAATATCTGTGAAGGTGAGTACATTTTTTTTGGAAAATTATATAATTCACGATATAATGGTTTTTTAAGTGCTGTAATAAATATTTAAATTTGTTTATTTTATATTCATTCTGTAAGATGTTTTAAAATACAGAAATACTTTCATCCTCTGACACGACCCATTAAATATTCCTAAATATGCATCTGGAAACGACCGTGGATCCACGTGCTCTCGTTTTCAATATAACGCTATAACATCGTTTATTTTTTTTTGGTTGGTAAAAATAACGGTGTGTGTAATTTCAATATCAAAAATATGTTATATTATTTATTGCACCGCACAGTGATTTACGTACCTAATACTTACCAATACTATTTTATTTTCTCGGAAATCGATTGGCAACATCGCGTATATAATATGGTCCGAAAATAGTATTTTATAAATGCCACTCCATATAGGTTCCACCAAAATAATAATAAAAAAAAAATACCATAGTCTTGTATGATTAATGATTGAAAATAAAAAAAAATGTGGAAATAGATAACAGCTTTGCTGTATATATAGTACCTAGGAGTCGACTAGGTCAGAGTAATGGATATGTTAAATTTGAATTCAATTTATTATAATAATATTATGAGATATGGTAATGTAATAATACGCGTAAACATTACTAATCAATACTAATATTTTTGAATTTCGACAAAGTAACTGAAATCTTTATTCTTCGTTTAAATAATCAATGTTGTTAAAATTAAATTTCTATGTCTGTAAAAAAAATTGTGTATAATAATTTGTATTATTATATGCATATAACCTTTTAGTTTATTGGGCTTTAGTAAGAAATACTTAAGAGGAACCTTGTATTAAATTATTAAGCTCACAAAAACAAAAAGTTAGAGTGTAACATTTTTTAATGTCATTCATAGAATAAAAACTAAAAATATCGAACATTTCAAATGGCAATGAATACCTTAAAAATATTGAAAAATATACTATGTAGTTATAGAAAATGCTAATAATAACATTTGGTTAAAATTTAAAGTACATAGTATCTACAAATATTTTTTTTCGGATTAAAACAAGGAAATTCATTTTTGTCAAAAACTTGTTTGGAATATAAATTCCTGTTTTCCTATTTTTGAAAAAAATATATTGAAAACATAAGCGTTTTTGATGTTTATTTAATTCACAATTATATTGAAAAAAAAAACAAAAAAATTTGTGCCGTGACCAGGATTCGAACCTGGGTTATTGCGGCCACAACGCAAGGTCCTAACCACTAGACGATCACGGCCGGACGTAAGTTTCTTGTAGAAAACACTGTTATAAATTGTATACTACATTTTATTAAACATCGATCTTGTTTCGATATATTATAGTATAATATTATAATTCTATAATAATAAATTATTAAAATAGATATAATACTATAATAATGAATACAATAATAACCAAAACCTAAATTGTTTTAATTGATGATAATGTTCATTGTTCAATATAAATAGATTCAATTAATTAACCATTATAAGAATAAAGATAGGAATAATAATATTATTATTATATATGATATTATCATATATATTTATACTTCTATAGGTAGGTATATAATATAAGGTAATAAATAATAAAATAATTAGGTATACCTAAGATATAATAGCAGTACCAAGGCAGGTTTTAATAAACAACAGTCATAATATTATAATAGAAATAATGATTACCTACTGCAGATTAACAAATAACAATGTCTTTTTTTACTGTATTATAATATAATAGGTACCTATTTTAAATTGTAATGTACAATATAGTAGTATATAATTTATATCTACATACCTATAATAATATTGTATTATATTATTATCTATTATTGACTATTGTTCTTATTGTATGAGAACATTATAACGGAGGCTTCCTCATTAGTCGACTAAAGGACGTAGGCTTGCTTTAGGTGCTACCTACAACTACATAGTACCAATTTCATGTATTTTTATGTATGTGCGTGGATTGCTTATTTTCCTCGTTCCGTATACCTACGAACCGTCTATAGGAGTAGGTATTTAAAATAATTTTTTTAGTATTTTTAATTGGAATATCTAGGTACTTGAATTAGTTGAATTTTATTTATATAATATTATTATGTTTTTGCACAATTACCCCCAAACTTGCTCAGCATAGTAATAACTAATAAGGGAAGACAAATTTTTTTGTACAAGGTAGAGAGCATTACCAGCTTAGAGCGGTTTGCTGATTAACTATGGTCAAGGAGATAGGGCATGTTTTTAAGTCGCTGCTGATAACTTAAATTGAAGAAATGTGAGGGTTTCAAGTCAATTTTTTTTTTATCTAGAACAGGTAAATCTGGTATATTTTACACACGTTGATCAAGATATATTATCATTTATCACCGTTAGATAAATTTGAAAGTGGTAGGCTTCTTGAGTGAACGAAGTGTGAATAATAAAGAAGTTCAGATTTAGAATATTTTTCATTTTATCGCTTACCTATCTGAGAATGTCTAATGTTTATATATTATTGTACTACTTTTGATCAGTGAATTTGGAAGATTTCGGATATAGTCTGACCGTACCCTTACTTTTAGATGAGTCTGTGTGATTCCGGTAATCCGGTCTAACAGGCGATTATTACCCCCCTATATTATTACCCGTGAGGGGGGGGGTCGACTGTTACATCTATAAAAATATCAATACTTACAATTTATGTGTTAACAGTAACTTACTGTTCAATATTATTATCAGACTATTTTAACATAAATTATAAATATAGTTCAAACACTTGGCTATAAAATGATAACACGACTTTTAGGGCTGGTTTTTTGCTATACACTGAGTTTGCGGAGTGTTTTTGTTGGGTATATTTCAACAAAAATAAATTATATTTAGGTACCTATTGAGAAAAAAATAATACCGTCGGTTAAAATATTTTTTATAATATGTTAAATCCGATAGTATAAAAAAAAAAAACACCTCCATGTATTTAAAATTTAAATTGATATATACAGGACTCTGCACCTGTTCAAGTGGACGTAGTGTCATAATATCACATTCCTAAATAGCTTACAGTGTATGTATAATGTATTTAGTAATATTATATTATATATACTACGTGATCTTTGTCCACCATTGATTTAATGAAAAAAAACTCGTAGATTCCGAGTTGAAAGAACGTCACCAATTCCAAGTGAAAAATTCCTGGAGCACCTACATAGTTATGCCTTTCCTACTGCAACCGACAAATTATTCAAGTTTAATAATATCATACTATTTTCGCATGTAAATCGAGCGACTAAAGTATTATTTAAAAATGCAAGTCATTTTTTAATTAAATAATTTATATTTTGTAAATACACCTAGGTATTGCCATTTATATTGTACTTCTAGAAATTGCTTTCGAATTCGGAGCATATTCTACACATTGTTATTTGCGAACGCTGTGATATCATTTATGTCCATTGTTAATTAAGTGATGATTCAAAAATGAGTAAATATTTTTATGAAGTTATAATATATATATATATATTAATATATATATATATATATAAATATATTAATAAAATATAATATTATATAATATTAATATATTAATATATATATATATTAATATACAACTAGGTATAATAACATAGTTTTATTAAAGGTAGGTATTACGGGAATATTACAACAACAACATATACCTATAATAATATTATGAAAATATTATTTTAATATTTGCTCCGAAATATGACAGCCGTACATTATAATAGCAGTTATTAACACAACATGGAGAGGGTGATAAAATTTTGGATAATATACAAGTATATATTTGAAATTATGTATAATATGTACACAACCTTCCCCTTTTCATCGGTGGCAGTTTTGTAGTACAAAATAATTTACTATTTATTGATATAATGGTCTCTATTATTATATAAAATAAAATAATTTTCAATAATATGAATTCAATACACGCGGTAGGCTTTTAGGCAGACGATTTACATACACCTCTGAAGTGTGTGTATTGTTCTGTTGAGTAAGTAGCGATTAAGTAGAGTGTAAAAACAACGTTTAAACACAATAATATATTATACCTACCTACTAAAGATATTTAACACGAACACTATTTGAATATTATTATTGTTTGCAATACATAAGTACATCTCGTTAAACGCATATAAACATTATATATCCTTAGTGTATTATATTGTGTACCTTGTAAGCATAACAACTGTTCGATATAGATGCGTGGTTGTTCCTACGCATATATACATAGATATCATATATTATTGCTGGAGAAGTGGTCTAAATAACAAAAATAAAATAAATTGCGGTGAATACGTTGTTATGAGAGAGCTGATGGGATGTATTGGAGTGGAATGGAATGTATATAATATGTATAATAAGGGATTAAATATTATATATATTATTATTATTAAGCTTCACGCGAGTTGTATCAAAATCGCAGTCTACTATAATAATTGCGGTGATACATATTATTATTATCATATAGTATACAACCGTTCAAAATAATCCTAACTCAGCTTATATGTTTGGAATTTTAACAATTTATTATATTTTTGAATGAGATCTGAAGAAATACGTCATTCTATAATATTATTATCGAAAAATGCAATGGTGGCCAAGTTAATAGAAATATTTAACCGTGGCAAATTCAGTTAATTCAATTAAATTGCTTTCAGTTAAAAAGTAAAAGTAAAAAAATAAAATCAACTAGATTATAAGTTTAAATTAGGATAGAATATAAAATTAACTTAACACAGTTAAAAAAAATTTAATAATTTTCAAGTTACAATATTTTTAAGTCATAAACTTCCGTAGTGTTTTGATTTACTCAATAATTTACCAAGAAGTTTAACAGTGTATAAAAAATTTGATTATTATAATACATGTCGATTAGAAAAAAATTACCAAATTCGAAAAAGAGTCAACGAACAGTATTAACTAGCTGGTTCCGCCATGACACTAAAAGAAAATTAACTGCACGACAATGATAATTAACTATAAAAAGTTTAGTTACATCAATAAAAATGTTAATTGAATAAGCACGTATAAGTTAAAAACAAAAATAATCAACTAGTTAATTTAAAATTTTAAAAAATTAACTTTTTAACTTAATTTTATCATTCTAACAAGTTAATGCTCACCTTTAGAAAAATGTGTGTAGGTATCGATAATTGCAATAAAATCGAGTGAAACGCTTAAAAAAGTTAACTATTATTTTGGTACTCAGCTCATATATATATATATTATATATATCAGTGGCGGATATATCCAAGTTCTGAGGGGGGGGGGGTGAAATTTCAAATCCACATAGATAATGATGTTTAACCCCCCTCCCCATTGTTTTATTTTGAAATATTTAACTATAATCGGTACAAAAATATAAATAACAACACTTTTTTTCAATATAAATATTTATTTAAAATTTGAAAAATAAAATATTTAATCAAAATATCAAACAGAGTGATAGCACTACCCCTCTATGGGGCATCAGGCACTTGTCCCAAAATTGTATGGAGAAAAAAAAATATTCTACAACTGAAAAATCAATTAGCAGATAACACCAAGTACCAATATAATTAATATTTAAATATTTATAATCAATGGTTGTAGCCAATATTGTAATAATGCATAGTGGTGGCAAAAAGCCTAAGGGGGGGCGGTCCACCAATTACCCACCCCCGATATCCGCCACTGATATATATATAGGTTAGACCTGATTAAGGAGCTTAAATTAAGTATAATGTATTGATATTATAATAAAATATATATTATTATACTAAAAAAAAAATATCTTCACAATATTTATGAATATGAAAATGTATTAAATTTTAACATATTATATAATATTATTATACAACACTCGTGTAAATCTGTAAAATGATTAAATTACATTATGTAAGGCTTTGTGTTAATTATCAGACTTCAAAAAGTTAATTTTTCGATTTATAAGTTTTGGTAAAACAAATAATATAATAATATAATATTGATATCGGAAAACTAAAAGTTATTTTCTCCGCGGGAAAAATCATTAAACGTCATCAGAAGTTATTTTACAGGTCGATTATTAATATTTTATAAACACGGGTTGGTTAAGTTTATTACCCGTCAGTTCACTATAAAATATATGCTAAACTTTAACAATTCGTCTGCGGCTACAAAGTTTCAACCTCTTGCAGGTTTTCGGGGAAATTTTCAGATATTTCGAGCTATACATATACATATTATTATTACACATGCCAACCCAATTAGTGCGTGCGATGTTGCAGTATCAAATTAAAATAATATTATAAACGCAAACATAGACGAGTCGATAAATACAAAGGAAAAACACAATATTATTAATAAAGAACGGAATTATTGTTTCGCGTAGTTGGATTAATTCCTCAGTAGACTATAGTAATAATAGTGATAGGAGCACAATCTAATATTATATGCACCTCCACGTCGCCTTTGAAACGCAAAACCCGAAACGAATCAAATCAATCTGCATTGGCCGTTCGACTGACGGCTATGTTAAACACAGGTATAATGTGTTACGAAAGTTTGCAATCAATTGTGACGAATCGGATGAAACAAAACCACAGATGATTTAACACAAAGGATTCGGCATTAAAATGGTACCCGGACAAGTATACGTAATTTTATTTCGATTTGGACTTTTAATTGATATTGAACAGTTGAAACGAATATTATGAATACGAAATAATAATAGATACGAATGTATAAGTACATGAAGATAGTCCCCCGACTTTGTGCTAACATTTTCTAAATTATTGCAAACAATTTTAAATTAATTGTAAATAATTGTAAATTACATTGGTGAATTTGTAAATCAGCAGAAAACTTAAAAATCAAAAAACAAAAGTCGGTGGGGGGGGGGCAAGTTCACGTAGCCCCCCGACTTTGGCCGATCGACTTCGAACAAATTTCAAACAATTGTAAATTAATTGTAAATATTTGTAAATTACATTGCCGAATTTGTAAATCAATGTTTTATACATGTACCTATCTCGATATAATATTATAGCCATTTATAAATGGTTAATAGTGAAAATATAAGTTTGAAATTTCAAGTTTCAATATCGTCAATCGGATTATTATTTCACTAATATTTTTCAACGATGTAGGCCTTAAAGTAATAATATTTCAAACAGTTGAATCTGCAATAACTCATAAAATATGTAGCTATAGCTTATACAAGTATATGAGTAGGTACTAGCTTTATATTTCAAAATATTAAAAGGCGTCAATATCGGTAATATATATTTTTTTTAAATTAATTTATTACAGCTTCAACATTATAGTCATTAGCCGGGAACAAAAACATATTTACATGTTATTTACAATCATCATAATATTTAAATTAAGGTAATACAGCACAACGTAAATGGTAATAATAGTGTAAGTAGTAATCATACATATTTTTATTAACTATTTAATTATACTATATAGATTGGTTATTTTAAGGAATTTTATTTAACAGTTATATTTTATATGGAATAATCGTAAAAACCTATATTTTTGTTCATTGTAAATATATACATAAAATGCGTAAAACGTGTTCATTAGTAATTGTTTTATAAAATTAATTTCCACTACTCAAAAGTTACCTAAGTTACTCCTTAAGTATAGGCACTTACAACAAAACGTTGTGACACAAAAACTCTGACGCTCTATATCGTATAATCACATTATGGTACATATTATTTTGTAGATATTGAGATTAATTGACACATTTTTTTTACGTTATAGTTCTAAGTTTAATAACTGGAATGAAGCATACTGCTAAGCAGGTATATGGGGTTTTTGTGCTCTTGTACAAATATACCTACGGTTTATTTGGTTTTTAGGTCATTTAGGTGCTAAATATGTCTTCCTGCTCCTCAAATTATAAACAAACACAATACCTATCAAATAAAACTTGTACGATTGTCAAAGTATTAAAATATTATAAATAGTATTATTATAAAATATTATTATTAAAATTATTTGTTATTACACACATATTGATTTAGGTACGTATATATATTAAATATTTAATCAGTTGTAATGGTGAAAATTTATTTTGACTGTAACGGAGATGAGATAAAAAGGCACATCGCGAACGAATATCGCGTTTAACGTCCTGGAAGAATGTATATAGTATATACACTATAGGGGTGATACGATTCTATTTCACGGAGAGAAAAACTTGTGAATTGATGAATATAGGTACCATCTGCCTCCATGGAGGTGCACCGGCATCTTTTATATCTTTCGACTGTTTTATTCATTTATCCGCCATAATATATAAAATGTGGATATAAATGGTAAAATATACATATTGAATTATGCATAATATTATTAAAATAACTAACACCGTATGAATTCGGTATGCGCATACCTAATTTTTAACACCTCACGACTGTGTATCTTGGCCAATTGAATATTATTATTATAGCACGAAGGTATATCTAACTTGATGACTGCCTGAACGCCTAAGTTAAAAACAACAGCACTACCTATATTATTATAGTAGGTACAACATATTATTTTGTTTTTAATGTAGGTATTATATTTAATAATTTGTGATTATTTACGGAAACATCCTGAATAATAATTATTTGTGATCGAAGGATTCCTCCTCAAAACCATTTTTTTAGGGACATAATATAATACCACAACATAAGTCGTTCAGGTATACTACCTATAAAACACTATTCTGAGAAAAGGGTTGACATCATCAATGTGAGTATTGTTAAAATTATCCCTTTCTATACATGTATTATGAAATCCCGAATCGCCTCTTTGATTACTTTGTGCACAGACTATATCATATATCATATATATTATAATATACATTCGCACTTGCATGTGCCTACGTGTGCTACTCAATTTAATTGTAAGCCTGTTATTATTGTGTATGAATATAATTAACGTTAACAAAGTACTTACCATTATAATCGTGTTGTTATCATTTCTTTTGGATTTAAATATAAAAATGAAAACAATGTTTATCAACACGTGAAAATTATTCTTACATTTGATGCCCTCGATGGGTATCCGTGAAGTATTATATTAATACGTTTTTAATTTTCAATAGATTTACTACTATAATCGTTAAAACCTCAGATACGAAATAACACACAACATAGTCTTCGAACAATACTTTCATTAAAAATAATAAGAAAATAAGATTCCAAACGAATATAATATATTTTATAATTAAAACGTTCTATAGGCGCAGCATTGAAATTTATAATATGAAAGCTTTATCAACACAAACCAAATTTAAATTCCAATATATTTTATCGACAGTCAACGGAAATCACATTATAACAAAACCGTTTCAATTTACAATATTACAATATATATATATTTACAATATTGTATTGTTTACATAAAAACCATACTTGGCTTTTCGTGCAAACTTCATGTTAAGTTTTTATATTATGCACATACAGTCTACACAAATTTTATTCAAACAAACTTTTCGTTTTGAATGTTGACATTCGGTAACACGTCATATTGATTGATTTTGTTGTATTTTAATGAACTATGTGTCACATTCAACATGTTAAACTTTAAAAGAAAAAAAAGAACGTTAACCAATAGATAATGTACGCCTAACTCATTTTCGTCATTCGTGGTGTTTTTCGCAGATCAATTGTTTTGCGGCTCTGGAAAATGTATAGCTTTAGAACACATTTGCAACGGCGTATCCGACTGCGAATGGGGACAAGACGAACGGAATTGCGGTAAATTATCATTTTAAATAATAATATTTCCTGCCTCGGGAGGAAAGAAAAACATAAACACACAATCAAACTCGTAATATTTTGAAATGTCACGAAAACGAGAAAATGGCATTTTCTCGTATGTATATATGTGATACATATCCTATGTGCAGTCTTGTAAGGAATACTTTCATTTTGTATTCGGAATACGCATTCTAATAAATGAGTATTAAAGTATTTCGAATACGTTTTGAATACATATAAAAATATATTCTGAATATTATTAGATTATATTTTTTTCCCCTCTAATATTTTCAGTTTTGGAATGGTTGAAAATTAACGTGAGCCAAATCATATATTTTATTCAAAGAGAAAAACTATTAATTGTATAAAACTCATAATGTGCCCAATTTTTAACAGAAAAATTTGGTTTGTCACAACTCACAAGACGTACAAAATTGTTTTTCGAGTTCAATGAAAATATTTTTGAATGAATAAAAAAATACAAAAAAAAATGTTCAGAATTATACGTATTCGAATATTTTTTTTCAAAAAGTATTTACAATTGTATTCGCGAGAAATAAAAAAGTATTTGAATACATTGCTTCGAATACATTACAAGACTGATCCTATGTGTGTGTGTGTTTGTGTATATTATACAGTGCGACTTAGTGGCGAGATGGGAGTGCGAGGTGAAGGGATGCTGGAGCTTTATTTGCCGAACACGACGTCGTGGAGACCCGCGTGCATTCAGAGTTGGGATTCAGACCTGTCGGCCACCATAATTTGCAACATTCTTGGATACAAGTAATATCTATATGATTCGCCTATCCCCCCCCCCACCACGCATTGTTTATCGATTACGTAAATCGCATACAACTTTGACATGCTCCACTGCTATATTAATATAAAGTGCATAATATATAAGACAGAATATCGATTTTTTAGTATTTCTCTACGATAAAATTATAGCCACATAGTAGAACCCTGTCGTGTCCGCCCTCGGTGAGTTCACTACTCCAGTTGATCCTACAAAAGTAATATCTCCATTTAGTATACAATATTGATATTTATAGGGATATTTAGGTAGTTATTTGAATTTACCGATGTATAGCGTAGGTACCTGCAGGTACCAGTGGCTGCTCGTCAGGTGAGGCAAGTGAGGCTCAGCCTCACTTAACTGTTGTAAAGAAAAGGGAGGTATATACTATAGTTATAGTTATTTCCATAATCGACTTTAAGAATATTATATTCAATAATACATTATACATAATAGAAAAGCTTTTTGTTGTCATATAATATTTTCATCATGAAAAAATGAATAATATTTATACATACTTCGACACTGTTATTAAAAATCACGAAGAAGTTCGTGGAACGATAGAACGATCTCGACGAAAGCCGAAGAGTGCCGAGAGGCTAGAAATATTCAGCCTCAGACGAGTCACGAGTCGGACGGCCGTACGATTATAAAAATATATATCATGATAGCGGGGGAAGTCGGAATATTATTATTAAATGAGGCTGAACGATTCGGGCCTCAGAGTTTGACAACATTATTCATTAGACATTTGTCGAAACTAAGTGATTTCCACTAATAGAAAAAGGAATGGAGAGGTTGCCATCATGTCGTTTAGTGTAAGTGTATACCTATTACCTACCTATAATACTTTTATCACAAACTAAAGATGTTATCGGTTTTTATCGAACAAATAACAATGAACATGTTATTATTATTCAATTTTTAATTTTGTACTTGTACTAAGGGTCTAATAGAAGTTTTTAAGGAGCCCTACTTCATACTTGTACTATTGTAGAACCGTGGTAGTATTCAATAGATTAATAATTTATTGTTTACTTGCCTCACCCCTCATAAGGTTCACGAGCCGCCACTGGCAGGTACATATGATTATATAAAATTCGATCTTGGTGTGTTGGTGTTTTGGTGTGGGGACAATTGGACATAAAAAAATAAATAATTTTAATCAATCAATAAAAATATCAGTAGTGAAAATTAAAAAATTAAAACACAATAAGAAAAAAAAATTATAATACACCCCAATAGATTAGTAAAGAGTTCTTTAAATATCTAAAGAAAAATTTAAAAATGTTAAAAATTAATAATTTAATATTAATTGAAATTTGAATGGAAAGCAAAAACTTCCTATCAATTATTTTACTATATACATGTCATATACGATTATAGTACTTATATTTTAAATATCAGCAGCTTATCGCATAAATTATAGCTTTTGCGTGTTCCTGATTCGCACGAAAATGTTTATCAACCGACACCTCGGTATTTTCATCGTCAATGTTATATTACAAATTACAGACTATCCTCTAAAAGCATGCTCGGCGAGAACAACAAACTTTTGGCCTCCGTTAAGTACAACCAATCAGAAGAATACTACGACGAAAACAAAATGACCGTTTACAGAGAAATCCGATACTGTCCGGATTCGTACTTGTACCCGTCTATAAGTCTATTGTGCACTAATTTTGGTAAGTTTTTTTTTCAATTGGTTTAATTTTTTACAATTTCATGGAAAACACCATTTGAGTAGAATACATTGGCAAAAAAATAAATAATAATACCGAGGGGGGGGGGGGGGTATATTACTTATTAGATGAATTATACTGCAGTGTAATCTCCAAGCTTCCTCACAACTATTTTGCCTTAATTAATACATCTATTCAAATTTACATTTTTTTTTTGAAATTTTAATACTTAAGTAGTAGCATATTTTCTGGTAGGTACTTAGATTTATTCTAAATGAAAACGGATTTTATACGTATAGTATTATTTATTAAGTATATATTGATTTCTTTGAAAATATTTATGTATATGAATTAAAATTCTAACAAATACTTAATTTAGAAGTTATTAACTTAAATAAATACTTTTGCTATGTTTTTTTTTAAATTATGAAAATGAAAACTAGTTATTTACAATTTTATAGTTTGGGTAAAATGACCAAGAATAATACGCACTAGTTGAAATATCATACATATTTTATTTTTCATGTAAAACTATTATCAGAAATTATTCGTTTGAAATTATATTTAGATTTTAGAACAGTAAATATTTTCAAAAAAAATCATCTGACTAACAATAATGTTTATAAATTATAGGTATATCATTACGAAATATTCTTTAGATGGTTTAAAAAAATCTAAGCATTTGAAAATGCGGTCTTTAGGTAGATTTGAAAATTCTAAAATCAGAATTTGAATAAATACTTACATTATTAAAGGATAAATAATAAGGGTGTGATTTGCCTTGAATACTGTTAAGTATACTAAACACCTATTCGTGTTTTATGTGACTTTTATACAATTTAAATTGCATTTTAAGAGAAACAGTGTAATAATATAATTCCAGGACATAGGTAGAGATATGGTAGTTTTCGAAAAATATAAAGCGATTAATGTTTTAGTTTTATTTTTACATTTTTTATAAAATCTGAATTTTTTTACCTCCACGGTCTATAGTCTATACAATATAATATAGGTACGAGATTATAATAGTAACATCGACAGTTAAAATATATCCTACCCTCCCCCTCTTAAAATGGAGTACCTACTGAGTCACCCGATCAACTCTCTTATTCTCCATAAAAACGACCAACGTCTAGTCAATTTTTGTGATTATCGCAGAGTGCGGTGTCAGACGGAGACCGCAAACCATGAATAAGAGGATCGTGGGCGGCAGACCATCGCTGCCCGGCGACTGGCCGTTTTTGGCCGCAATCCTCGGCGGCCCGGATGAAATATTCTACTGCGCTGGAGTGTTGATATCCGAACAGTGGGTTCTGACGGCTGCTCATTGCACTGGAGGGTAAAATCATTATAATATAATTATAATAATTATATCACACATGTTTTTTGCCCACAATGGAAATTACGGAATAATAAAATCACGGTGGTACATAATGGTGTCATCATGGTGATCGGTCCACTTGCTTTTTCAGGAGGAAAATCTTGGGCGACCTATCAGAGTGGACTATACAGCTGGGCATGACGAGGAGACATTCCCATTCGTTTTACGGACGAAAAGTGAAAGTGGAAAAAATCATCAGACACGAGATGTACAACAACGGGCCGGTTCAGCACGATCACGATATCGCACTTTTCAAGGTATACTTATGAATATAATATATTATACCTACATGGTAATTCGACATTGTTATGGTTTTCACCGACTGAACTGCAACGAAAATCATAGACCCCCTCCCCAAAAATTAGAGCCATAAGTGCCAACTATGTCGACAATAATATAATATTATATTATTATGTGTACAATATTAGGACAGATTTTTTTCATATGTGTACAATGTTGTTTGCTACCATCAATAACAATTCTATTTAATATTTTTAAAATACGATTTGGGAAATAATTTCTATATATTATAATAATGTACTTAATTTATGTAAATATTTCGCAAGTATAGTCTGTTCAGAATGAGATCGGTACGGGTGGCCAAATAGTGCGCATGGGCGTGGCTTTGTTCCTGGACAGCACCCGACGCGTCGCCGTAGTGGGGACAGCGTCTGACCAATGACCATATGTCTGACCGTCGCCGGACGAAAACTGGTCGCCGCCGTGTACCGATCCCATTCTGAACAGACTATATAGTTGAACAACCGATGTTCATTATAAGTATTGAAACAGTTTTATGTGTACCAACCTACGCAGGTTTGAGCAGAAGCATAGGCGAACATCGATGGTGGGGGGCCTTAGTCCCCCCCAAATATCTCATTCCCAAAAACAGTGAACTTTTTCGTTATTTGGGAAGTCCCACCTCCCCGCTCACATAGATATTAAAAATGTAAGTGCCCCCCCCCCCCTGGAATTTTAATGGATTGTATGGGCGGTGGTATAGGTGTTTAGAGGAGTATCAAGTCAGTGGATGAGTGAGTGTACGAGAACAAAAACGGTGTGTATAATATATATTAGTACATTATGTATATATTATATGAAGCAGTCATCTATATTAAAACTGTCCAGGTATATTCTAAAATGAAATATGGTCCGTAGATGACCGACATGTTTACAGGTACCTAAGTGGTTTGACAATAAAATCTGTTATTTAATAATGTAATGTTCAAACCGGCGTTTTTCTTTTCAGCTCAGCGAAAAGTTAGCATTCCACGAGTTTTTACTTCCGGTGTGTTTACCGCCGCCAAACATGGTTCTGAAAGCAAACATCAGCTGCACAGTCATCGGATGGGGTAGACGCAATGGTCTCGAAGGTAAAATCAATCAGTTTTCTGTAAGAAATAGTATAATAGTATTAAGCTCACCTTCATGAATTTGGTCTATAGCACTGTCATGTACTATAGATAATCGTGCTCTATGGCAGGTGCCGATACAAGGAGAGGACATGAAAGCGATGCCCCCGCCCCCACAAATGTCACGAAATAAAAATTAAATTATTATATAAATTGTTTTTATTTTTTTGTTATTCAGTAAATAGTGATCTTTTCAAAGTTCTTACCTAGTTTTTTTTAATTTCTTAGTCGAAAGTACTTATAATATTTTTTATTATTATTCAATTTTATATATTATTTATGTCCAGAATATGAAATGTCCCCCCCCCTAATAATTACTCTAGATCCGAAGCCTGCTCTACAGTGCGTATTTTAATGATGATCCCGGGAATATAATAATTTTTTAAATATTGATCATAAATTTCAGTTTTAAATTAAACTAATGGTTGTAAATGATAAAAATGACAGCTGATTATGGATATTATGTCAGTTTAGATATTTATTCTTTAGAAAAAAGTTATTAAGTAACTATAATTTAATTTTTTTTTTAAATCTGTACAATTATCACAAAATACACGATCCAACCTTCATTTATTTACGTTGAAAAAATAAAAATAAACATACTGAAATTAAAATACTGAATAACATAAAAATAATATATATAAATTTTTTTTTTTTCAAAGAAATTTCCCGAGAGGTCGGTGAATATTCCGAGAATATTCCCTGTTTCCGGGAACTATCCTTAGGGAATATTCCTAATGGCACATCACTAATTGTGACATCACGCAGACACACAGTTACATATTTTTGATTTAGTCCTACTCATGTCGTAGTACCTCCGCTGGGAGGCCTCTACATTCGGGATAATCTGTCATTTATTTTTATTTTTTTTATTTTTTACTTTCATCAATTATTCTTATTGTTCATGTATTGAAACAGATTGAATAAAATATTTAAATTACAAAAAAAAAAAAAAATATTTTTGACGACACTGTGTATTATGCAAGTTAATACATAGCAATATAAGAGTACGACTGTTTACAATCTACAACTATAGGCTACGAGTATGCTATAATGTAGCTTATATTAATATTAATATTATATTTTATTTTATTCGATATTCATAATTTGTATTTCATAATAACACAGATAGGCACATTTTGGTTAGTGAACAATAAAGCGTGAAATATTACATTTTAATTTTAATTTTAAATGATATAGGCACCTATATTGTCTACATACCTTATAGGTTATAATAACCTTTAAGGTTGAAATATATTTTCAAATAAACTTTGTTTTTTTTGTGCTATCAACATTTAGTGGGTTAAATATGGTGGCGCTGTAGGTACAGCTAACAGAATAAGTATTTTTTTTATTTAGTATTATGTTTTTTTGTATAAAATCAATGAGTATATATTTTAAATATTCTTTCAAAATGCGTTTGAAATATAAACATTAAACAAGTATAATTATTTAAATACTAAGTATTATAAGTCTTATCAAATACTTACATAGAAGGAAGCTTAATGCTTATAAAGTGTAGTTTTTAAATTTAATAGTAAAATTCACTGTTTAAAAAAAAAAATAAAACTGAATAGTTGTTTAGTAGTAGAATACCTACATAAAAAAAAGTAAATACCATTTTCTAAGAAAAAAACATTGACTGTATAGGTCACTGTAAATGACATTTATATTGTTTTGAGTATAACTTATAGAAGTATTAAGAATGGACTGTTTGAATGTTTGGCTTTTTGTCTAATATCGATTTCAATTAAATTGCATATCTATCATCATGACGTTTGCTCGTGTATATGGCATCTAAAAAATGAACAATGAGTATTATTATAATTACAATTTGCGGTTGGCTGCGACAGCGTACAAAACCGAAAATCACAATTCCATTTGAAATTCAAATCGTGAAATTAAAGCGAATAATATAATATTGGATTAGTAGTGTAGGTGTTGTGTGCTTCATAATACAATTTAAATCATTATTATTATTTTTATTATTACAACGACGGTCAGACTTTTCATTCAATTCCATCGCGCGGTGTGATAAGTGTTTGTTGCAGGTGATTTATCACACATCATAGAATTTTTTCCACCCGTGTGTTAATGTATAAAAGAATGGATTAGAATAAAATCAAATCCATTCAACGGTTTAACGCTATTCGACGAATTAAATGTATAATATGAGAGAAAAAATCTTCCTCGATGAGGTTGTCAATGACGGATTATTCATTCCCTTTCACCTGCACTCGAATTTAAATGTCGCTTCGGGTTATGCCTTTTATCTTTTCAACTGCATGTTCGAAAGTTTTGGGACCAACGGCTATTGTTCGGTGGCAGATCAATAAATTTTTACTCGGATTTTTTTCTCCCCCCACTCGAGAATATAGTTATAGTAAAAACCTCATTCCGCCACCATCGCCACCTGCAGACTACCTACCCGAGCTGCACACGTTCCAAAGTTTCCGTAGTACTAAAAATCATGTGTTTTCATATAAATTGAGGATCGTAAATTTCGGTTTTTCCTGTAGAAATCAGATTATTGCCGTACAATATTATTTATGCATGTATATATTTTCGAGTTTGTTGTTTCCGATTAGACTTTTCGTTTTCCGATATAAATGAACCGCACCTTCCAATGTGTTCCGCAAACACATTTAATATTATATTTATATAGTACTGTTTCCGTTTTATATAAGAATAAAATTTCATATTTTCAAGGCCACGATTTCGAAGAATACAATTTATTTTTTGTTATAAATAAAATATGTGTTTTGAATTTAAAAGTTATTATTATTCAACGATGTAATGATGTTTAAATATAATGTTTATTTATCAGAACATAATTAAAAAGAAACCATACAATTGTTACGTATAATACAGTATAGAAGTTTTCTTTTGTTAATAAAACCAAAAATAAAGTCACGTTTATTACCTGTAATATACATGTAATATTCAAGTAGAGTGAACAAAATAATTAGCAACACAATTATGTATTAATACACTTGAATAGACTGTACAACATGTAAATAAAACATGTGTAACAGGCTACATCCCAAAAATTACGTAAATATAATTTATAATAATAAAAAACGGTATTTATATTATAGCTGGTGTAACGTATAATACTCGTCTTAAGAGTTCACAGTGCACTTCCTTCGTCACAGGATTTAGGATTATTAAATTGTATAAGTCGTATAAAATTAAAAATAATAAATAATATTCTCACCTTGGTTCTGGTTAAAACCATAACTAAAAAACATCACATTCTTACATTACTCCAAAACTGCAACTTGCATTTTTAATAATATATGTTTAATAATTTATTATTTTATGATCATCGTTTAGTCAGTTGGTGTTCAAAATTCAGCATGTTGACGGTATAAATCAACCTCCTATGAATTTTTTTATAATATAATTATTATCTTGTTGACACATTTATATTTAAATCTTTGATATAATAATTGTCAATATGATATATTCAAGTAACATCCAAATTATAGTGGCACTTATAAAGACACCGAAGTATTTTAACTGGAATAATTCGATCACAAACATTATTTCACTATAATTATAATCACTTGGCTTTTTTTCCTTTATTTTTTGTCAACGACACTATACATATGTTTTCCGTCATTTTCATAAAAACAGAGAAGATTTCTGACCTTAACTTAGAAATTGTAATTTTTCTGACTAACTTTTCAGTCCTCAATCAGCCAAAAAAGTACTCACCTTTTGGGATGATATTATTATGTAATTACGAAGTATGGTTATTACCAGTTACCTATAGAAAATTCAAAATACCTAAAAAGTAAATACAAGTAGTACCATTTTCGATAATAACTGAATACATAGAGTGTAATATAAGTCTATACGACTTACAGAGTCTTTAAGTATATATAAAATAAAACAGCACAATTTAAAATAAGACAAAAATACATAATATAGAATAATACCTATTTAGAACTGCAGTAAGTACCTACATATTAGCATTCACTAATTACACAATCAATCCCACTTAACATTCGACGTTGGCGTATGTATTTTCTTGTTTTATTCTCAAATAAATTGAATTTAGGTAAATCAATTACCGCTATTATCGCGATTGGTATCCTTAAATTCGTGTATTTTCACCCCATCTATTCGTCTGTGTACATATAATATTATTATTATATAAACCAATTTCTCCTGTATTTTAAAATTGAAAAACGCTATCGAAGCTTACACAGTAGTATTAAGAATATTGTATTATATTTGACAGGATAAATATTAAGTAGAGCGGCAAATATAGAATGCAGTGAAGTCGAATTATCTCCTTCGACATTTGCTTAACGAAGTGGATTTAAAACCTAACCGAAAATAACAAAATAATTGTTAGAAAACAGTTATTAAAATCATACAGCTACCTACGAATGCATTAAAATACAATTTATAAGACACAATTTACATTTCAAAATGTCAAAAAAAAAAAACCAATTAACTCTGCAACGTTATTAAATAAAACGAACAATAGCGTAAAAATGAATTATTTTAACTAAACTGCACAGAGTTTAATTACAAATTATAAACGGTTTGTTATGAAACTTTAAAATTTTAAATAAAAATAAGTTTGATTGTTACTCTGTTAATCATTTATTTTTTATTTTTTATGAAGTACTTACAAACTATAAGGAGTCTCAAAATTAAGTTTTTTTTAAATTTTCGTATAGGTATCAAGTTATAATTTTTATTTTTTTCTTCATTGAGACGGGACGAAAATAAAATAAAAATGCGATTATGTAAAGTTATGAACGAATATTGACAGAATATTTCTAAATTAGGTATTAAAATGTTCAACAATTCCAAATCCTCGAATACACACACGCTCAAATGAACCTATACGTATAACACTATTATTTACATAGGACATGTGACTGGCAAAATAAATATGAATTTTTCATTGCAAACAGTTGTAAAGTGTTTCAGGGCTTATCAAACATTTAAAACGAGCATAATAAACTATTTTTTTAATCCCTACATATATTTATTTATTAAATCCACGTTTTTGTGAATTATATTTTAATTGTATTCATTCATTTACTTTGATTATGTGAGCTAACAAATATGAGCTATTTTTTTTTTATTATTTACCTTGATTGTTAACTAAAAATTCAGTTTATAACAACCACTTAGAAGGACTATTGTGACATTATTATTTTTTTGAAACTTATTATATTCAAATATTCGAGTACAATAGTACATATTATTATTTCTATTATTTTATAGCAAATAAAAAAGTACATAAAAATAATTGTATTATGTTCTTTAACAGAGAACCTAAAAACAATTATTATTGAGTTTCTAATAATAAAAATAGTTTTTCAATTGGGTAGATACCTTGTCGAAGAAACTATCAAATTAACCCTACCATGGTACCTATAGTTATTAAATAGGTATCCTTTTAAAAAAAACTAGTTTTTATTCTACAAATTGTTAAAACTATGATTGTCGAAAAGCAATGCTCTCAAACCGTTTTTTTATAATAGTTATAGGTGATGTCATAAACTTATATCATTTCTTTGCCGGAGAAATCGAGAAAAATTTATTTTAACTCTATATATTTTTTAATTAATTTTTAACTGTAATTGGCTTAACATAAATATAATATGATGTTACTAATCTAACTTTTCTATTTTTATTTATAATGACACTTTTTTTAATTTTTTAATAAAAAAAATATATTTTGCTCAAAAACATGCCTTACAGGAAAAACTCTCACGCCTCGTAGATTGATCTGATTTCGATGATTTTTTTTTTTTTTGATAGATAAACACTTCTTACAGGACTTGGATTTTCAACATTCGATTTCTAAACCATATAATACGATTTTGAATATGACCAATTTTCACGAGATTATGTTATTTTCATTATGTTTGTTTTTTAAGCAACGAAATTAAAAATCAAAGCCCAATAAGTCCTGTGGAAAATTATCCCCTTTCCAACGAAAAAAAATTATTTAAATCAGACTTCTATACGATGCGTGAGAGTTTTTCCCGTAACGCGTGTTTTGATCAAAATATCACGTATTTTATTTTTGGTCAGCAAGTGCTCATATTCAGCTCGTTACCTACCCGGATAGTCCGGTACCCGCATACAATCACACACACACTTATTATCATTGACGACTAACATAAAAGACATGTGGCCACGAAATTGAATATGGCTTAAATATTGCCCCTTATTACACACGAGCAGGCCACTCATTTTGACAAAAAAATCATTGTTCTATAATAGATAATAAGCACTTCATCGTTTTATACTTCCATAATTCCACACTTCCAGTGTGAGAAATGCAATTTACAGAGTTGTAGTGTTAATACTGAATATGCTGTATATATTGTTAAACGTTGACCTACATGATTTTAGTTATTTTTTCTTCAGTATTTTATCGTGTTGTGTTTATGTACCTAATAATAGCTAGTATACATGCGTGATTTCTCAACAGGGCCATTTCTTAGGTCCGCTGCTGTGCCCGATGGAAGGATTCAGAGACCGGTGGTTCGTGGGTGGCGTCGTCAGCTGGGGCGTGGAGTGCGCTACACCAAGTCTGCCGGGTGTGTATGTCAATGTGCCCATGTACACGGAATGGATCAAGAACAACATACGCACCGACCAGCTGTTTTCGTCGACAGACGACGAGTATTGAATGCGATTTTCCATGAGCAAAACGCGATCGGCTTTCATCCCTTCGTCGATCCAATCCCCATGCCCCTCATCACCTACCTACCATTTGAAGCTGCAATTGACTGCATCGTAATCTGCAGCGGTTTTCGCCTTTGGGGGTTTCCCCTGCTGGAAAATAAAATATCAACGAAAATACTTATAATATAATATAGGTACTGGTTTAGTATTGTAGTGCACTTTCGGCTTTCGTCGACCAAATGGAAGTATTCCATATTATACAACTGGTATAATTGACATTGCGTATTACAATATAATATTGTCATGTGCAATGTTCAATGTATTACATGTTCCACGACCACCTCTTCCGTGATTTTGATCGAAGACGATCGGTTCAATTGGAAATATATATAAAAAAAACAATACAATAATATTACATTGCAACTTATCCGGACGACGTACCTCCGCAATATTATTATCGTTTGATAGGTGTATAATATTGTGTAAAACTCCTCGAAGAAACTCAATATTTATATAATTGTTGGTTTGTCTATACATAATATACAATTGAAAGGCTTTAGGCACTTATATAGCTACTATAGGTTTTCTGGGTTCGATATAGGTACGATAATTTCGTATTGTAAACTATATAGTGTTATATGCAGACGATGCGATGGTTGGATATCATACACGGAAACAATATTTCGGAAATTTTTCAGACGATCAATTTTCTCACAAAATTATCGGAGCTTCGCGGTTTGCGCTACTATATTATATCCATTTAAGACGTTCGTTGATACGATATTTTAACACGTATCATCACTGTCGGTACATCCTATGATATTTGTTTAAAATAGGTAAATATCCTTTAATATATGTCTTGCAACTTGTATAGAAAGCGTACAGCACTGTATACGTTTAAACAATGTGACACATACAATCATAATATTATGGTCATCCGTCCAACAGCATACTCCTGATTTTTCGTAGATATATTGTAGTTTTACTTCGTTTGACATTTTTACTCAAATTAACGATGAGGATATAGTATAGTCGTTATACTATAGCGTATACAGTCATACGCAAACACTCAGACTTCTTGACAACAAAATATTCATACACTAATATGTACCTTTTTTTCTTTTTTCCCTTGTTCAACCGACAGCAGAGGATAGGCTCTGTTAGAAAAATACTATACTCCTCTGCTGCCATCGTTTGTTGGTGGATACAATTTATAAATGAGACACTTATAAGAACAAGGGCCCAATTCGAACTTTCAATTTTTTTCAGGAGACAAAAAAAACTTATTCAGTTAAAAATTATTAGTATGATCACAAATGTTGAATTATCGTCATATTTAATACCTTCAAGTCTATTATTTTTTTCAGTTAGAAGTTATTTTGAATATTTCAGTAAGTCAAAGTATTTGTTTGAAAATTGTAAATTTGGGCCTTTGTTGAAAAATGACTAATTGGGCCCTTGTTCTTATAAGTGTCTCAAATATACTAATATACCAGCTAGGTGTTTACAACTTTCCAAACGGGTTATAATTTTATTCCGTATAGATTTATTAGGTATTATAAATGCCACCCACGTTCTTGTTTCCAGTAAACGGGACCCTTAGTTAATAATCTACAAGGCGTTCGACATCTAACAGAATATATTATAGAAAACAGTTAAGTTACATATTATTATAATATTGATTATGATCGCAAAGAGATATTTTTTTATCGAAACACTTAACTATAATACTATTACCTATAAAAAACGTTAACTTGCGATTTTCGGCAAAACTTTATTAATTTTCTATACACACACGCCAGGTACAACAACTGTTATGGTGTCACTAGCCACATCTTCCATTATTATAATGTTGAATTAAAAAATAAATAAAATTGCTCATTGACAAACACACACACACATACATTGGTTAGAATATTATTACAATAATTGTAATATAATATACTCCAAAATGTAGGGTGGTAAAAGCGTAAGCGATAAACAATCTTATGCGGAAGTCCTACTCGGAGCGCATTGTAATCTTCATGGCGATGGAATTATAGACAATAAACATAATATTTTACACATTATTCCAAAGACAAAAAGTGAGATTTTTTTATTTAAATTCATTTAAACTTAAGTAACAATTAAAAAATTACATTAATCTTAATGACAAAAATAGGCTAAGAAATAGTTGTGCATAGAATCTAAATATAATACTATTGTACTATTGTACTATTGTATTATCCAGTAGTTGCAGGGCTTTCCAAGGATCGAAGAGTGAAAATAATTTGAAAAGATTTTGATTGATTGACTTAAATTTTCCAGTCGTGGAACCAGGCGTTAAGCACAGTTAGGTGATTTTGGATTTTTTGGGCAGCTTGTATGGGATCTTTGTTGATAACAAGAATAGCAGTGTCATCTGCAAATGTAAAAAGTAGAGTGTTTTCGTTTAAATGTAGGTCGTGGGTAAAGACATTGGATAGGAAGGGGGCTATATCGCTGTCTTGGGGGACACGGGAAGTAGCTATTTTAGTGTTTGAAAGCGAGTAGTTAATTTTTGTGACTACTTAAATATTAAGTGTTAAATATAGTTTAATTAAAAATAACCCCTATAATACTTATGACTTACGATTAATATGTATCCATAGAATGTACTCATAACTCTGATACATTGAGGTTACAAATAGTAACAAATTAAGTTTAATGAGTTACAAATATTTTGGAGTTAAATGAGTTGACTGGGGGGCTAGTCTTAGATTTAGAAATGGTCATAACTCTGATACAGTTAGGTTACAAATTTTAAAAAGTTTATTATAAATGGTTACAAATTAAAAGGAAAATTATGAATTTAATTTTAATCGATTTTGTTGAAGTGAGGGGGCTTGCGTGAAGTTGGTCCCTCATTGGGAAACCAGTTGTAACTTTTAAACTACGAAGTTACACATATTTTTTAAAAAAATTTTACAAATAGTTACAAATTAAAAAAAATCAGGGTACAAATACTTTGGAAGTTTTTAGTTAAGTGGGGGGGGGGGCTAACTTCACCCACGTAAAATGTATTATTGGATGAAATAGTACACTATGGTGTAATCAAAATTTTAAATTATAAATTTCAGTATTAATAATTTAATAGTTTAAAAGTTCACATTAGAAAATCGTGGTTCTTGAACAATATGCAAAAAGTGGCAATGGTGCATTTTGGAATGTCATCCCTTTTATACACAATTGCCGTAGAGAGGGACTTGCCACAAGGACAAAACCAGTTTTTTACACTGTACAGTAAGGTGTCCACTGTTGAGTGTACCTCATTTTTGATAAAATCAATTGAGGTCACTGTAGTCTGGATGTAATTGATGTAATGACTGTAAATTAATAAATCATTAGGGGAAAAAAAGATACAGCATTAAGATAGACAAACCTTTATTATTAAGTAAGTATTAGTATTATAATATATTATACATTTATAATTTGTACTACCTACTATTAATTACATACGGTATTGGTTGGATTATTTTTTGTCGAAAACATCGAATTTATTTTAATATAATTTATAAGAGTATTTATAATGCGATAAATAATATAATATGTAATTGTATTTTTATTTATCTTCAAACGAGAAAAAACAAAATATTTATTCACATGTAAACAGCTTCTTAATGAATTCTGTGTATGAATCATTCATATATTTATTACAAAAAAAAGTTATCGGTCGTTTGGGATCTGCAAAATAAATTGGTATTAGATTTTTTGAGTAGGTTCGTTCTATTTCCCTTTCATAAACGCGTACAGAAATCGATTTGTTTAAGCATATAAAAAGAACAATTTTTAGCCCACAAACTCTTCAAAATTATATTTAAAACAGACCAATTTAATCGTACTTATTTTAGCTATGAAAATATTAAAATTTTCTTCTGTGAACTAAAACATATTTCTTATAACTTCCCGATGTTTAAATAAATATTACCAATACTTTGTACAGAGATAGAAAAAATTTATCAACATAAATATAAAAAAAAATATAATTATAAAATGACTAACATGGAGACAACTGGGCTCGCCAATTAATATCCAGCCCATGGAATAACCTGATTTTATTACACTGTTAAGTTATACTTGAGCAGAAAAACGATGAGGTTAGTCGAACCCAATTCTTTATTTTTTCACATAGGAATAAAACCGATGAATGTTCAGTTGGCTACGAAAAATATTGGCTAGCATTCCTTGGATCACCGCCTTAGTCAATTGGTTACTAAAGCCGGGGGCAACACCACTTACCCTAAGTTATTTTTTGTATTTAATCATCAGGTATTCAATATAAACGACAGAACTACAGGACTTTCACAGTATTCAAACACTAATATTTTAGTTAGCGATCATTCACGGGTGTTTTTGGCATTGATTATAACCATTTATTTACAAGTTATAACATTAGTTATACATACCGTCTGTGATAACTTGATGCAAGTCTTCTGCAAAATACGTAAAAATTACATTATTGTGATGATTTCCCATATTTTTTTATATAACTAATATCATATTTGAACGTAATTCGGTTAGTTAAAATCGTAATTGAATCTTAACATATTTTATTTGAAATTATGGACAGGAGCTATATTACCTACCTACTTATTTTTATTTTTTAGTAATCACATATTAAGATAAATGTAATCAAAAAAAAAACACAAAAATAATTATGATTCTATATTTCAACATCAAACTAAACATCGTTCTATTTTTTCTAACACACACAAATAAAAATTTAATTTTTTTCTATGATCAGTCACATATTATTATTTATCCTCGTCACTCTGTAGTTAATCTATAAATTTTATGATTTATGAGTAATATAACTAATTGTTACAGTATCTGAATATAATGAATTTCATTCTCTGCATACAAAAATATTTTGTCGATACCTAATGGTTTGTCTGGAATGACATAAAACGCTGGAGTCCATATTTTAACTCACTGTGAATGAATTGTCTAGTCACTGGACTGTAGTGAGTAAATCTTGGTATTTGAATGAAACTATATGTTTATGGAAATTCCGTGTTTCATTATTTTACATATTTCATATGTTACTTGCTCATATTTAGTATTAAAATAATTTTTTTATTTAACCATTTTTTTATTAAAAATAAATCGTAATTCACATGATGATATAATTATTTATCAAGTGCTTGTGCCTAGAAAATATTTGCCAAATTTAAAATATTTTAAAGATTTAAAAATAGGAGAGCATAATATTGATATGTCGATAAAGGTTTTAATTATTAAATGGTGGGATAAAAGAATTGTTAGTCTTTTGTAAAACTTCCACAAACCCCGAATATGTTACAGTGGTACACAGAAGATCAAATAAGGATGGATGGTAATAATATGTTTCAAAAGGAAATAATAAAAATAAAACGATTAAAGGTTTCCTCCGAAAAAAATCTAAAACTCTTGTATCCATAACATTGATGGAGAAAGATCTACTAGTGGCGGCTCGTCAGGTAAGTAAAGTGAGGCTCAGCCTCACCTAACTGTTGTAAAGAAAAAGGAGGTATATACTATATACTAAAATTATAGCTATTTCAATAATCGACTTTAAAAATATTATATTCAATAATATACCCTACATTTTATATTTTTATAATAGAAAAGCTTTTTGTTGTTATTTAATATTTTCATCATGAAAAATGAATAATATTTATACATACTTTGACACTGTTATTAAAAATCACGAAGAAGTTCGTGGAACGATAGAACGATCTCGACGAAAGCTGAAGAGTGCCGAGAGGCTAGTAATATTCAGACGAGTCGGACGGCCGTACGATTATAAAAATATATATCATAATAGCAGGGGAAGTCGGAATATTATTATTAAATGAGGCTGAACGATTTGAGCCTCAGAGTTTGTCAACATTATCCATTAGTCAACTACGTGATTTCCACTAATGGAAAAAAAACGGAGAGGTTGCCATCATGTCACTTAGTGTAAGTAACCTACCTATAATACTTTTATCACAAACTAATGATATTATCAGTTCTTATCGAACAAATAACAATGAACATATTATTATTATTCAATTTTCAATTTTGTACTTGTATTACTAAGGGTCTAATAGAAGTTTTTAAAAAGCTATGATCCCTAAATAGATCCATGGTAGTATTCAATTGATTAATAATTTTAACAATAATAATAATTTACCACATAGGTATAAACATAATATTTCAGTCTTCTATGCTAAACAGCTATAATATACAGATACACAGTGAATAATTATACATACGGTTTTCATACAATTCTTGGTATTTTATTGACAAATCTGTAAAAATTAACTTTATTCAATAATGTTTTCGTATTGTTTTTGGTATAACTAATAACACATATCAACAACGTAACTATATTCTTTAAAATGTTAAATATTTAATAGATTCAACAGTGAACAGATTGTTCTTCAGGTAAAAAATGTTAATGTTATTTTATTACTTATTTGAAAAATATGTACATGACTTATCTTACTTATGTTTCTGTATGCCGTACTTATATACTTTTTTAGTAATTGCGTATCAATATAATTTTAGTTTGAAAAGATGGAAAAGTGGGTACCACGCTGTTGTACAGTACTTGTCGAGAATGTCGTTGTAATGGATGTGTCAGATTTGAATTCAATGATAAATAATTTCTACGATAAACGTTTCTGAGCAGAGATATTGTCTCAGAATAAAAATATAAAAATCAAAAATATCGCATAGTTTTAAATATTATAACTATTCAGTGAACTTTTTTTTTTGACAGATTTAAACTCGTTGAGAACCTTTTAAATTAAAATTCCAAATTTTAGGTACAAAAATAAAACTTTTATGAATTTCTAACTCAAAAATAATTTAAGACATTTTAAAAATGTCTCATGGACATAATTTAAAATGTAGCTCAAAATAGTTTTAAAATTTTACCATGCATGGTAAATTATAATTTTAATGGGGCTGGAGCGTGATTAATTTTCGTTCGAAAACATGGCTCACAACTTCAATCACTACTCCCAATATACTGTTCTGATATTAATTTTGAAAGGAAATTTGAATTCTTCCTAAATTATCCGAAATTTAGTAACAAAAATAGTAAAAATAGATCATATTCATAATTAAAATTTAAATACATTGATATAGAATAAGAAAAATGTACAACGGTTAAAGCATAGTACATTTAGAGGAGAATTCATTTCTGAATAATTTTAATGGGGCTGGAGCGTGATTAATTTTCGGTCGAAGATATGGCTCACGATTTCAATGTTTGTATTGATTTTCCAATTATGTATGTTTTTATTTTTACTGTTGTGTCTGTCGTCACCTTTTAGGACCTTAAAAGTGCTTGGATTTTCTTCTACAGTATCTTCTCTGATAAGAAAGTGAATCTAGTTGGTACTTTCGGGGGTCAAAAATAAAAATTTCAAAGTAGTATTAAATTGCAAAGTGAAACACAATATAAAAATTTAGGGAAAACTGGAATTTCTACAAAATATTTACGAGGTCATACGTAAATACCTATGCCATATATTAATTACTTCATACCCAATAATATCGTCAAATATACATATTAATATTTAGGCTAACTGAATGTCTACGATCATATGATATCATATGATATCATATCATATCATGTTTTTCTTATACAATGAGTTTATATCATTGAATTCAAATTTACCATGACCCAGTTACTTGTAACCTACTTTACAGCAAAATGACACCCACTTCAAACCTTTTTTTTTATAAGTCCATATTGTAGAACTTAAAGATAACTGCTTATAATTTGTATTTATTATAATATATGAATCAAAATATTAGATGATTTACTTGGATTTTAGTTTTATTTAAATTTATTAAATTGATATTATATAATATTATTAAATTTTAATAAATTTAAACGATCAAATTCATCATACTCCAAATATTTATTAAAGCATATATTTTAAAAAATTTGTATAGTGGAAAATGTCACTAAATGGTTAAATATAAATTTTACACAAAATTAAATATATACTGTATACGTACTCGTCGCTATTCTTTCTAAAAAAAAATAGTAATAATAATAATTTGTGGTTAATATTAGTAAATTAATATTACACTATGGACCTACCATACAATTTTAGTAACTAAAATAATCAAAATTTAGTAATTCTTTTAAAATTAAAATATTAGTTTATATAGACCGATTTGAAATAGATCGAAATATATATTCAAATGTTAATAATAGTAAAATATACTTTTAAATGGTAGTTGATTGATTTGTATAGTTTAAGAACTTTTAGTAGTCAACATTATATAAAAGGTGTATAGGTTTATCTGGACAATAATAGTAATAGCAAATTGTCATGGCCAATAATTTGTGACGGGTTTTCAACTAATGGGGTTCATAGCTATAATATTACTCAGTGAGAAGGTAAGTAAAAATTTGAGGATGATGATGATCATATAAATTATGACTTACGAGACACAATTAATCACATAAATATAATTAAACAATTAATCAAATTAAAAATAAATAAAATAATAGTACAAAATGCACGTACGTAGAAATCCTAGAAATAAAATAATAAAAAATAATATTTCACCTTATTATTCACAATCTAAAAATTATAGCGATACCTTAGTTTATAATTGTCCTACAAATTATATTGTAACCAAGAATTTCACAACGATTTACTAATGAGGTACCCACTATTATATATGTTGTAATCGCTATGTTAGGTTATATTTAGTTTTTCAGATTCATAGTAAAAATAAATTGTTTTAAAAATTTATTGTATAAGCATTAAGCATCCATCATAATATCTATGTGTATATACCAGAAATATAGGACTAAATACCCCCCGAGTTGTATGTCATAAAGGTATCCATATTGGTTTTAGTATAATTTTGTATAATTTAATAACTCTGGTTTTTAGTGAACATGTTTAAAGATAAGCTGTATCTGTTGTAGTTGGTGTCTTCGATTTTTTAGTGTTCTACATCTGGGGTGAATGTGTAGTGAGCTCACTGCTCATATAAGCCGGCTATTTAAGGTTAGCCCAAGTTATTTTACATTCTATAAGTTTGTTCTTGAGTTATTGTTGAGGACAGTTTCTTGGACGTAACGTAAAAGAAAAGAAGTTTCATTTAATTTTAAGACCCGTTCCGTGTACCACAAGTAAAGCAAATGTAAGTTGATTGATCTTTATAGCTTAAGAACCATGAATAGTCGATATTATATGGAAGGTGCATAGGTCTACATAATGGGTGACGGGCTGTCGAATAAACGAATTCATAGATATAATAATAGTATTCGTTGAGTAAGTAAACCTTTGAGGATTATGATGATCAAAATATAAGTTATAACTTAGGTATGAGTTATGAGACACAAATCACATAAATGGAATTAAACAAATTAAACAAATTAAAAATAAATAATATGATATACACGTACCCTTCATTTCTAAAAATAAAACAATAAACATAGCGTTTAATAAATACAAATATCCCTTATGATTCACAATCTAAGAACTTTAGGGATAACGTAATAATTATGAAGAGAATTTGTTAATTTAACCATGCAATAATGTAAAAATTAAAATGTTCATACATGTTCATACGTAATAAGTATTTATGCAGAAGTATTTATTATTTTTTCCAAAAATGTATTTTCTCCTATATTAATACATGATGAACTATATGAGGGAATGCGAATTCACCCTATCTAAAACTCAGTTAAATGTAAACATATATTACAAATGCTGAGTATCAAATTCAAATAAAAAATAATAATAATAATTTATACGTACTTTCTATCTCTAAAAATAAAAAAATAAACATACTATTTAATAAATAATATTATACCTTATGATTCACAATCTAAGAACTTTAGGGATAACGTAATAATTATGAAGAGAATTTGTTAATTTAACCATGCAATAATGTAAAAATTAAAATGTTCATACATGTTCATACGTAATAAGTATTTATGCAGAAGTATTTATTATTTTTTCCAAAAATGTATTTTCTCCTATATTAATACATGATGAACTATATGAGGGAATGCGAATTCACCCTATCTAAAACTCAGTTAAATGTAAACATATATCACAAATGTTGAGTGTCAAATTAAAAAAAAAAAAATAATAACAATAATTTATACGTACTATTTATCTCTAAAAATAAAAAAATAAACATACTATTTAATAAATAATATTATTCCTTATGATTCGCAATCTTAGAGATATAGGGATAACATAATTATTGTCCTGCAAAGTATACTATAACATATTTTATGACCAAGAATTGTACAACGTTTTACTTACGAGAGTTAAGCGATAGCAAGAATTTATATATTAATATAATTGTATATTTTACAGGACTGATTATAAGGTTGTTATTAGCATCCTACTTGTAGCGGCAGTGACATATATTGTCACCCGTAAGATGGTGATCTGTGTGTTATATCACCCCCCCCCCCCCACACACAAAGTCTTAATTATTTTATTTTTATTCAATTTGAGCATATTTCCATTTTATCTTGATTTGCATATAAATCTGTTTAAGGAAGATTAAGCATGTGAATTTGGTAAGTAGATTTGATTAATTTCCCGCATGGGCTACTTTAATCGGTAAAGGGTTTGACAAGCTCTCGTCGCTCAATGCATACACAATATGCATTGAAACAGCCTCACAATGGTCCTAACAGACTTTGGTGGCTTGTCTTCTACGTTATGGGGTCGAACGGTGGGCTAACAACCCACTACTGTCAAAAACCAATGTTGAGGAATTTAACCATTCACCTAAGGATAGAGTAATGGAATCAAGACTGGAAAACTGGAAATTGGCTCTAAGTTTTGGAACATGGAATATACGCACTTTATATCAGGCAAGAGCAGCTTCAGAATTAATTAAGGATAAGGATTTTAGTTATACAAAAAGTAAAGTGGAAGCGGAAAAGGTTCCATAGAAATAGGGAATGCAATAATATTTTTCGGTCAATGCGATAAGCGAAGAAAAGGATGCACAAGTTTTATCGTTAAAAAAAATGTAGTACCACAATTAAAGATTTCAAAGTAGTGAATTCCAGACTGAGAATACCTATAGTAGAAATAACATTTTTTTAAATAGTATTGGTCACTGCACATCCGAAAAGAAAAGTGTCGAGGAAAAAGGAGGAATTATATTCATTATCGGAATTCACTTTAGATCCAATCCCTAGACATTGTATCATAATCCAATTAACAGACTTAAATGTTAAAATTGATAGAGAAGAATGCTTCAAATCAACTACTGAATCAAATAGCTTACATCAGCTATTGAATAATAATGGATGCAGTCTAATCCAATTAGCTACAGGAAAAGGTTTAGAATTAAAAATCACGTAATTTCTACATAAAAGTACCTGAAGGTCAAATACATTAACCAAATTGATCATGTATTGGTGAATTCGAGATTCAGTGTACTAGACGTAAGGACCCTCCCCGGAATGTGGATCTGCCCACTTCCCAGATGTAGGCTTAAAAAAAAATTGAAGAAAATAGAAAAGAAAAAAGAAAAGAAAAAAGAGAAACAAACAGAACTCTTTGACATACAAAAACTAGACGACCTCAAAATATGTGATTAATTTATTACAATGATTTATTTGCATGCACGTAGCTAGACGGAGCTCGTGGCAGTACCGGGTATATTATGGCGTCACCGGTCGATCCAAAAACAGACTGACCGGACATTCGCCTCTGCGATCGTCCGTGCTGGTACTATTGGCGCGAGGCGCAGTCTGACCAATCTAGGGCACACAGTGTCTCGGCCCTTACAATAAATACTTGAATAATTCGCCTTTAAGTATAATATATAATTAAAAAAAAATTGTCGCTAACAGCAGTATCTGTCACACTGACATCAAAGTGGGACACACCCAATCGGATAGAGTACAACAGATACGTGACAACTGGTCTAAGGCAGGGTGATACTATGTCACCTATTCTATTCAATATAGCCTTAGAAAAAGTAGTAAAAAGCAACTCTAGATAAGGAAGGTGTAAAACTAGGAGAAAATAACATTGGAATGTTAGCTTAATATGCAGACGACATAGTCTTGATTGCAGAAAAAAAGATAAACTCAAAGAACCATAAAAAAAACTCATAAATGCTGCAAAACCTATATGCCTATAGATTAACTCCAATAAACTGAATATAATATGGTAGTTCAAATACACGACCAAGTAGATCGCCGAAATGAGTGCCTAGAAGTCAAAAACTACAAGATCAGAAGATTGCAGCAGTTGATATCTTGGTGCACTAATAACACAGCAGACATTTTGGTATTTTAATTTTTAATAGTAATTTTTAACAGTAATAGTGATATGGGTAATGATATTTTTATTTTTGATATATTTCTTTGAATCTGAAATGGTTGGCATGTAACTAACGAGCTATCTAATCAGAGTAAAAAGGCCAATGAAGTAACGACGATACTGTGGAAGTAGGTGATGGGTACCTTTGTAAATTGGCACGCAGTTTTATTTATTCTGCAGTGTAGCTCAACGTTTTATAAGATATAGATTATAATATGACTATAGGGAGGGTAATTATAGCTAGTCATGGTAGGCGAGTACGAAGAGGTCGTCAATATTATAGCAACAATATTCTAACTAGATAGTTGAAGTATATTTAATATAATATAAATATTGGAATCTTGAAATATATACAAATTTGAAATTAATCTAATATAAAATTGAATAAATAAATCAAAAACCACTTACTATAACCGTTTTCTGCAATTAAAATAGCCAATGGTAATTTATAAGTATAATTATAAAATAGTTATAATATAGTGTAATAAAAGTGGTAAATCTAGTAATTTATTTGATAAGTTTTTCAACTTTGAAATAAAATGGTTTTCTGTATAAATAGAAAACAAATATAAATTTTATTTTAATTTGTATATTAATTTCAGTTTTTTAATAAATTATTTAGGAACAGTATATTCTTTGATATTTTGTAACATACGACTATCATAATAACAGCTCATACAAATAAAACATAATATTTTTAATCTCCGCACACAATGCTTAAATGCATTCCAACAAATATAAAGAATTAAAACATATTTTAGAAATATACGAGTTCAAAAAAAGTAGGATTTTAATTGGATGGAACACGATTGCGTACGCTGCTTATCGGCGGTACCTTTTTCAACCTTTTTCATAACACGATTGCGTACGTTATTTTTGTGCAACGTTGTCATGCTAGCCGGAAGTCACATAAAGACGAAACTGGAAATATCAAATGATTATCGTGATTATCGATGTTTGTATTGACAATTTTTTAAAATGTACAACTTATTTTATTTTATATCTTATTAGTTATTATTAATATTAGTATTATTGTATTGTCATCAATATTTTTAGAACGTTGCTTTTTTTTTGTTTTAATACTACCCTTACTTGATGTGAACGTAGTTAAAAATTATAAAGTGTTCAATTTGTATAGCTAAGGATTGAAAATTTAAAATGACGATTCTCATAAACAGTTTATATCGTTGCTTATTTTAAATAATGCTTAGATTTTTTCTTATATATTTTTGAACTTACTTTTATATTGCAGATCATTGAAATATATGTATATTGTGTATAATACATGGTGAACTTTTTGTATATTTATAAATTTGGCAACGTTGCATACGCAATCGTGTCGTTTTACGGGTTTCTATTGTTATACAGCAATCATACGCAATCGTGTTCCCAAAAAGGTAAATCGTACGCAATCGGGTTCTACCATTTTAATTAGGTTAGATTAGGTGAGCAAAATTTATTTGAACCTATCAAACAATGCTAAAAACGTTATCGGATTCGCTAGTATGTAGGTGACCTAAGAATTATAGGTACATTCGGGAAATATATTATTTTTGTAAATTTAACAAGAAACATTCGAACAAAAATAAAATCATGTCATTAAAAGAAAATACTCAAAAATATTTCTTACTAGTAGCTGGAAAATAAATTATATAATATTAATTAGTAATATTATTATTTATGTATCTAAAAATATTAAATCTAAGAAACAAGTGCTGCCAAATATTAACAATATTAATGTCTTTTTTTGTTTTAAAAATTGTATTCAATATTTGAGTGTATATGAGGTTGCTAATCTTAGGATTGTCTAAGTTTTTGAGAGCACTGAGTGAGTCAGTATATTATATGGTTGAGCATTTATTCTCTGTGGAGAAGTTTATTTTGTGTCTTTCAATATAGCTAGATATTCAGCTGTATAATTTGAGTCGTGTTTCGGGATGCGATGTGCTGTTTGACTGTTAGACTGGAGTATTGCGATTGCAGTTAATACTGTATTTTTTTATGCATCTAGATATGTTTCCCAATGTGTTGGTAGGCTAAAAAAGTTTCATTTTTATTATATATTGGAGCCAGTTTCATTTTTTTTTTTTTTTTTTGAGGAAGAAAGGTCGAAATAGATGAATTTGTCAGGGATAATTTATGGGGGCTGTTCAAACTTTTGGCAGTTGAGTAGATTTGTAAAAACAATATTGAGATATCAGGCATAAGTGGCTGTACAAGTGCCAAGATTGAATAGTTCGTTATTTTGGTATTTTTCTATTGAGTTTTTTAGTATTGCATTGATCGAATATGTTGTTGCTATAATTATTCTTTTAAAGTATTCTAATGTGTATATTTTTATTCTTCTTTTTTCTAGTGACATTGGACCAGTGAGATTTATAATGCTAAGAACTGGGCTGCTTTTGAAAGAGCTAACTGACGTTCTTAGAGCTGCATTATGGATAGGGTCTGGTGTTTTAATTATAGTTGATGTTGCTCCTGCATAGAGGATAGGGCAGTTTTCTAGTGCTGAGAGGATCATTGAGTTATGTACTAGCTTTAGTGTTTTGATTTCTGTTCTCCATTCGAGATTACTGAATGTTTTTATTATATTTAATTAATTTTTATCTTCATTTCTTAATTTGGTTAGTTGGGTGCTCCGTGATTGTTTTAAATCAAAGGTTAAGCCAAGTATTTTTATATTGTATACTCGAGGAATGTTTATGTTTCATTTTTCAAAATTGCGTTGCTGGGGACGTTTTTCTTTTAGGAAATAATGAACTGTGATTTATCTGGGAAGAATGTAATACCTGAAGTTATACTCCATATGAGTAAATTGTTTATATAGTATTTTTATTTGTTGAACTATGGTTAGGTAGTGTACTATTGCCCCTAAAAAATATATTGGTATCATCTATTCTGCCTACATTGTAATTTTGTGGGGGTCTTATAATGGTTGAGAGGTCGTTGATTGAAATCAAAAGGGGGTTTGAGCTTATAAGAGAACCTTGAGGACTGCAATTTTCAAGTTTTAAAGGTGAAGATAATGTACCATTTGGTGGCAGGTGTTGGATGATATTTTTTATGTCTGCTTTAATAAGCTGTTTTTGGTTTGATAGGTAGAGATTGCAAATTGTTTGAGTGGCTTCAATATGAATAGAGCTTCTAGGAGACTATTTATTATGGTTTCTTCGGATGGATACGAAGCTTTTATGAAAGTAGAGATGTCTTTGATTGCGTTAGCTCTTATTTTGGTATAAATTTTGTATCCTTTAGGGCCAGTCTTACCATCATCGTTAAAAGTTAAAGGACACTTAACCTGACATTGTAAGAACAGCCCTAAGTGTATTTTCTCTGAAGCAAGTATTATAGTTCTTTAATAAATGTCGTTGGTAGATTAATAATTTATAATGATATTCAAATACTATATTATAATATTATATAAAAAGAAAAAAACATCGTTAGAAAATGGAAAATTTTATAAGATTGAAGACCATAAAACAATTATATCATACAAAATAAAAATGATTACAATGCAGACAGTACAAAAAACAAAGATAGCATAAAAAAACTCAACATAAACCACCTTATTGGAACAAGTATAGGTCCAAACACAGACTACGAAATCAACATAGTAGAATTCTTCAAAACAATAATAAAATAAACAAAATATAATATAATATCAGGAATATAATAATGTACATAAATAACTAAATTGTTTTTAAAACCAAACATATTTCATTAAATTATTAATTAGTTATCTTTTTTTTTTCTATTTTAGTTCAAATGTAGTGTAATATAATAATTTTGATATCAATAAAAAAATAAAAAAATACGTACCTGCATCATCTGAAATAAAAAAAAACTGTAGTTATTAATTATAGACTATTTATAAGATTGTTTTACTATAAAAACATACAATCAACAAAAAATTACAAGCAACGTTTTTAAATTTTGTAATTAAATGGCTTCATTTTTTTTTTTTTTTTTAAGAATCCTAAAAAATTAATATATAACATTATAACTACTTATATTTAATACTAGCTGATCCCGTGCACTTCGTCGCCCGTTAAATGTATCAACTTAATATGACTCAAACTTTCTTCGATTCGTTATTCAATATTCGGTGTATGGTGTTCATAATTTATCTTATCTTTTCCGTTGCCCGGAATAAAAATCCTGAATCGCAGGAGTACATTATCAGGTAGGCAATCTGCCTGCGGTAGATCTAAGTGTATGATTTAACTCTAAAGTATCAAAGTTATACCAAGTTTATTTTGATATAATACGGTGGATTAATATAATAAATTTGGTTGCTCGTAAACAATCGCAACTCTCAAAAAAATTATGATTGTTGAACTCCTTTTGGGTGTAACTTGCTGCGGTAAGTGCAACTCAGCCACCCTGGTATAGGCAATGTTCAATAATTCGATTTGATGCAAGCTTGTACCTGATCTGCCCGAATAACCAATGACAACTAATAAATAAATGCTAATTTCTAATGTAGACTGTAACCAATGGCAACTATTAATAAATACAAATAAAATTTCCAATTTCCATCGTGAATCTCAATGTCCTTGTTTGAGCACCTATTTAAAATGCGAATTTTGGCAAATCCTTTCTTATTGCTCGGTGAAAATATGAGAAGAACCTCTATTCCAAATTTCAAGTCCGTACGTTGAGTAGTTTTTGAGATACAGCGATCAGTGAGTCAGTGGTATTTGGATTTTATATGTATGGATAACTAATTATTGACTAACATTATCGGACTTTATTTATGCCTAAAACCTGCTCCGTGATATCCTTTTTATTTAAAAAAAACTGCATGACAATTGGAAAAGAAGTTTCGAAGCCAAACCGTAACAAAGATTTCCTCTTTTTCTTGATTTCAGTTTTATATATATAGATAATATATAAGCATTATAGTCTTAATTATGTACTCATGTAAGATTAATCGAGTATAATATAGAATAAAATAAATCAAAATCAACTTACTTAAGTTTTCTAGAAACGAAAAACCCAACGGTAATTTATTAGAATAGTTTTATGATAGTTTTAATATATTATGATTAATGCGCATAAATAGATATTTATTTGAACAATTCTCAATAAATTTACAAAATGTTCAGTTGAGGACTTTAAAATCAAATAGTTTTTTGTGTAAATAAAAAAAAATCTTAAATGATATTATCTATTTTTATAATATTTTCATAGTTTATTAATTAAAACGGTACTCAAATTGGGCGTTATACAGTGTCTTAATAATTTTAACTCAGTTGTAGCCAGTTGTAAAATCATAAGTTAACCGGAGTTAAATCGGCCGAATTTTCCCGGTTAAATATCTGTTAGGTATCTGTTATGATTATGCTTAATCGTAGTTTAACCGTAGACTGAACAACTGGCCCTTAAGCGCATCGATTGAGAATCTGACGTCTGAGGTCTTTCCAGTGTTATAATAAAAAACAAATCTAAATTTAATCTTAATTTTTATATTAATTTCAGTTTTTTAATAAATTATTTATAGTATGTGCTCCACTATTAAAATATAATATACACTATGCCAACAAATATTAAGAATTAAAACATTTTTCAGAAACAAACAAAATTAAAAAATAATTTTAAATAGGTTAGGTTAGGCAAATTTATTCACACTATCAAACCGCACTAAAATAGTGTAACTTGGTCGGGGGAAATACCAGTTAAATAAATTTAATAATATTTATATTTAATAATATTTAATATATTTAAATTATAGATATAAAATTTACGCAAATTTTTTTTTTGTTATTTACCGAGAAAAATTTATTTAAATTTACCGTAAATTTGGTAAATTTTGATAACTTTGGTATGTTCCCATAGGAACACCCCCAGAAACTCCTCTCTATCGCATTTAAACGAACTTATAATTATTGTAACATTTTTTTTTTATTTACTGGATACTAAGTTGTTCAAAAAAAGGGTGGTCGTTATTTTAAAGTTTTTTTAATTTTTTGACTGGGGTTCTAGTTCTAATATGTGTAAAAAATAATAAAATTATTACGCATACAACATTTAAAAATAATCAGAGAAGTTCGACCGATGCCCCAAAGCTTTGAAAAGTTTAACATTACTAATATTTTAAACGTGGTTTATTATCTATATTTTTGAAAAATCAAATTTATATTAATTGGCATAATAGAATAATCGTCTCAGATATTCTTATGGTGTATTCGTATGTTTAATGTTATGAAGTATAGGTACTATACTATCAGTGGTTGTGAACGTTTTACATTTTATAATATAAACTATTCCATTTTATTAATATGTTATGACTGATGAATATTGGCCAAGTGAAGACGTTTAATTTTAGCCATTTTAGGTGAAACATGCAAATTTTTTTTGGTAAAAAAATAGTTGGTAAATTTACCGGTAATTTACCTGACCAGTAAATTTACTGAGCTTACATCACTAATTTAAATTACTAAAATTATTACTAGTAAAATGCACACTCTTCCATAATTTATAGCCTTTATAACGTATAATTTCTAAAATGTTTTCGATTTCAAAATTAAAAAAAAAAATTAAACAATGAAAAATATTGCTTGTGTAAATTTACCGAGAAACTTTCAAACCCAAATACATTTTAAATATCAATAAAATAAAAAATAAAATAAATAATTCATACTGTAGACTGTAAAAAAAAAAATAAAATATAAATTAATAACCTTATAATTTATGTATCCAAATATAATTATTTAAAAGTTGTAGGAAAACAAAGTATTGTCAAATATTAACACCATAGTCGATAACGACTTATTTTAAATTTAATAATCAATAGTAAAGAACCATCATAATATTAAAGTGATAAATAATAATAATATCTACTTTTGTACTAAAATATATTATAGTACAACATACACAGTGGCGTAGCCAGGGGGGGTGGCTAAGGGGGCTATAGCCCCCCCCCCCCATTGACCGATGTTGACCTTAGAATTTTATCAAGATGAATAAAAAAATTAAAAGCGTAAATAAAAAACACATTGTATTTGTATACTTAGCCCCCCCCATAAAAAATTCCTGGCTACGCCACTGAACATACATATTATAGACGTATAAGTCATCCGAGTATAAAGGATTTCGTAGGCTTGGAACCAAAAGATGCTATTTAAAAATATCAAATTCTTCAAGATAGAACTAAAAACTTAAAAAATGTCTTAAAAAAAAAACTTTTTTACAGTAAATTAATTATCCAATATTATGGTCTGTTGTCCAGATGTAGTGTGGATTCATCTGTGACCATTCAAGTTGCAGTTAGCCAGTGACAAGAGTAGTGAAATTTACAATGGCATTTGCATTCAAGTTAACAGTGTCGAACATTGGCGTGCTGTTCAAAAATAATTTTTAATTAGGTACCATTTTGTATTGCAAGATCAATTGGAGTAAAAACTATTTTCAATTCATCCAAAGTATAGAAGTATGTGCTTCCATAATTTTACCAGTCTTAAACTTTGCCTAGTAGGCAAATTAACTAGAAAGATATAAACTTTACCGAGAGAGACATTGATATCTTAGTGAGTAATGCAAAATAGATAAATGTGAAGGAGCACCTACACATGTCGCGAGTACAACAAAATACAATTAGAGATCGAAGAAGACACGCCCAATATTGAAATAAAGAACACTACGAATACAGCAATGAGTTTGAAGATTTATATTTTTAAGCTGTAGTGAAGTGTGAAAAATAATAATAAATCGAATAACATTAGGGTACGTCAAAGAGAAAACTACACTGACGTCTAACGATGGCGGAAATAGCTTGCAACTATCAGATAATAAATCGGTATTTTTGGGCTTACTAGGATGGTCCGCGTTTAATGGTATGTTTATGGCCCTCGTTTATTTGAATGACTATTGTCATCACCAGTTCAATATTTTTCCTATTTAAGATTATAATATTATACATACAGCCGGAAAAACAACTAACATTATACAATCATTATTCATTATAGATGACTGCTAAAACCACGGTACTACGTGGACAGAAAGATTCATGAATAATACATTTTGTACAATCTCAAGCAATATCTATGTTTGACTTCGAAACTATTTCCAGTGAGTCTTCAATCAAATAACGTAAATCAACCGATTCAGTCATTCTTCACTTGAACGCAATAGAAACATTGGATCATAATATGTTGACGATATGCGTAATCAAAAAGAAGCTGGGGTCAAGTAAATTAACTGAATTTGGAATTGAAGCATTTGCTATAAATATGTTACATTTTAGAAGCTATAGAGTCGGCAAAACAGTTAAATACAAATTTAAAATGTTAAATAAAAAATGTTTTAAATACGATAAATCGTATAATTTGAAATTACAAATTGAACAAAGACGAACGTTGATTGTGAATCTTCTATCGATCATCCGTCCATTATTTCTATTCTACTACAAAATGCCTCGATCTCCAAGTTCAAGGGTAGTTTCTATACTAGAAAATTGGATCAAGTTGGTTTTTTGGTGACGTACATCAAGTAAATTCTCAGAATATTTTTAAATATTCAGGATGAAAAAAAAAAAAGAAAAACCCCTGGTTTTTAATCAAAATCAGTTTTCAAACATATCAATTAAATTTATTTTTGTACCTACCTATTTAGTTCAATAATAAATGTTCACTGAGACTTGACATTTTCACCGAATATTTATATTAGCATTATACATGACAAAATATTTTGTCTCTTTTTGTATTATTTATAGATATTCAAATTGTTTTTTAAATTTAAGAAGGTAAAAAAAACAATTATTTTCGATAAATAAAATGCAATATTAAGTAGGACAAGCAGGTTCTTCTTAACTTAATGCTTTAATTAATATCAAAATTTCAGTGGTAATTTTTTCTTATACCTTTCCGTTTAAAAATTAATTCGAATGAACTCCATTAAAACCACAAACATTTAAAAGACCGATTCCATGCAAAATATTATTATTAAGTACCTATTTATTATTAAAAATTATTAAATAATACGTACTTCCTGTGTTTGAGGCTGCAAATCATAATGTTTAATTGATTAGAATAGTGTACAATAGATTACACTATGATAGGCATATATATATATATGTTACGGTCAAAGTGTATAAACGGGCATTATAATACAGTGCCCGGACAATGTGTACAATGCCCAATTTCAATGGACAATGTGGAAAATTATACACTTTGTCCGGGCATTGTACAGAATGACCAAAGCACAGTGGGCAATTACAATTAATTAATTAGAAAATTTATAAAACAATTTTTATTATCTTAATAATTTATAATAATTTATTTTATGAATATTAACAAATTTTTTTTATTTATTATGGCAACTTAAGCTATCGTGACATTTAGAAGTACATAGTCTACCTGCAGCCCTACACTTACATTTATTTGTCTTGCATTGCTGTTTACAGTTACACCGGTCATATCCTTGACCGCCAAGATTAGAAAATTTTCTAGCTGCTTCTCTTAATGATATCGGAGGTGTTGTTGGTACTGTTTCAATCTGGACAAATGACTCTTTGCATATTTCAAATTGATTTCTAGCATAAAGTTGTTGAAGTTTACCTTCAGTGGTACCAATTTCATAATTATTGTTTTTTACTGAAAAAAAATCAGGTTTTAGTTATAACATGATAAAAAATAAAAATATACCTATAGGTATAATTCATTATAAAAATTACCAGACATAATGACTCCTAAAATGGATCGCAGATCACTCCGTGCTTTATCAACATCAGGTATTCTAATTTTAACGCTTTCGCCAATTTTGCCTTCACGAAGTCGATTTTCTGAGTTAGTCTTCATTTTTGAAGCTTGAACATTCAAATTATGCAACGATTCTCTTCTTTTTTTTTCTATCGTTTCCTTTCTTGATTGTATAATATCAGCTGGTTCTTCGTCAATATCAATATTTTCTTCAGAAGACGTATCAATAGATTTTTTTTCAATGTGTTTCTCAGCATTTATTTCATATGTGGTATTTATAGAATTCAGTGCAGTTTCTAAATCTTCATCAGATTTGAGTTTATGTATGATACTTTCTGGTAGAGAAGTAGATTTCAGGCCTATTTTTGCACGTGTACCAAACATAGCCTCATAAGGAGAACACTTAATTCCGTGATGTAAACTTCTATTTTTCATAAACTGAACGAATTTAAGTCCCTCGCTCCATTTATTAGTTTTGTTATCTGTTAACCAGGTGGCAAGCATATTTTCTACGTCCTGGTTAGCCCTTTCAACGGAGCCCTGGCTTTGTGAATGCCGTGGCTTTCCATGTACGATTTTCAGTTCTTCCCACATACTACATAACTCTTCAATAACCTTGTTAACAAATTCTCTACCATTATCACTTTGTAAGATACACGGAGCTCCAAATGTAGTAAAAATATCAAGTAATATATAGGCAACTTCCTCTGCACGTTTGTGTGTTAATGGTTTAAGTAAAACATACTTCGTTAAGTGATCTTGGTAAACTAAAATAAATCGATAATTTCCATCAGGTTGAGCTTGCATGTCAATCAAATCTACTTGACAACGAGAATTCATTTCTGAAGAAATTATTGGTTTAACAACTAGCCCTTTTTTCACAGTTTTACCTTTTCTCTGACACAATTCACATAGATTTAAATATATCATTAAACATTCCCTAGTAATGTTTTTATATTTTGCGTTCAGTTCATGTTCCATCCGGTTTCTACCTCCATGTCCAGTTTGCAAATGGACGTCATGAATTATGTTATACAACTCTTCATTATAAACATAATATTTGATAGTATTTGGATCAGTTACCGGAACAATTAATTTATCAATATTACTTACATTCATTATATCATAGCGCTTCAATAATTTATAATCATTTGGTTTTAATTTTGCTCCACTTTTTAACCGTTTGACTTCTGTTAATACTTGGTTATATTTTACTTTGCTTAAAAATACATTATTCGAATTTTTTTCACTCAGAAGAGTATTAAATTTTTCATAAAATTTTAAATCAACCATTTTAAATACTAAGAAAAATAAAAGTTTTAAGAAAATTCAAAATAATAATAATATGTGTTTAAACACAACCAATCCGTTAAATGATGTTATTACAACTGATCGGAAATTCTATATTATATCTCCGGTATAGATTGTCGTTGGTATAACCTCTGATAAAATTATCATGCAGCAATAAGCTATTAATTATTATCCTTACTATATTATTACAGATATCGAAACCACATATGGGTACAGTATCGGCTATTGCCGGTTAAAATACCTACAGTCATCAGTTAGATACCATCGTAGAGGGAATGTAATTGATAATCGTTATCGTTTTAAATCGCAATAAACTTACATTGCCCACAGACAATTAAGCACTGTACACAATGCCCGGCTTTTGTATTACAATGCCCGGGCGAAGTAACCAAATTAAAATCAGATTCAACTTTGCCCAAATATGACGAGCATTGTGCACAATGCCCGGGCACTGTATTACAATGCCCGATTTATACACTTTGACCGTAACATATATATTATATATAGACATATGACAATGATTAAAGATAAATCTAGATTTTGTGGGGAAAAAATGTATCAAATTTTTATAAAATTTTACTCTTATCTTTAATAATTATTTTATTATACTAATTATGGTACCCATAGACCATAGTAAATCAAACAAATAAATGAAAACGTAATTTCTGAAAAAGTCAAAACGATATGTGGACATGTACAACTGAAATTTAAGGTGCTTTTTTACAATAACGAATAATATAGACAACATTATTAATACAAGATAGAAAGATAAAATTATTCTGAAGGAACCTATAACAACTAGTTATATGGAATTATAAAAATGTGTGTTCTTTAGAAAAACATTCACATAAGTTATACATTTGTAATATTAGGTATAAGGCAAACATTTGAAGCTTCAAACGTCATACGTCTTCGTTAGCAGTGTTATGTACAACACATTCAACTATTCAATAAACATTTTTGAGTACACATCCCTTCAATACAGGATATGAGTAAACATCAATATTTAAATTGTCATCTGGCCATTCCACGAGAGGTGAAAGTAAAAATATGACAATAAACATAAAATATACTTACCAAAGTTCTCTAGAAAAAATATATATTATAATACAATTAGAATATTAAATATAAAATAAAATTCATATTTTCTCCTCCGAAATTGAAAAAGTATGAATTCTGATGTTATCTGCAATATTGACTGCCCGTATCATATAGTATGACGTATTCTTTACTATAGGTATGTGCATATTAATTAAGAATAGATATCTAAACAAATATATACTTATTATTTCGTGTGCTTCACATTTGAAAGGTATTTAATTTATAATTTACAGAACCGTCAAACGCACCTAAGGTTATATTCTACTATGGAAATATTCATTTTGAACATGACATTTTTAAAACAGTATCTCATAAATTAAGACTTAACAAACGACATGTATTCTAATGTTTCTGATCTTCAATGTTTAATTTATCTACAAATGGACATTCAAGCTAATGGACGAAATAATTAATATTATACCTAATATATTATTATCTTGAAATCTCACACAGAAAACAATAACAAACAAAATTATACATACCTATGTGCACTACAAAAAATTATAATAATAATCATATTATATAAAACTTAATTAAACATTTCAATAGAGGGACATTTATTTTGAAAATTAATAATTTATAGCTTTAATCAAATATGCTGCAAGTAAAACAAAATTTCAAGCCATAATCATAATACATAAGTCATCATTCATAATCTGCATTGTTAATCGCTATTGCGGTTGTTTAAATTATGTAGTTTGATACAAAGCATATTTCAAATGAATACAAAATAAGAGATCACTTTTTATTATCACAATTGGAAATTAAATAGTAAAAAAGGTTTGCAAGTGCGTGTCCCTCTGCTGTACAATTTGTTACAAGTGAATCACTATAATAGATTTTGTTAAATTTTAATTCAATGTTGTATCATTATATACGAAAAACAATACTGAAAATCTTCTGAACGAAGATGGTCGGTCTGCCTATGATAATATATATTAAAAGGAATTTGATGATATTATTGTGACTAATGTAAATTATTTACCAATTTACGTGGAACCTTGGTTAAAATTGTTAATCCTTGGCTATATAAAGTAAACATTTTATAAATGTTTATTTACAAAATCATTTTTTTAAATTTGATAAATTTTGTCAAAATTCGTACTTTAAATGCTTGTAAAAAAAAATTGTGACAATGTATTTTTAATATTTTTTAATTATCATTGAAACAATATATTAGTGGCCTTATATTAAAATTTCAAGCTTTTTGACCCTACGAATAAAATAAAATTGAAATTTATAGAAAAATACTTATAACTGAAAGTGACCTTTAAACCACTTAAAACAAGTCAAAATATTTTATCATGTTTAAAAAATACTAATATATACATTCAGTCAAAATCTAATGTATATACGGTCCTTAATTTATTGTTATACGAACTTATATTATTATATGATACTCATATACTACCTATATTATAAGAAATAATTTATTTTCACTATAATTATCATAATATCATCCAAATAATACAAAAACAGGATACTTTTTAAATTAAAACTATAATACCAGTTGTACTTACCAGGGTGACTTTCAACTAACCGACACTTGGTATTCGATATTTTTTTGAATTCTGAATTTCTGAACATGTTCTTATTAACTACAATACTTTTAGTTATAGGTAGGTCTATCTGGGCAATAATAGTAATTTCCAATAGTTATAAACAATTATACGACTTGTAAACTAAAGATTTCATAGCTATAATATTACTCGGTGAGTAACTAAACATTTGAGGACGATGATGATCATACAAGATATATGAGTTATGACTTATGAGTTATGAGAAACATATGTTTAATTTAACTAAACAAATTAAACAAATTAAAAAAATTAGAATAATAATATAAAATATAATTACGTCTGAAATCTAGAAATAAAATAATAAACATACTATTTAATAAATAAAATTATACCTTATAATTCACAATCTAAGAATTACCTATAGCGATACTTTAATAAATTAATGTCTAACAAAATATAATATAATCAAGAATATCACAACAATTTACTAATGAGAGCACTGCTATAATTTATGTTGTTATCACTAAGTTAGGTTAGATTTGGTTTAATTTCTACTGAAAAATAATGTACAAAATTTAAAAAAATTATGTTGGTTATAAATAGCTCGAAAAGAGGAATTGCCTGGATAATAATCTTAGCTTTGCATTTTGTAAGAGGTTATTTTAGTCTAATTTTTAAACAAACGGAGATTAAAGAGAGTAAAATTTGCTAGAGTAAACTTGTAAGACGGAGAAAACAAATGTGACTTGTAACGCCTCCTTAATTATTAGATTGCATCCGAAAACTACACACTTGATTTCGACCTCTAAAAAGTCGATAGGCAAACACTACACACTTTATCGATCATTGTATAACTGAAAGTATAGTTTGTAACACGACAAATGTGGATAACATATTAAAAATAAAAAAATCGTTGGTTTAATTTTCGAAAAATTTAATTTTACATTCAACATGTCTTACTGACAAATTATATATTGTGAAGAAAAAGTACAACGAAAAAGGCGTCGCACTGACGGTAAAAACGAGCAAAATAATTTGAACGCACGACGAGGAAGGAGGGAAACTTTTCGAGCGGGCTGACAACCTGTGCCATGCCAGAATAACTCCAACTATTGCCCCATAGGATGCGGCAAGTGAAGCGATCGATTCAGTGAAGGAATTACTATCTGACTATTGCATCATTGATCGCCTCACAGACCTCTAGACAAGTTTCTTCGCTGGGAAGACTTCTTTCATAGTAGAGTAACTCTGCCATGATAGATGTTACTGGAATGTCGGAAAAAATAGTAATGAGGGAATATAAAATACTGTCTGTACAACTTTTGAAAAACAAAAACAAGTTAATAAATACATAGGTTATAGATAATAGTAATATTTTTGATTTAATTTTCTATCAATACAAATACTGTATTATGTAAAAAATTGTCTAATTATGACAAATTAAAAAAAAAAAATTAAAACAATAAATATAACAACTCAGTGAATAAAGAAAAACTTGATGATAATCATCATTACACGAGTTATGAAACATCAATCAAATACATTGAATAACATAAATAAAAAAATTAAATATGTTATAATAAATAATAATACAATAAATACATACCGTCATCATTCTCTAGAAATAAAATAATAAATATTCTACTTAATAAAATAATATTATACTTTATGATTCACAACATAAGAATTATAAGGATGACTAAATATTATTATTATCCTTCTACAAAATATTTCATTAACTACCAAGAATTTTTTTTTTTTTTAATGTAAGTCAAGTGTTTATAAGATTTTATGTATTGATATACTTGTATTATAATGTATGTTACTGCAGCAAATAGGTAACAAAAATAATTAATAAGTAAATAATAGAAAGTTAATGATTACAACTTACAAATATTATATCTCTACTGTAAATTATTAAGATATCTGAATATCAGATATTCTATTGAGGGTTACAGTAAATGAATTTTTTTAATTATTTTATGTCAACTAACTACAGCATCCATCCATCACTGTCTAAAATTATCATGCCACAATAATTCATACTATTATAGGCCAAGTAGTGTAAGTGTAACCAACTAGGTACTTCACTTTGGAGTAACATAAAAATATAATATAAAACACAGGAATCAGCATAATACACTTGTCCACTGTACGGCTATAGTGTTGTGACTTCAAAACAACTTATAGTATATATTATATTTTTACATATAATGAAAGATTAGGTAATCTAATACAATATTCTATACCATAAATCAAAAAACAACATACCATTGATAACTAGAAACAAAATACACAGTGGTAATTTATAAGTTTAAATATAAATTAGTTATAATATTATAATATAATAAAAGTGGAAAATCTAGTTATTTATTTGAAAAGTTCTCGATAATTTTCAAAATTGTTAGTTGGGTATCAACACTGAAATCAAATATTTTCTTGTATAAATTAAAAACAAATCTAAATTTGTATATTAATTTCATAGTTTATTAATACTTAAAATATTTTATTGTATATCTTTTACTTCTTTGTAACTTACGACTATCATAATAACTACACAGCTCATCAACATAAGATATAATATTTTTAGGCCCAATAAACTATGCTCAAATTCACACCAAAAAACATGAAAAATTAAAACATGTTTCAGGAATATACTAGCTTAAAAAAAGTATTTCTAATAGGTTCTTAGGTTAGGTTAGCAAATTTATTTGCTTTGCACCTATCAAACTATACTTTAACTAGACCAAACTTTATCGGAATTGCATTTAAAATCGAAATTAGAAAAATATAGGTAATCATAGCTACGCACCGTGTAGCTGATTTAAGTACTATAGGTACATTTGGGAAAAGTAACACTCTCTCATAATATTCTATGATTTCCAATTGATTGAAAAAAATATTGCAAGTGTAAATTTACCAAGAAATTTCCAAACAAAAATTAATTAAATAAAAAACACAAAAAATGATACATACGGGTTTCTGTAAAATAAATTATAAAATATTAATTATGAACTTTATTATTTGGATATCTAAAAATATTAAATCGAAGTCTTAGGAAAAAACAAGTACTGTCATTATTGTTATTACTTATTATTGACTTATTTTAAATTGAATTAACAATAGTAAATAATCATCATAGCTTGATAATAAAGTAAAAAAAATATTAATATCTCCCTATATAGGTACTAAAATATATTATAATATAATATGCACATGGACGTAAAAGTTACCGAGTATAAAAAATTTCGTAGGGTTGCAACCAAAAGATACTAATTATAAATTATAAATATCTAATTAATTTTACCGCTTTATAACTCTCTTTCTCCAACACAAGCGTAAGCTTAAAGGAGATGGATAAATCAATCTAATGTTTTTATTTAATAGGTAAAAAAAAAAAAAATAAATATAAAATTCTTCAGGAAAGAAATTTAAATCATCTAACTGTCAAGTCAAGTCATCACATGAACGCTGTGCTACCACCTAACTTAGATCTCTTTGTATATTGAAATAAATAATTTTAATGTTTGTCACAGTACTTTTAATTATAGAACATTTTTGTCCATTTGTACAGATTTAGTGTATTCATCAGTGATCATAAGAGCTTCTATATTTTTTACCAGTCTTAAACGTTCTTTGTAAATTCCATTTCCGAATACGTACAAAGTTAAAAAATAAAAATAGAACTTAAATAGCGTATTTTATATAATAAATTAAGATTTCAATTTAGATACTTGTGTTGATATGTATAATATATTCTCATAACAAGTCCATCGTAAAAATTCCAGATAAAGCGTGGCTCATACACCATTGTGGAGTTTTATTTTCATGATTTTTAGGTAATATTTTGAAAATTGTATCGTGTATAGAAAATTCTATTATAAACAACCAGTGAAAATTGTATGTATATACGGTAATTTGTTTTAGAGTTACGCCAAGAACCAAAATCGGATTTTGGGTAAAAATTGCATTTTTTCTTAATTTTTTTCTTTGTTTTTCCAGGCGCTTTTGAAAATTACTGGGAATTTCAAATTTTGACCTCCACAATGGACCAACTAGATTCAGTTTCAAGTTACTGAAGTTGAAAATCGAAGCATTATTTCGACTACTTATCGTGTACACAGACACAAATAAAAAAAAAAACACATAATTTTAAAATTAATGTACATTCATCGCTCAGCTCAGAATCAAAAAAAAATTAAAATACGTACTTATTTTAGCTAAAAATAAAAATAATTAATTAATTACACAAATAGGTATATAGGCAGATACATTATAGTTAGTAACTTAATTTTTTGCATCAAATGTTGAACAATATTATAATATTTCAGTCGGTTGTAACGAAAGTTACTCGGTCACACCGCTAAAAACTCGTGGGACGAACCATAGTGGAAATCTCCAGCAAACACCAGCACGTCAAGGTACAATAAATTTCCGGTAGAGTACGCACCACAGAACCCGTGAGTCAATCACGAGGCGTATTGCATTGGCTCGTGGTGTCGTGTGCACGATTTAAGATATAACCGGTTGCCTGGTTCCACAACGACCTTTGTTTAATAGGGTGCCGCCGTGACTTTAAAAATGACACTATAAAACAGCCGTCAAGAATAGGTTTCGAAATAAGCAAAATGACCACGATTAAAGATTTTATATTCTTTAGGCAAGCTAAGATTGACTACCATTCGGTCTCGACCAGCTGTTTGAGTAGAGTATCAACACAACACCCAGGACACTCGGACCACGTAGTTCGACGTGGCCTAGTGCAGTTTGGCCGCCGCTCTATTTTCGTTATCGCGGTACCTGGTTCACCGTTACTGGGATTACCAGATGAAATAATAATGTTGTAAAAAGTATCCCGGAAATTATCTTATATCAAATAACCGACCTACGATACTAAATATATGTCCGTTTAAAACCTAGTTATCAATATTCTTATTGTATTAAAATAATAAATATTTTTGTATTTAATAATAATTATATATGTTGTATTAAAATAAATAATGTAAGTTACTCTAAAACTCATATGTTTGAGTCATTACAAGGTATGCAATTTAAATTGAATACAATGCATTTTAAAACATTTAAATGATTCCATTTCGTAGCTATAATTTCAATGAATTTTCTTGATATTAGGTATATGAGTCTTTGGACATTTATAATTTTTATATTAATTATTCATTGCTCTTTTATTGGTGACGTCAAAAATGTATATAATATGACGTTTCATTTTGTAGTTTAAATCACAGATCTGGGGAATGGGGAAACAACACACGTACGTTTTTAAATAAATACCTATATAAGTCGTAGATTTCATTTCACTCATCGTTGAGTCGTCTATACTATCTGAAATTAAATCATATTAGTATTATTTTAAACTAATATAACACATCATTATTCAATGTCACGTTTGTAACATAACTGTAATATAATGCAGAAATACAGTGGTTTTTTGATGAATGGACAATAACAAACTAATGTTATTGTGTTTTTAAGTTGGTACTGTAGCACGTGGCAGTGAGAGGGTTGTGTGAGTGCGAAGAATAATAAAATAATCTATATATATATATATATATATATACATATATAAAAATAAATTGAAAAATTTTGGATCAAATTATTTTTAAGATGTTCGTAATTGCCAGAAGAAGATTTTAAAGAAAGAAAATCTGAGGAAAATCCACTGAAAAAGTAGGAAATCTCTATGTAGAAAATATAATAGTGGCGGCAGTGGCGCAACTGTGTATATTATATTATATTCGTTGCTATTGGTTAATCGTTATTGTTTTATGTACTTAACTTATATGTGAGTATAATACGCTCAATATTTACGTAATTGCGATACATATCATATCAAAACACAGAGTACAAAAAAATGAAATGCATTGAATTAATACACTGATTTCACGGCAACCAATTATTATTATTATTATAATAGCTTTAAAACCCTTGGCAACCATTTATAAACAAAAATTTCCACCTTAAATCTTTAAATCCCCATTTGAGCACATCCACTGGTTGGGCCTAGGGCGATAATTTGTGAATCTAAATTATCCGGGGCGTTTGGCATACAAAAAATTCATTCAAATCGGTCCAACCGTTTAGGAGGAGTTCAGTCACAAAACACGTACAGTAGAATTATATATATAAAGATATTGACAAAAAATAATAATTTAAATCAACAAACATGGACGACCGACCAATAGTAACCAATATATAATACACTGTTGCGCCCGTTGTATTTTTTAAATCCAAATTTTCTACTTTTCGGATGGATTATCCTAAAATTTTCTTTCGTAAAAACCTTCTCCTGGAAATTATGAACATCATAAAAAAAAATTTGAGCCAAATCGGAAAAGCCGTTCTCGATTGATGAGGTAATGACAAATTTTTCACTCTTCATTTTTATATATTAAATAGATATACTGCTCAACAGCTGATATTACTTTTCATCGTACAAATCATTTATTATTGACGGTTTTCTATTTAAATAAACATATTGATAAGATGTAGGTTTTTGAGCTAGACACAATATAAGAAAAACTGTAAGTGATGTATTATATGTATATAAATATGTAATATACTCATTATAGCTATAAAAAGTAATAACCACAACTCAAAATATTTGTTAGCTGAAGATTTTTCACAGTTTTGTTAACTGTGTTAACTGATTTAATCGTACAAAAATAATTAAATAAATACAAATTATACGAATTACAGTTTAAAGGAAAATGTAAGGTGGGTGAGATTAGTTTGCCAGATTAAACGAGCACGAAGTATCATATTAAAAATTAAAACAAACTGAGATGCAAGGTTGGGAAAATTGACGATTTTTTTTTAACTTGTTAAGTTAATTTAAAAGTTACCTTTGAAAAAGGTAAATTAACTTAGTTATAGTTAAAATTTTCTGATTTCCAAAAATAAAAAATCTAGACACATAATATGGTTTGTTAGATCGTTTTTCTTTACGCTCAAGCCTGCAATTACTAGGAAAGTTTAAAATTATACATCAAAGTTCAAACCTCATTAAAAAATTTGCATTATTCTTCGAACGAAAATTAACTTAATTTAGATACTAATGAATTAACTTCAAATTAACACGTTTATATTAAAAAAAAAAAAATAATTAAGTTAAAAGTTAATTTGAAAAAAAAATGAATGAGTTAATTAACTTAACGTTTTAACTTTAAATCCTTAATGGCCAACCTTGCTGAGATGTATGAATCCTTTTTTTGCGGAAAAGCTGCTTCGGGGAAGAATAAAAATTCAAAATACTGATAATTTAATAAACACGATTCAAAAATGAATTATTGTAATTATTGTTCGGACAAGGGCGCCCTAGTCGCGCCACAGATTAAATAAAAACAGATTACGCACTTAATATGCTGCAATGCTAAAAAATGAATACAGTGCTCCGATTGGTCTCCACACAAATCAGTGTGACAATTATCCAACACTTATTAATTAGATATTTTTTAGTAAAATTGGTATTCCTAAAGCTAATTTGTTGATAGTTTTCCGCTAAAAGTTCATGGCGGTGCGGTTGCCTGACCTATGAGAACCACTAGATTATACGATTAACATCAAATAGTTTCAAACCCTTCAAACCAATACAGTATACATTTTACTATCCATGCAATGTTTTCGTGTCAGAAAGCTACTAGAAAAAAATACTGAATATATTTCTAAGATTGAAAACATTAATAAATTAATATTTGTCAGTGTTATGAACAGATATCTGAATATGAAATAAAGTTAAAATATTTTAAATTTGTTTTTAAGATCGTATTAAAAGTCAATGCTTATAATTTATAATTTTGTCTAATTTACTGAAAAATAAAAGGATGTAATAAATTACAATTATTGTTAATTGCAATAACTTACTTGTAAATCCACAGGAACATAAAATCCCTATTGGATTTCAAAATAATTCAAACAAAATTAAATAAATATAAGCTTGATTAGGTTGGTACTATAAAAAACTAATTTAATGGTCCACGATTCTCAAATGAATAATGATCCAATCAAGAGCCATTGAAACTTACTCAACATTACACACGCAATTCTAAAGATACTTTCCTAATAGCTATAATTATTTATAAATATGACAAGTCAAAATTCAAAAGGAAATCAACGTCAATTAAAAATAGATTCGGAATGTATTGTTTTCGTGAAATTTTCAATTAATAATTGTCATTAATCTTAACTATAATTTATGAATATACAATATACATCAACATTAACATTTTTTTTAATTCTTAATCAACTTCTTCTTCTTCTTCTGGTTTCTCCGAACTAGGACCTAGTTGTTTCACAACCATTTCTGTTACCATAAATTTTATATTATATAATCTCAGAGTCTTCCAATTTGATCCAACTCCTAATGCATAGATTCAAATAAATGTCAAGCGAGAAAAATTTGAGAGAACGAGAATATTTAAAATATTTATATTAGGTACCTATATAATATATTATATAAAAATATTATTTTAATTTTTAATTACAAATAACATCAGAATGTTAGTACTTTTTCAGTTTCGTTGACGTCTTTCAGAATAATATGATTAGTAGATTCATTAAAACGTAGTTAAATTATTGATCGCAATATAATGATATATATTATAATATTGATATATAATATTTTTCATATTTTTATTTCACGCTTGAAAAAATAATGTAAACATTTTTACATGGAAAGTAAAAATAAAACGCAAACCCTCACTTAACCCTTCACCATATCTTTCCAACTCATTTTTGGTTTTCCTGGATTTCTTTTTCCTACCAGATTCTGTTAAATCACAGCTCTTAGTAATGGTAGTTTCTTCTACACATGCATGTACTGCCCACTGGAATCTACCTTGATGATATATTCTACAACGATATTTTCGTCCTAACCGTATATTTTCTCTTCTTAATCTGCTCTCATAATCTCATTATGTTATAACATCTTGTATTGAACCAAAAATCTTCCGTAATATTTTTCATTTTAGTAGTTTATTTTCAATTTATTAGCTGCGTATAACTCGATTGCGTGCAATTTGCCTTTTCGAGAACACGGTTGAGTATATTTTCTGTATAAAACCCATTGCTTATGAAACATTTTGAAATTTATAACTATACATTTTTACTGTTTTCAAACGTTCACCATAACTACGTTTAAAAAAAATGAACTGTTGGAGATACAAAAGATGATAATATATATTAAATATTAATAATAACCCGTACACAGGTATAAAGTTGAGTTTATTTTAACGTGAATAGGTTAGGTTAGCAAGCAAAAAAAAAAACCAGTTGTATTTACATATAAAATCATCCCAACATGACAATATTACGCAAAAATAATGCAACCGTGTTATGAAAAGGTTGAAAAAGGTTCGCCGATAAGCAGCGTTCACAATATTCTACCCAATTAAGTATGCATTTTTCAGATACATTCAATCTTTTTTAGTATGAGTATAAAATTTTTTTTATCATCACTTTTCTAAGTTATTGTTTATTTACTAATAATTAATTCAAAATATTACCTTCACAAGCAGCTAAAAGAAAAAAAAAATGTATTATTCAATAGTTGTAAATCAAATAAATTAATCCTTACAGCGAGATAGTTCTACATTTACTGTAGCAGATGCAGACATAACCCAAACTGCAATTACTATACATGTAAGAGTTAGTAAATACTGCTTGGAGAAAACCATTTTGAATCGGAATAAAGTATAAGAAGGTTCAAAGGTATAAGAAATTAATGAAAAAATAACGAGAACGTTGAACAGTATCTAAATGAGACAAAATTGTATTTCTCGATTTATTTTATAAGCGAACTGTTTCCATACTATAATGCTTCAGCACAAAATAAACAATTTTCACAATACATTGTTGATTTAGTAACAACTAATATAATAAAAGAATATAACAAGAACCTAAATACGTCAGTGAACGCCACATGCCATATTTATTATAATTGTTTAAAGCTTCATTAAATAATGAGTAGTTATTTTTAAAGAAAATTATTTAAAATGTTAAAATTCGATATGCATATTATATAAAAAATACATACCTACACCTATTATATAATACTTAAATTAAAATAAAATTAATGTTTAAGAAAATTACTTTTGTATCGGTAAAAATGTGTACAACATTAATTCTGGGTATTGTACATATAATTGTATAATAATGTAGGTATATCATAATATTTTGTAAACTTCTAATAATTTGTATTTTTAATTGCAAAAAAAACAAATACAAATATATTATATTATATACAATTTGTAAAAATATATTTTTTACAATATCTTCTGTCTAAATTGATCATAGACAGTAATAAGTATTTTAAAATGCAATTAGTTGTATATATATATATATATATATATGACCCAACAAGGATGCACCGGGCAATTATATACGTCATGAACGATAACGCCTATAGTATGCACCCTGCAGGCATTACCTGTTTCACTCAAATTATCATACCCATTTAGCCAAAAGTATGTTATTATATGATTACCGTTTCACCAAGAATAGTTTAGATAAATTAAAAATTAAGTTGGCGAAAATTGTTTTAATACAATCATTCATTATCATGTATTTTTGAACAGTAATTATATTATGTATGCTGTATAATCTAGACACGCGGTAGCGTGTCAAGCCAAGTTCTAGCTAACAGAACTGGCGAGCAGCACCGTGTGTAATATTACACGAACCATTTGGAGCCACTTTTGACCCCCTCATAACTCAAAAACTATTCCACATAAACATGTCAAATTTGGCTCATATATTGAGACTAACGAGATACACATGTGCTCTAAATTTCATAAACACACTTCAAACCGTTATTTAGATATTAACGTCCGAAAATCGTCATTTTTATCACTGACTTACCTATAGATCAAAATTCTAACCCAGTTCCAGATGACCTAGAAAGTTCAAATTTGGTATACAGATAGGTAGTTAGGTAAATACAAAGGAAAAAATCAGAAACTTGAAAATTTTTAATTTAAAATTTTTTAATTTTTAATTTTTAATTTTTTAATCAATTGATTTTATTATAATTTTGCAATTATTTTATCTATTATGTTTAATTTTTCAATTTATTAATGAATTGCCTCTAATTTAATGTAATGTAATGTAATGTTGACTTAAATAACCTTTCCCGTATCGCCGCTCCAAAAATACGACTAGCCGAATATGTGTCGATATTGTCGACCCGCGCGCAGCAACATACTTTTTTTTCTATCTATGTATGTAATTAATATTATTTTTTTTAAATATTACAATTAAAATAATTAAATAATTATTCTTACAAATTATGAATTATCCACCCAACAGTAGAAACAACAGTCAATCAAATTATGATAATTAAAAATATACTCAAAAAGAGTTAAAATAATTGTATATTAATTTTACATATATTTTATACTCTGTATATACAACGGAAAATATTTTATAATAAATATTATTATTAATATTAGTAACTGAATTATATTATATAGTGATAAACTTTATTTATAGAATACGTCATGGCTAGGTTAGGTTAGGTTATAATAATTTACATACAAAAAGTAATGATATCCCACCAAAAACATATATGTAAAATGAGAGCCAAGTTCAATACTATAATATATGCCTTGGTTGTTGACTTCAACGACAAAAGAAGTGAGATCTAAATGGGTGCCAAGTTAGGATAATATATTGAAGCCTAAGGTCTGACTTGGCTACGAATTATATATTATAGCATTTGCAAGTTCTAAAGCTTTGAGTTCTTATTTTATTCTTCGGAAAATCATCTTCACTCTTCCATTACTGTTTTAGTAGGTACTTATAATAATAATTCGTATATGAAAAGTAGCCAAGTCACACCTTAGGCTTCAATATATTATCCTAACTTGGCACCCATTTAGATCTCACTTCTTTTGTCGTTGAAGTCAACAACCAAGGCATATATTATAGTATTGAACTTGGCTCTCATTTTACATATATGTTTTTGGTGGGATTTATAATACACTAGCTGGTTCCGTGCACTTCGTTGCTTGTAAAAAAATACAACTTATAAAAAAATTGTCTCATTGTTCAATTCTTTTTGGGTGTACATAACTCAGCCTCCCCGGTAGGCAATCCTATTACGTCAGATCGCGGACAATGTGTATATCAAGTAGGCAATGTGTGAAAATTCGATTTAATGCATGCTTGCACCTGACCTTCCCGATTAACCGATGGAAACCAATAAAATAATAAATACTCATTTCTACTAATTATTTCTCCTATACCAATAGCAACCATTTTTAATCAAAAATGTCCACCTTAAATCTCAAAATCCAAGTTTGGTCACATCCACGGGAATATAAATCATACCGGAAACCACTCAAACACACACAAAAAATATCATCAAAATCGGTCCAGTAGTTTAAAATGAGTTGAAATAATTACCTATTAAAAAAATTATTATTATTATTATTATTATCATTAAAACCAATATCAACAATTTATAAACAAACATTTCTATCGTAAATCTCAATATCCCTGTTCTTTGAGCACCTCCCTGGGTCGGACCTCTAATTTGCCATTTTTAAATTAAACTACATACTAGGTAATGTTTGAGTATCATTTAGCATTGCCCAGAAAACACCAAAATACTGCTTGTCCTAAATACATTTTACAAATTTTAATACAACGATTTTCTTATTTTGTTGTTATTCAAAAACTAATAACCGCAGATGCTTGCATTTTACACTATAATAATAATATGTTGATTTTATCATTTCCTATACCTACTTGGAAATATACTTTTGTTTTAATTTCCTGTAAAAAATACTACGATTTAATAACCCTCTAACATGAGGAATCTCCTATTATAATTTGAAACCTAAGGTTTATGAATAAAAAAGTTTTATGCATTTCTGAAAAACAAACTAATATTTTGAAAATATTATTTGTTGAAAAATTCTATTATAATTAAAAAATGTGACAATGTCTATATTTTTTAACAGAGGTATGTGCTTCATGAGCCTTTTAATATATAGATAGAGGTAACACTGTTCCACTTCATTCCACCTATCTAATCTTTAAAAACTTTTTACTATACTCGCTCAAATTTCAAACTATTTATATGAAATACCTACACAAAAAATATTTGGTTTCCAAAAATACAATAAAGCAATGTTCATAATATGTTGTTTATTCAGTAACAACTCATATACAAAGCAATAATAATAAACCATATGCGTCGTAAACTCCATAGGTACCTAATATTGTTACATTATTGTTGTTTTTTTCACTTGAGTAAATCATTAGTATGCAAAAGTAAACACGACGAAAATACAATGTGTGCATTTGAACAGATTTTTTCAAAATGTCCACTTTGTTCGATCGACTTTAAAATACTACTAAACATTTTTGAATGAGTTGCTATAGTAATTAAATAAGATAGTAATACACAAAAAAAACTAGTTAGAAACATGTCTAAATGCATTAAAATTATCATTTTCATATATTAATTGTATGCTTCATTATCGTTAGTTTTTTTTGTACAAAGGTATTACAGTTTCTTTTTATGTGTCCCGGAATTCCACACTGAAAACATATCAATGGCCCTTGTTGATTTCTATAAGTATAATTAGTATGGGATGTTGTTCTTTGATTACTTTGTGTATTGCGTTATGTGTTGGATGATTGGACATTATTTGTATTATTATAATTATAATTTTGATAAAAGTTTGGTCTAGGAAATTGGGTGTTTGTCATCAGATTATTATTTTCGGGATAATTGTAATTAGGATTTTTATTTTTAGTTAGGTCTTATATTATTTTTCTAATATTCATTTGAATTATTAAATATAGGTGGTTGGTATAGTGTTGATTTCTATTATAAAAGCTGAATCCATTATTGTTATAGCTATAGTTATTCTGATAATTATTCTTACTATGGGGGATGTTATCTTGAGTTTGTCCAATTATCATTTGACTTGAAATTTTTTTTATAGCAAAATAAAGCTCATGAAATTATCTAAAACTTGTATGTTAAATGTTTTTTTTTAAATTCGCAACCTTTTTCCTTACTATATTTGTCAAACAATCCATCATATTGTCCAAACTTATTAACGTGGTCGGGGATGACCCGTTAAATATAAGATATTCAGGGAAGAAATTAGTTCTTTGAATATATTTTTACCGTAGCTCGGGAGCACGAATGGTATTAGGATCTTAATATTACAAATAAATAACGATTGATCTAAAATATTATTAATACAAACCAATTATTTATTATTACTTACAATTTACTAACAAAGTTACCAAAAATGTAGGATTGTACGGAGTTCAGGTGCACGTGATAGACTCGTTGAGAACTACCTATCTTTATATAGGATGACCGGAGCCTTACAATCATAAGATATATAAGTGGCACCTTAATCGGAGGGGCTTAATATATTATAGTCAGCACATAATATTATGCGTATTGTGCACATTATGATGCTTATAAAATAAACGTAATGATGTAACATACGTTACATTATCCCCTCCCTTTTTTTTTTTAAACATTTTTAATGTACTATATTCAAAAAAAAATAACAATATAAATCATGTTTCATTTAAACACCACCCCCTTTTTTTACAATTTAAGAAAATATATTATTTTGGTTAGTTTTATTTAAATTGATTGAAATTGTACCTGATTTTAAGATTTACCAGTGTTTATTAGTTTATTACTACCATTTTGATTTTGTATAATGATATTTTCTATGTGAACCCTTTCTCTATATTTTTATATATACGCCTAACGCATGTTTTCACACATTTGGTCTTATTTTATATTTTGCTGTGTGTCGCTACTTTTGATGTGTTGTTCTCTTTGTTCTTTAATAGTTTGTAGGTCTGGTGTTACTGTAAATACCATTATATTACTTACGGTTAATATTTGATTATTAGTGTTTACTTTAACAGGTGTCCAATGATTGTCTTTGTGCAATATTCCTATTTCCTATAAATGATCGGTTTGGCTTATAATAAACTATTGCCGTGTTTTTTACTGTTTTATTGTTTATTTCATCATAGCCTTTTTTTAATAATAAATTTGTTATTATATTTATCCGTCAAAAACGCCAGATCGTCATCCGTGATTCGGTAACCCGATCTACACCTTGGTATTCCTATGTTATTTAAGATTTCTAGCGTAACATATCTTACACAATTCATTAACGAATAATATGCAAAGAAACGAACCATATATTATTCGATGAACGAAAAAAGGTTGTGGGTCAAGAATATGATAATATATAAACAAATTTTTTGAAAATTGCGAAATGTTATGAAAGTTTTAAAATAGACTATATTATTTTATATTATAGCTTCTATTCTCGGACCTCGGTCGTTATGCGAGTGACCGCACTTGATAAGGATGATAACTTTAATAAAGCGCATTTTTTATAGATGGTGAAGGGCGGAAAAAAAGTTTCTGAGAGGCAGTGATTGAAAAATATATATGAGGGTAAGACCCCCCAATATTTTCTTCTAATTGCATTATGGGCAGGTTGAAGATTAATAATTTTATTAACATATGTGTATATATACTGAAAGGGAATTTAAATATCTACAACTTCGTTTTATGCATATTTTTCGTTTATAAATAGGTTTATACAAAATGATGGATTGTTTGACGAATATAGTGAGGTAAAATTATTTTTTTTGTAATATTCTACTTTAATCGAATGTGTATCTCGAAAACGGTTGCGAATTAGAAAAAAAACATAAAACATAAAAGTTTAGATAATTTTATGAGCTTTATTTTGTTACAAAAAAAATTTCCCTCCGATCAACCGTTTTCGAGATATAAATTAAAAACAAAAAATGCGTATCTTTACTCCCCCTCTCCTCTACGGAACACCACCTAGGTGTCAGGACTTTTGGTATGTTAACACCGTAAGCCCCCTAAACAAATTTCCAAATTAATCGCTAAGTTACCTGCTCAATCACTCTAAACCTCATCAATTGACTGGACTAACAAGTATACATTACTTAAATAAAGGTTTTATAGTTTTACTTACTTATAGGTATAATATTGCATATACGTAGGCAAGCCTGGATTGAGGATCAATTGCTCCCCGGGACACCATACACTTAGTTTCAACTTAAACTTCAAAATATTAATTGATTATCATTACATCATATTAACGACTTTATATTATTGTATAATTATTTACTAGGTATACAAAAAATATATAGGGTGTATCTTATAGGTCATTGTAGGCGAGTTTTTATTAAAAACTATGGATCAATAATATGGAATTTTGTTAAGACGAAAAAAGACACGTGTTTCTTTTTTTAAAACAGGCAATTTGTTTATAACATTTTCAACATTTTTAAACACGCAGTTGTACCAATAATAAAATCTACTTTATTTTTTCAAATGGTAAAGGCTATATTTTTTATGGATTCCGGTAAACCTTTTTTTCTTAACATTTTGATTGTCAAATGAATAATTTTGGTTCTCTAGATTGTGAACTATAATGGTCCTCTAAAGTTTAGTATAATATGCATTAATACTTGAAAACCTAACTACTGAAATACCTAATTTACAAAAGCTAAATAATTTTTTCTTTTTACTACCTTTTTATATACTTAAATAGTTAAATCGGTAATCAAAAATGTAAAATGTTCAATTTAAAACAAACAAAATTGTTGGTAACTATAGTTCATTATTTAAAGTTATTTTTCGTAGTATAAAATTGAGAACAATTTTATTGTATAGTTATTAATAATAATTTATCTACTATATCTATATATTTTTTTTTTGTTTTGATAACTGTATTGGACGCGTTAAATAAATATATATTTTGAATAAAGATGGGCCCCCAAAATCAATGGGCCCTGTTACCATGGCCCTCTTGCCCCCAATCCCCCCCACTTAATCCAGGCTTGTACGTAGGTATAATACATGTCACAATGCAAATTATTTAGTAATTAAAAAATGAATAAAATGTTCAGCTCTTTAAGCTAAAGAATAAAAATTTAAAATAAGGTTTCACACAAGTAGATAATACTGTAACCAACAAATCTACAATTATACATACACAATTTTTTCTTATAGTTATTTCAAGTTCAATTTTGAACGAAATAACATAATAAATAACCAAGAAAAACGATTTTATTTATTTTGTTGTAATTTAAAAATATTATTAGTACTCACTAATTGGAAATTCTCAAGTATTTTATTATGTACACACTACACATTTTTAATTATGATAATAATATGTGAACAATATTATTTAATCTTACCGGCTACCGTATTTATAATAACAATATTAATATAGTATAAGATAATATCCTAGGCTGAGCGTAAACAAAAAGTCCACCGAAAAGAACAAAATATCCCCTTGGAACTAGGGATATTTTGATACGTTTTAAGATTTTTTTGTTCTGCGACTGGTTGTTTTGAAAAAGGAACAAAATATCCCCAAAAATGAACAAAATGTCTTCGTTCAACAGCTATCGCAAACACAGCGGCACAACATACAGTCCTGTTACATGTATTCTGACCAGACGCTACCACAACGTTCGTACAATGATCCTACAACGTTCCCACAATGTTACAACGCCACATATGAAAACCGCGTGAAAAACAAACCGTTACGTGGCGTTTTCAACCATTTTTAATAACCAAATACACTTTTTACGATCAGAATATTGGTTACAATAAATTATAAATATTCAGTTTGAATATATAAAAAAGTTGGGCAAGTGGCAATTTTACGCTTTACTGTACATTTACTATTTAGGTGTCGTGCGGGTCACTGTAATGAATTTGTAAATTTGTTCAATTTTAAATGTAAACGAGAAACGATTCTGAGGCAAGCCTATAATATTACTTATAATATTATGGTATATTTATATTGCAATTAAAAACTATAATTTATTATACTAATAGTACATTGGTTCAATTCTTGTCGTAAACATTATAAAGGGTAGAAAGAACGTCGTAAAAACGTCAAAAGTGAGACAACATACACAACACATTGCATTTGAAAATGTCATTGTCATTGTGTGTATAAACTATAAAATATAATTTCAATAGGTTTAATATTATCATAGATAAAAAATATATACTTAATATTTATTCTATATTTCATTGATTTATCCATGGAACAATATACCAGTCAATTTACCTCAGGTATAGGTTTAAAATAAAGAATCCTTTTTTTTTTTTTTTTTAAATGTACAAGTTATCAATCCTTTCATATTAAGGCTAGAAACTATCACTGGTTATTCTTGATAACACAGTTTCGTGATTTTCGGTCTATTATTTAATAATGTAAATATTAATCAATCCTCAGGTTCGTCAACTCACCACACTCTCCCATATATTTTAAATACTTTCAAAATACTTTTTTTATTTTTGCCGTCGTATTTGAGTGGTATTTCAACCGACAAAGTTTTTGTTTCGTATATAACAATTTTATAAATTAGTCTTAAAATAATATTTTATAATGGTTCTAATAGTTTTTAAGATTTCATTAAATACACAGATTAGTGATGACACGACATCTACCTTTCTAAGTTTAACTCTACCATATAATAGCTATGTGGCATCTGAAATTCTTGAACCAATTAAAGAATGTAATTATTAATTATTTAATTTTAACATTGATTAATAATTTTAAGTATATATTTTTGTGATGAACGTTTTTTAATATACTACCAAAAATTATTTGTATTGTTGTATATTATTTTGAATAATTTTAAAATGTATTTGTATTTATATTCAAATATTTTTGAAAGACAGTAATCGAATACGTATTTCAATTTTCGTATACAAATGAACCAAGTATTTAAATATAGGTAAATATTCTGAATACAATACATTTGAAAAGTATTTTTAACAAGACTTCTGACAAAGATAATAACATATTATATAAGAACCTTAGCAGCTCTTGTGGCTCAACAATTAATAATTATAACGATAATGATATTATGGTCTTTCACAGGCCCATCAATAGGCACAGTTCAATATACATAAAATCAATAACTAATAACTACATTATCTATAGGCCTAATAATGTAGCAGAGCGCCGTTTTCTGACCAGATATAGCTGTTATCTACATTTTGAATAAATTATTCACAGACTTACAAATGAAATATAAATTTTATAATTTAAAGATTCGTGAATATCAGCACACTGATAAATACCTATCTACTGGGTCGTGTCAATCAAATCGTATAATAAAAATTAGCTTTGGACATATTTATTTAGATTTGAAGGAGTAATTAAGGTAGGACTCTTATAGTAGTATACATTAATTATTCGAGCTACTTATAAAGAGACTATATTATTAGAGTCACATTCTCTACCGAACGATGTGAATAATTAATACTAACGTTATATAGGTAATATACCTGCTAATGGGAAACAGACATATACCCATAATATTATGTTAAAATATGACGCTGGTCCATCTCCGGCTCAATTATATACTTAAGTCGCTATATTAGAGAAGCGGAATAAGATTTATCATATTATAAATTTTAATAAAATGCGAGCAGAATAATGGTAATAGTAATACATGTACCTACACATATATTGAATATTATAATATACTAGCTGACCCCGTGCACTTCGTTTCCCGTTAAATGTACCAACTCTATATTGCTCAAACTTTGTTAAATTCGTTATTTAATATTCGGTGTATGGTGTTCAAAATTTATTTTAACTTTTCCGTGGCCCGAAATAAAAATTTTGGTTTGCACCATTCTGTTTGTACGTACCTAAGTTTATGATTTAACTCTAGAGACCTAGAGTATCAAAATTATACCAAGTTTGTCATTTTTACTTAATTCCACCTACGGTGGATTAATATAATCAATTAATACAAAATTATCTAACCCAACCTATATATATAATATATATTAATACAAATCAACAAACATGCCCGATTAACCAATAGCAACCAATATATAAATATATAATACACTGTTGAGCTCCTGTTGTATTTTTTACATCCAAATTTCCTACTTTTCCGGTGAATTTTACTAAAATTTTTTTAACTGATAGACGTGTTGAATTTGATGTTACCTTTCTTTACAAATTATTGAACAATGATATTGATGCTCCCGATTTACTTTCTAAATTATCTTTAGCCGTTCCTTCTTTTTATTCCAGAAACCCCCAAACTTTTAAAACGAATTTTCACACCACTAACTATGGTTACGCAGCCCCTCTTGATCGTGCTTTTCGATCTATTAATAATATGTCAAATATTGATATTTTTAACGATTCTTTGCCATCATTAATTCTGAAACTAAAAAATTGTACTTGTTAATATTTTCTTTAGACTATTCTTTATTCGTGCACCAATGTACTTTTTTCTTACCTTGTAATATTATGTAATTTCTATTATTATAATCTGTACTAAACTAATGCCCCTGAGGCATCGATAAATAATAAATAATAATAATAATAAATAAATAAATAATATTGTTGAAGTACAAAACTTAAAGTTATTTTATTATTTAAATGAAACCTATCATTTTTAGATGAATGGATATTTATTATTTGCTATGCATAGTAGGTAGGTATATGGAAAAAAAAGCATAATGATAATATAATTAATATTTTTGCTCTGTAACATTTTCCTTTATTCTAAATGTCTTTGTAATAAATTGGACATAGCTGGGCACTAACTAGTTAGTTTTAATTCATATTAATATTGTTACTTAATTAGTTGAATTTAATTCGTAAAATAATCTAATCTAACTCGTTAAAAATAATAAGTAACTAGTTATTTTTGTAGTTTATTTTTTCAATTATTGAATGATTCAATTTCTTATTTTGTTGTATTCTAATGACTGATATTCCAAGAAATTAAGGTTATTGTCTAAATATTTGATACATTTTATCAAATTATCAGTTGACAGTTGCTTGATTTCATTTTTCATTTATCACCAATAATTCAAGTTAGTTACCTACCCACCTACTTAATAATTAATTTATATAATGCATTACATTAGAAAAAATGGTTTTTTAAATTTATATTTTAAACTAAAAAAAAAACCAACTTCCAACTTTTACTCTAACTTAGGTTACTATTCCTTCCAAACTAACTTCTACCGGACCAACTAAGGTAGAACTATAGTAAATTTCAGAAACTAACTTATACTCTAACTTGATTACTTTTTATATTAAAGTAACTTAACTTTAACTAGTTGAAAAAAGTGACTAACTTGCACGATAGGTACTGAGTAAATTGTTATATTTTTCTTTTATTAATGACGAGGTTACCCCTATAACATTTCCGTCTATAATATAGTTGTATAATATTTTCTGTGAATATGCAATATGCAATATGCAATATAATAACTTACTATTATTATAAATTATTATTTACTAAAATATATTTAATATTTCGGGTTTTTTTTTATATAATTAACTTTACAAAATTGAATTTATTTTAAATATGTGGTTTGAGAAATAATTAACTTAAAGTGCCAATAAAATTAATTATTTCGTTAAGTTACTGAATAACATGGGGAAAAATGTAACTCGCTAAGTTAGAAGTTAATTCTAAAAAATAAGTAACTCGTTAATTATCTGAGTTAAAAGTAACTTAACTTTAACTTATTAACTCGTTAATGCCCAGCCTTGTAAGATAGTATAACAGTACGTATAGTAGGTACTTACGTGGTTTTCCAACAGGGACTCTCAAGTTCTCTTATTTATAATACCATTGATTATATATAATACACAGATAAGCAATGCCATAGGAATATTCGTTGACTAGAATTATAATTGAATTTATTTTCATGAGATGTCGCTGTTGCATTTGTGACCACTATTAAATAATATATTGAATGATACCAATGGTATAACATAACCTGGTATAACTATTGATTACAATATAATATTATATAATACAAGTAAACAAGTTACAACGGACCACGGACCACGAGTTAAGACGGTCTACGGACTGTCTTCAAAATATAATTTATAAACTAAATACTCATATTCTGTAGACTTTTGAACATAAAAGTATTATATAATCAATGGTCAAATCGATCCATATGTCCCCAACAGCGCTTAAATCGTTATATTTTAATATCGAAATTAGGATAAAATTAGGAAAAATAGGACGGGGGCTTCTAACCACCCTGAATAGCTGTCATTCGGCCCACATAATTACAGCACATTTAAACCTGAATTATACACTCAGTACAAATACTAGTGTTTATAGTCAATGATAATACCTATCATATTATTATATTACACCTTCCATTTGTAGTCGTCATTGTCGAGTACTCCGTCACTGCAGGCGGAGTGCGTTCTCTGAAAATCACGAAATGAGGGGTGTTGCAGGAATTTAATAGCAAATTGTTTGGGGTGGGAAATGTTGGCGAATAGGGACGTGATGCTGACAATTATAGTAATACTCGAAACGTAGGTACCCACGCGATACACAATCACACTGGCGTCCTATTGTCGTACGCCTTGGGCCGAGGACTATAGAGTGCAACGCACTCGTTCTGGTCAGCGTCCATTAATCAGCATCCAATTATTCCATATAATATTTTCTATTACCCACGTATTGGGTATGTGTGACCCGGCCTGAAATCTATCCGATGTAGGTTTCCACAGGTGGTGGGATAATCCTCCGACCGGGTCCGCGGTGGAAATCGAGTCCGCTATTGATTTCAACACGCCATCAATGCACAACGGACCCTAGCGTAATTATCGTCATAAGAGAACTGTAAAATCGATACCTATAAATTATTATTAAAAACATAAATTTTCATTTAAAATATAATAACTAGGTACCTAACCAATAAGTATTATCTCGTTAACAATTTTACTATTTCGTAAATATTTCTTTAAGACTATAATATTTCCTTAAGACTACTGTAGTGTTTACTGCAGTAAGCGAAAATCGACAAATAACCTCATGCCAGACTGTCAAATTTACTTAAATTATCTTTTACATTTGGACTTGAATTACTAGGTACTGCTGAAAAAAAGCAAAAGTACCTAACAATTTTAACCACACTTTCCGACTGTAACACATAGGTTTCGTGATGGTAGGCTCCATCAGTGGATCAATGATCGTCATTGATCAAGTAGAATAAATAATGAAATTAATAAAAAATAAAAATAAAAATAATACATTTCAACGATTTCAGTTATCATGTACGTTTAATTATTATAATTTATAGTTATTATACCTAAATTACAATTTAAAATCATATTATGTGTTTATTTAAAAATTGGTTCATGATTGTTTTATATTAATTTTAATAGACTATTTCGATATTTTGATTTCTAAATATTAAGATAGGGTTTAATGTACATCAATTTTAAGCAAAAAATATAATATAGTTATTGAATTAGAATGTGTGTGAAACGCTATGTGCCCATGAGTTAGCCGTTGGCCATTGATTGATTTATATTTATATTTTACATAAATTAAAATAGATAAATAATACTTTTTTTTATAACAATTTCTTTTTGCGTATTTACAGATTATTGGTATACTATAGAGACTTGTCGCTATATGTGCTTCAAATTATAGCGGAAATGAGTATATTCTTAGTGTATGATCTCAATTCTAAGGTATAAATTCTGAGTGTAATATGACGTGTCATATTGTTGCATCGAACAATAAACCCTCGTGGTAATATTAATTATTAAAATACATAATGTAGGTATACACGGTGACGGTGTTCCACCATAAACATGTACAATTTTTCCCTTAAAAACTTTCTAAAAAATCACTTGCCTAAAAATGTACTACAGTATAATTTGGCACAGTTTTGTTTACTTGTTGAATTCGATTATAAATATTATTATTATTATATCTATTTAATGTACTATGCCTAACGGCTAACATACAAATTAAGTTTCCATGAAATTTGTCATTAGTCTTACAATATTGTTTGATGTTTGTTATTGTAACGAATTGATTATTGTCTGTAAATATTACATATACTTAGCTGAACTAGAAACCGTTTGTAATTATTGTCATATTATTGATATAATAATGTCTTCAATTATGTATTCAATCAACGCTGTCCAGTTACATTTAGCCAGGAGACGTGAAGTCAAATACGCTGTTAGGCCACTAGAAAAGTTGTGCTTTTTCAGACGTAATATTTTGGTGAACGAAGTAAGATCTACACCTTCCGTGACCATAAATCTAACCTGCAATGGTCCTAACTTGCAAGATACGCGCATGTTGCTACGTTGGACCCTGCTGCGATAGCCGTGAAGACGGTCCAACCCTGCAGGCGGCGTTCTGATTCGACGGCCTCACTAGATGACAGGGATCTAGTTGAGGCCAAGAAACGTTTGAGCGCCGAAGGTCCACGGCTTACGACGCAGTTTTTTTCGACGCCTAACGTTCATGTGTCGTATTCTCCAGTAGTATGCGAAGTCTCGGTGGATGTGGCGACTGTCCCTGAAATGAACATCCGAGCAGCGTGTGATGACACGGTACAAACTGAGACCCTGACGATGCCAGTCGTTAATGCGGGCCAGCCGGACACGGTTCAGGTAATAACCAGAAAAACGGTAAAGCCTAGATGCTGTTCGTTTTGGTCCCGCATTAAGAAAAATGTTAGGCGTGCATTGTGCTGCGGATGTGTGTAGTACCAATAAGTGTCTCTTGTGGTTCTTGTTGCTTTGTATACGGCTTATGTACCATATATAGGTACCATCTACAACTCTTAAAAGTAATAATACTGCAATTTGTTATACATATTGTTTACCATTTGTTAATATTTTTGTTTTTGTTTTTTATATATTTGTCATTCATTGTTTATTTGATAAATTGTATTGTTTGTCGTTCGCTAACTTATTATTATTATGTCTTATTGTTCAATATATTACTTACTAAAAAATATTGTATAATTGTACTGTTGGGCTCCTAGCCCGTTCATAAATAAAATAAAATAAAATAAAAAAATGTTAAAACTACAATATTGTTGTATATAGGATGATAATAAGTTTATATGAAAATGAATTAGCCTGATTAGTAATTAAGTACTGTAAATTGTAATGATTAACAAAAATAAATGTCTCTGTTGAATGGTTCAATTGGTTTTAATTTTAATATGTAATATTAATGAATGCCAAAACGCTATTGTAGAATTGAATAGATTCATTATGAAATGAAAAATGAGGGCTAGAGCTGAGTATGCTTGGCGAATCACTCTGTATACTTATTAAATATTTTTTTATATAAAACCTATAGGTATTTTATGTCCAATAGCTATATTTTTTGTTTATATTTATATTATTATTTATAATATATTTATATTTTGTTTCACTGAAACAAAATAACATGAAAAACGGTAATATTTTTAGTTTGACTGTCGGTAATTTTAGGTTTAGAGTGATGAATGTATTACGTTTTTAATGATGTGTTTTTTATTGTTACAAAAAATCTAAAAATTATTCAAACACAGGTTTTTAATAGATATTGTGAATAGAAATTTGGACAAAATTGGATATTTAAAAACAGAAAAAAAACGATTATTTTTTGTAATTTAAAATTATTATTATAATTTAGGCTGACCGACCCCCCATTTTTTTTGAAACAAATGTAGTTAAACACGCTGAAAACGATGGTGAAGTCCAAATTTGGCGCAGGGACTTAGTTTTGAAGTTATGGCCTTATGAAGTTCGCTATTTTGCGATTTCCACGCATTTGCGCAACACAGAATACTATAGTTTACCGCGCGCCTACTACGAATATTGATATTTTTTTTTTTCGATAAGGTTAGGACAGACGGATGACCTAACAAGTAATTTTAACCTTGTTAGTTAAAGTATCCCAAGTATAGTGGCTCTGGTTTTCAAACTCAAGGGTCCTCGCTCCCGTCGCCTATCGGCTCCGGTCGCTATTTAGAGTAACATAAGTCTATAGAAGCTCCCTACGCCTGCCGGCTCCGGTCGCAAAATTTGGACTTCACTATCGTTTTCAGCGTGCTTAACTACATTAGTTCCAAAAAAAAAAATTGCAAAAAAAAGGGTGTCCGGTAAAGTAGAAATATACCAAATAATCCAATAATCCACGAGTGAAATCAAGATGTGACAAGGGTTCTGTTGTTTTGTACATTTAGGTATATTATATTGACAAACCAAAATTAATTTCAGTTGGAAGTTCCGGTTCCAATTTTTATTAACTCAATGACAGTATTATTTTTCATTCAGGTTTATACTGTATATATACCGAAAGCCGACAGCGCTTCTAACGTCTGCCAGCGGTTGCCGACAGCCCTCCGTAGTGGCTGCCAGAAATTAATTGTCAACGAATATTCCTATGGCATTGCTTATCTGTGTATTATATAATCAATGATAATACCTACTCTATAATTTGGTTGAATTTTTATCGTTAATATGTTTGCTGACTGTCATGTTTAGAGTAATATCGTTTCAATGCTTGTAGCTGTTCGTCATTTTACAGATTCGATTTTATATGAGCAAACGACCAACAGGGATCGCTAAAATATTTTACATATCATTGCAAAATTGTACAACCATTGTTATTTCAACATATTAGTTTCTTTGATTAATATTTTCTTAACCCTAAACTATTTATTTTATTTCAATACGTATAATAAACTATATTACAAGGCTAGGCAAGTTAATGATATTTTTTAACGTAATTAAGTTAAGTTAAGTATTTTATTTTTAGTTGTTCTTGTTTTTTGATTTTTTGACTTGTGTACTATTTTGAATAATCAATAGTAATTCCATACACATATTACTTTTAAAAATAAAACACGCCTTGTAAGTTCAATAAAAATAAAAATTTAGTCTGATATAGGTGTTCTAAGGTTAATAATTTTTTTTTTGTGTACCTACATAATATGTAAAAATATATTATATTTTTACAATATTGTCACAATGAAGTAATTAATAAAATTAATGGCTAAATAAATGTGAGTTATATGATTATGTCACTGATTTTGAAAAATTTTAATATATTTCGATATTACAGGTACTTAACATCAAATTTAAAAAAAAATGTGATGTGTATGCTGCCCCCTCACCAAAAAAAAACCAAATCCTACAGCCGCCACTTTATTTCCGAAATAAAAACGAGAACGGTACACGTGAATAAAACAATATAGCGCTGTGTAGTGGACGTTTTAAATTAATCTTTATTTCGTAGTGATGTATTCTACACCACCAGATAGCACCGTTTGTTCCACATAAGGTTTGAAACTTAAAACTACTTATTAATTATATTATTATTATTATAGGTACTGCTCAATTATTAACCATCAATATTAATGTGTTTATAAAATTAATGTAAGTGCCAGTTTCTTGTCATGCGTATTGATAATTATATAGAATAATATGGTTTCTTTTTGCTGATTACACGAAATACCTTTTTAATCAGATAACCTCTGTTTCTAATTTATTTAGGTTTTAAAATTTAATTTATTAGTGTCGAAGGAATACATATTTTAGATTTGCATTAGAAATTTATTTTAACTGATCTTTTATTTTAAAAAATATTGAATAATATTTTCACTAAAACAAAACGTTACACCTAACCAAGTTCCTATATGCATAAAGTATTTCTTTAGAGTTTGGACCAATAATACGAACTAATATTATTGTCACTAAATGTCACTTTGCTCCTCTATCCACCATCATTTATATCACGAGCTCTGAAGAAAGCACAAAGAAACTTATAAATTGGTATTGGAGAATGTAGAATGTTTTTATTCTTTCTCTTTTCCTATCTTACTCACTCGACCTCACTCTTTTCAAATTATATTTCACCAGAGTACTTTTGTAAATATTTACCTATACTTGTTTTATGAGTTCTCTGAATTATATCTTTTAACTTTCAAGGATGTAGCAACTGATTAGGTAACAGTTATGTTTATATGGGATTTATTTATTTTTTACTTTTCAATATTATATTATACTCATGAAAGTTAATTAAAATTATTGTTGTGAGAAATGTATCTAGATAAACAAAAAACTAGTAGAAATATATTTTATAATTTGCTAACTGAAAATATAATCGATAACTATTTAAAATCATTCATCAAATCACTGTAAATTGTACTAATATTGTACTAAAATGTACTAATTGTACTATAATAGCCTAACCTACCACAATAGGTATTGAGTAATTAACATTATTAATAATATTATCCATCAGGGGGACGGAGTGGCCGAGCGGATTAAGGCGTCAGTGTGCGTCGCACACTGACGCCGGTTCGATACCTCGGCCGTGGGCGGCATTTTTCTTCGGGTATGTCACGGTGCCCGGAGAAGAAGTGCCGCCATGCCCCACCCGGGCATGGCAGATACCTACGGGTGCCCAAATTAAAAATACTGCCAAAATAAATACACACGTGTTCCCCCCCTACCAACAAAAACCTACAAACAAAAAACAAAAACTAGCTAATGGCCTAAGCTGCAGGGCTCAACCTCAATATAAAAAAATAAAAAAAATATTATCCATAAAAATAATTATATCTATAACGATTATAGAAGCCAAGAGAATTCTGGAATTGTATTAATAATTAATTAGCAAGTATAATAGACTAGATACAATAATATTTTCCATTGAAGGAAAAGAAAATATATAATATTATTGAATTTTAATAGTTACAATGATATAGATATATAAATAACGTCTAATAATATCGAAAGTTTATATTTATAACGACGAAAACGATTATTGTTTAGAAAGCACACAAGTACAACATATCCATAACATTTTTTTTTTAGTTTGATGAAATTGGATGTATATTTTTTTATAAGCGGTCAATATTTCAATATTCATTTTTTTTTTTTACAAAATTTATCATAATCCAAAAAATTTTCAAATTATGTAATAGTTAAAATACATACCCAATTTTTAATTTAAATACCTAAAGTTTTAAAACTGTATAAGGTTTCTCATAAGTTTTGTTTCTGGAATTAAAAACAAAAGTGTTGCATAAAGCCGGACATCACATAATTTACTTGAGTAGTTGATTCTTGAGCGATTGAATTTAAAATTGCGATGACTTTACAGGATATTCACAAGTAAAATACAGATTCTCCTCTAACGATTTTTGATATTTCTATGTAGGTAATTCAATAAATATTAATAATCTAGAGTCTAGACTTCAAATATTTCAGTGTATAATAATTATTTTCTAATTTTCTATATGCAATGATTTTTTAATTATATAAGCTTTTTTAGGTGTTTAAAATATCTGATTTTTTTAGTCTTAATAAAAAAAATTACTGCCAAAAACCTTGAAAATAAAATTCAAAATCTCACTTGAGGTTTTCTTATAGCCATTAATAAATATTGAAAAGCATAATATGCCCATCTTTTATTAAGGGTTTGAAGTTAATTTTTTACAAAATTGGTCAAAATCATGAAAATTTTAAGAGTTGATTCTTGGGAGTTTAATGCAAGGTTCGTCTTAAGTTGTTCTTTCAGAAACCTAAAAATCTTTAATACATTATAATAATATGCACTATTTTTTGTATAAATTGACAAAATTATATTTTTAAGTTAACATTAATGATTTAGAATATTTTATTGTAATTAAAAAACATTATTCGCAGGGGTTGAACGTTGAACCTTTTCAAAACTACACATACATTATTATAAGCTTTCTGCTTTACACAATGAAATTGAAAAATTAGGTACTTATTTTAATTATTAATATAAATGTAATAACAGAACCAATCAAAATTGAAGAATAAAATGAAGAATAATATTATTATTTAAAATCTACAGCGGTATAATAAATACTAATATATTATAATAGTGACGAGATTACGAGAATCTAGATAGACGTATACAGCAGAATATTAGAAGTTAACCATAGACCCTATAACGTAGGTACCTAGTTGTTTTATACTTGAGAGTTAGGGAAGTAAAAATAACTATATTTAATTAACGACTTGTTAAACTATTTTGAAATTATAATTCGAACAAAAATAGATGAGAAGCATAAAATCCACATATTTTATTACAATTAAATTTTATAATCAATATACTAATAATACAAGAATTAATGAACAAATAACTTCATTTTTTAATTCTGTATTGCAAATTGGCCAAATTATATAATCTGTGTGTACATTAAAACGAAAGTTTTTTTCTTATTATTAATTTATGACAGGTATATTATTGAGTAGGTATGTACTATATATACTTACAACATTAATAATATTACGAACTAAGAAAGCCGCTAGTGTTTTTAAACTTACCAGAAGTGGAAATAAAACGACAATGTTGCAATGTGGGTACCTAATTGAAAAAACATAATTTCGTAGCTTGATTTTCTCGGTCAAAAGTTTTGTGCTAACAATAATATTTATGTAGGTACCTACTTCCAGGAAAAAAAAATAATAAAGTAAATAACAAATTACTACTTACGTAAGATCGAAAATATTATTATAATATTATGGTATCACAATATTTGATTTTCAGAACAAATTGTCCATCAAACTACCTGCGATAAAATAATTTATACGTTTTCTTCTTCCGAGAATATTAATATTGTTCACAAACACTGGATCGACTGTTTCCGTACGTCGACACTTTAGCGATATAACTTACTATTGTAATATAATGGCTGGGTTTGGAAAAGCTTCAATTTTAAATGCCATTTTATTATTTATAGCACAAAGCTTTAAAATGGAATGAAAGAATGATTTTATGCGCTCGTATAAACGTGTCTCGGCGTCATTATACTCGTTGGTTGTTATACGTAGGTATACGAGGTTGGAGGTAACAAATAAAAATGTGGACGAACCGAATTCAAATTATTAACGAAGCTCAATAAAAAAAAAAAACTGTGAGGCTTAGAGTGTTCACCGTTAACCATTCATCTCATTGGGATTTAATGCTTAACTATCTAATCAATGAAATATGATAATATTAATAATTTCAACTGCATTTTTTCACCTTTGTATTGGGACGGATAGGTACATTTTAGTCCCTCCCCCACCACAAATCTAATTCAGATTTAAATGGTTAAAATATATCGCAGATACACCGTAGAGGTCTTGATATAATATAATACACTATTCATGTTGGATATATTGGTTTATACCGATACGGTGGTCTGGTGGTCATTAGGTGGGGTGTTCCTACAAGACATCCAACAGGTGAAAAAATATTCTACATAATATTATTATGTTAGTTTCTACATGGCAGAAAAATATATTATTATATTTATTAAATTATATGAAAATAATATAATTATCATAATAGGTACATTTCATATAAATATACATCATTTTCATACATTTTAATATAATTCATTAATTTTTAAAATAAACTAGCTGAACCCGTGCACTTAGTTGCCCATTAAGTGTATCAACTCAATATGACTCAAACTTTGTTCAATTCGTTATTCAATATTCGGTGTATGGTGTTCAAAATTTATCTTATCTTTTCCGTTGCCAGGAATAAAAATTCTGATTCGCTGCAGTACATTATCAGGTAAGCAATTTCCTGCGGTACCTATACCAATATTTTTTTTAACAGCCATTGGATATTATAAAATGTATGAAAATGAAATGTATGAAGTGAACCCATATCATAGTTTACTTCTAATATTACATCATACTAAAGGTGGGCATTAACTTGTTAAAAAGTTAATTTTTTAAAAATTAACTAGTGAATTATTTTTGTTTGTAACTTATTAACTTATTCAGTTAAAATTGTTATTGTTGTAACTTAACTTGTTATAGTTAATTAGCATTTTCGTTGCTGTTAAGTTAATTTTCTTTTCGAGTGCATGCATAATCAAATATTCAATACTGATTCGTCGACTTTTTTACGATTTTGGTTATTTATTTTCGAATTATACATTATAATAATCTAATTTTTTACACAGTGTTAAATGTTTGTATATAACAAAATACTATGGTAGTTTATGACTTAAAATATTGTACCTTCAAAAAAATTAACTTTTTTTTAACTGAGATAAGTTAATTTTACTTTCTATCTTAACTTTAAACTTATCTAGTTAATTTTTTTTTCTTTGTTAAATTTTAACTTAATTGAAGGCAATTTAATTGAATTAACTTAACTTTCCACAGTTAATTATTTTCATTAACTTGCCCACCATTCCATCTTACCTATCAAAATATTTTTCTGCTGTGTAGGAACTTACATATTATCATCAGATTTTTGTACTCGTGTAAGAATTTACACGTCATCTCATACGTAAGAATTTATTAACGTATGTAATTGTTTACCTGCTACTCTCGTGTAGGAACGTGTAAAATTCACCATTAGGTATGCTCGTTATGTGTTATATAATATATATATATACGTATATACGAAGCGGGGGCGTCCCTTAGGGTGGGTATAAGTCGTGATATGTTCTGTTTTTAATAGATAAATACATTTTATAAATGTTGTTAATTGTTTGTACACTGATTATACAGACCGCTGCCACATACATCAAGCATATATAGATTATACAAGCATATTAGATGCCACCTCCCATGAAATTGACCTGAAGACGCTCCTGATACGGGGTAAGGGGTACATGGAACTAAATAAAATTATATAAGTACTGAATTCAAATCATTGAACGTTGGTCAATAAAAAAAAAAAATGTGGTTTAGAGGGTTAACCACTTATCTCATTGGAATTTAATACATACCTTCCTATAACGGATAAAATATGATAATTTTTTTCCCTTTTTATTATGACTAATACGTTCTAATGGGTCGTACGTTGATTGTCCAGGTGACCGTCCTCCCCGTCCCCAAATCTAATTTAGATTCGAATGGTTAAGATTTCTGCGTACGAGTTGATATACCGTCAATATAATATCACAGGTTCACGACTTGATACATAGTACACTAACCTGATGGATATGTTTTTTAAACCGATACGACGGTGCGTATACAGGGTGGTTTTTTTATCGTGAACCAGTCCAGAGGCCCTAAAATGTTTTATACAAATCGTATTACCTGTATAGTATATACCCAAGCCCCTCACGTTTATAAACTAAAACGGAGAAACTATTTGAACCTTAAGGACTTGAGGGAGATTCGTGACGTAATTAAACGATCGGCGATCGCCTCTGGTGTGTAGATAAATTTTACTTTTAGATCTAACAGTGATAGTCAACTTTGGTTTTTTTTTTAATTTCACACTCGATACGATTTTCAAGATAATCCCCATAGCAAATACTTTTATATAATTGTACATCTTTAAATTCTCATAACTCTCTTTAAAATTAATATATAATAAACGCCTATTATCTAGATATTAATCTTACCTTTAATTGTATAAGAATCGACACTCATTTCAAACTAACTTGATCTGCTGAGGGTAAAATGTCTCGTTTTTTTAAATAAGTATTTTTTATGTTTTTGTATTTAAAATTACTTTAATATTTATATATTATATTACTGTGTAAGTATTTTTTTTCATTGTTTGTCATGCAGGCACTGAAAGTTTAGCTTTCGATTAAGGTTGAAGCGTCGGATAGCGACCTTAAAATCGGTAAAGCGGAAATCCCCAAAAGTGCTGGGCCCTGCGCCCCTGCACAACCAGACACTGAAATCTATACCACGGTCCTTACAAAACAAAACCTAACTTTTGGTTACATCTTATATTCATATGATATAACCTCTTTGTATGACGCGTAAACATTTTTCTTTCATAAAATTGTTTTCATAGAGTAATCTAATTGTTGCATAGATCCCTGCATAGTGCATAGTGCGTATTACCATTGCTGTGATTACATTTTTTCTTATTATTTTATTTTAATATTTATACCGAAATCTATACCACGATCCTTACAAAATATACAATTTTGGTTACCTACAGTCTATATTCATATTATAACCTCTATGCATGACGCTTAAATAAAATAAAACCATATCGATTCTTTCATGAAATATTGTTTTCGTAGAATATTCTGGTTGCTTCTTAGATTCCTACAATGTCTTTGCAGTTATCGATAAACGCAGAGGCGTGACAAACAATTGTACGTGTGGCTCGTGTTGGAAGGCAATTTCAATCTTGGGATTTTCAATCAATTTATAAATTATAAATAATAATAATAGCCAATTGGCAATTACACACCATTATATTATATACATTATATAAACATTTTACATTGACACATGACACTTATAATAATACACAAAATAATAAACATAATATAGTAATAATAAGCCATGGCCATTGGTTAATATTTTCAAAACTATAAGTAAGTAACTATGATCAAATTTATCTTAATTTCATATTTTCTTCTGCTAAACTCTGAATGTTTTTATTTTATGAAGTATTAACTTTTTTATTGTTTTTAAAACGTACTTGGGATTCTATTTTTAATAGTTTAATACTGTTCAATAAATCCACCATGAACTGCTAGACACGCCAAGTAAGTTTTATTAACCCATTTTAATTGTTACTAAATTAGAGGTATAACTTAATTTTTTTTTTTGAGGCTATGGTAAAAGGTAGGCTCTAGACTCTAGTCATATGTTACATTAAAAAAACTGCATTAGAATATCTGCATTTACTGATACTGTAAACACATGACACAATATTTTATATTTCAAAAATTGAGCGGAAAATATACACCAGTAAGATAATATATAAGTGACGTTCACAACTACTCTGATAAGTATAGAAATCATTGATAAGAAACTATGTTGTCAAAATATCATTAAGTCCTGGCACACGCGTGATAAGGACTTGAAATGTTTGGAAAATCGTCCCGACTCAGACCCAATCGTGAAAAATTTACTTGCTACTTTGGGTACATCGGTACAGACCGTCATCACCAGCTATATGGTGTATGGTTATAAATTTATTATAATTATTATAATATGTGTTTCGATTCGAGGCCCAGTCGAGTGGGTGCGATAAGTATCGGAGTTTATCGAGGTGCGATATTATCAATACCAATTACCGGGTATATGTAGAAGGTATACTGGGTATTATATAACTTCCGGTGGCTTGGCGTGAATCGGCTATACTATGTTTATGTTAAATAGGTATGAAGTAATAAACGTCGACCTTTTCCAATATTAAAGACCTGAGAGCGGCGTCCGAGAGGCCGTACTTGCAAGTTTAGCGTGTTGGGCAAAAGCGTTATTGAGTAGGAAAATTCGTCGAATATTTTTGAGGGGGTGGTTGGTGGGACGGGGGATGTGAAAAATCGTGTCCCGGTTTTATTATAATATTATATTATAATATACTACAACGACGGCGAGGGGTTTGATGTCACTGATACAATGTTTGGAATTCTCTACGAAACTATTATTATAAATTATAACAACGTTACAGGGAAATAAGGTCGTGTCGAGTGACTGTACGGGCCGGTTGACAACATACTCCCAGAATTGTCCAGGATCGAAAATATTCCAGGAAATTCCCAAAGAGCCACGTGCACTGATCGCTCCCGGGAATACATATAATAAAATTAAACGTAAGGATTTTTTTTCATATTCCAGATCTTTGTGATTTTCAGTCCAATTATATTTTAAAATATTATTATGGAGAAACGGTAATACGGAATAAATACGAAAATAAATATTACTCGGTAAATGAGAATCATAACAATGTATATAATACCACAATTTTATTTTATGTTAAAAGTTGAAACGAGTTTTGGTCTCATACACTCATAATACATTTTTTAATTTTTCTGATAGGAACTAGGATAGTGGGAAGTAACTACAATACGACTGTGTTACTGCTGTATTAGTGTATAACTACAGAATATACCGTTATTATGCGTATAACCACTATAGTTCCTGTGATAAACATGATGTGAGTGATATTCAGGTACTAGTTACCAACAACTAACTACGAATGTACATAGTTTAAACTTCATAGTTTATAGTAACATCATAAGTAGTTTACTAGCTTACATGATAAATTTTACTTTCTCTGTTTGAACAATGGAATTTATTTATTCATTTTTTTATTAATCAAACTGTCAGTGGCATCTGTGGCCATTGAATGTAACACAACATTACAGATATAATGTATAAATTACACAATTGCTTAATTAATGATGATCATTAAGTGTCATTTTTAAAGTATAACAAATCATGAAAAACAATGAATTTAAATATTCGATCATTAGATTAATTTATTATTTTTGTTATTATTATATTAGGTATACCTATATTTTAATAATTAGGCTAAAAATTACAACTTATTTTTTTTTCACATAATATCTACCATATAGGTAAGTCAACAAAATTAATGTCTTAATATTGTGATCAAAAATTTGAATGTCTAAGATATACCTATAAATTATAATATAACATTATAACATATGCCATTATAATAAATAACATAATGATTGGGTATATATAATAAATTAGCGTGGGATTTGTCGACATTGTCTGTCAAGCCCTGCAAGAATCCCCTCCATTTTGCTTACCAGAAAACTGCCCAACCTTACGAGTGATCAGCTGGAACTCTGTTCCATCTACGACAAAAGTTTGAGGTAATTTCGACGATCGAGCGACCGTGGTTGAGTTTTGGTGTCTTCACGGTCGGCCAATCCGACGGGATACTATCGTCGTGAATTTTTTCCATGTCCGGACAGAGTCAAACCTAAGGGCTAAGACTTCTTATTTATTAGTATTAAATTGCCGACGTATAGGACACATATTAAACACACTACGGTATTATATATGTAATACGGTAGGCGGAAAAAAAGCCCACGGAAAAAAAGCCCAAGGAAAAAAAGCCCAGAAAAAAAAGCCCACGGAAAAAAAGCCCAAAAAAAAAATATACTGAGGAAAAAAAGCCCACGGAAAAAAAGCCCAAAAATATAAATATAAATGTGAACAAAATATAATAATATATTATCTAGTAGGTCATAACCATCCATCCATTTGGACTCTGTTAAAAAAAATGAGATTAGAAGTTGCTGTAGATGATACCAAAATAAGGCAGTACAATTTAGGAACTATTCAACCAGTGAAAAAAAGGAAACTTACAGTAAAAAATCAAAATACATTAAAGCGACTATGCGTAGATTACAATGAAGGAAAAAGATCAATTGAAAACTTCTTAGACGCTATTTCATATAACACACGAATTAAATTGGATTAATTTTACTAACTTTATGTATACTTAAATATTGTAATTAAATGTTTGACTAGTGAATTATTTTATGTAATTTATATTATTATATTGTATTAAAAACGACTGACGAGTGACAACTTACTTACAGAGTACTCACAGAAAAACTACTTTACTTTAAAATCACAATTATGTATTATCATTTATCATCACAATTTATTATTATTATTATTATATAGTAGTAGAACAGTGTAGGAAGCTGGTGAAAAAGATAATGTCCTGTTAATCATAGTCCGTGATTGATATCAATTATTATTATTATTATGTTACAGTATCACACTATACCCAACAAAATATTTATATTATTATTGTATTATTACAGTTGAAAATTGACTGACCTGCTGTGACTATTACTATTATAATTAACAATTAATTATTATTTTCATTATAATATATAATAATATATTATTATATTTTGTTCACATTTATATTTGTATTTCTGGGCTTTTTTTCCGTGGGCTTTTTTTTCTGGGCTTTTTTTCCTTGGGCTTTTTTTCCGTGGGCTTTTTTTCCGCGATTCATGTAATACATATTTTAACAATTTAAATATACTAAACATTTCTCGCACGCTGACCCAACAATGGTATGGAGATAGTGCAGTTATGTATGTATACTGTATAGGTACCTTCAGACTCTGTTATGACGAAAACGTTATTGCTGTATTACATAATATTGTGTGTTCCTCGTAGCTCATAACACGGGTTGGTCAAACGGGACGGATAGGGTGAACGGTACCTCCCATGATGTTTTTTCAATATTTAACATAATGATATTATACTATATTATATTGTTGATATTTGTATAAGAAAAAAAATCTGAATAATAATTATTTATTTTAATAATCTGATAAAACATGAATATCTATAATAATATAATAATATTAATATATACAATTTTCAATAACACATTTTTTTTCCGATTATACAAACAATAAACTTTGGTAGAGGTAAATACTGTATCTCCTTATTTGCTCTAGGCAGCTAAAAGGAAATATATTTTGTATAAATAAAATAAGTATTCAATTAAGAGTTCAAACATAAAACATTTACCTATATCATAAAGTATGAACTATAACTGTTTAGGTTTTTCTCATTTCTTTTATAGTTCAACTAAAAATAAATTTAAAATATTTAACTTTAATTTTATTAAAAATAACGTTATATTCTAGAGTTGTCTCAATGGCTGTTCATTGTAGGATTGTAAATATTGTCCCAAGTGAAATATTAGATCAACTGACATAAAGAATACCTATTCATTTACTGATTTAGGTACAGTATTTTAACCTATTAATTAACTTTTAAATTTATCTTAAATTATGTTTTTAATGATCAAAGTGCATGTTATAAATTAAAAAATCAACTACACCCCTCCACATGCCTAAATCATTTGACCGCCTCTGGCTCATAAGCGTACCTACTTGGTACTCGGCTCTGGGCGGTACTCTTTTCGCCCAAAAATGACCCTTCGCTATTTGCCCACGTCTCTTTTTGCCCAACTATTTTAAAACTACTTTCCCTTTTCGCCCAAGAATATTTAATAGCACTCTCCGACCAAATTTTTATAATACACACTTCGGGAAACACTTACCTACTTTAAATTATTTAATTATTTATAATATATTATAAATTTGTTATATTTAAATTATTTATTTGTGTTAATTAGTTTTATAAAGCCATTTAGCATTACCCAGAGAGTACCACGAGGAGGCGGCTTCTATTACTAGATATATGATATACATAAATAATCAATGTCATCAAAATTTTGATGATTTATACTTTTGATTTACTATAGTTTTAAAATATTTGGGCAAAAAGAGACGTGGGCAAAAAGCGAAGGGTCATTTTTGGGCGAACGGGGTCTTGCCCCTCGGCTCTCACACCTCTTTAGGGTGTAATTAAAAATCTGCAGCAAACATTCCATTATATACATTAGAATCATAAAATAAAATGATTCTACAGAATTAAGAAAATAATTTAAACTATATACGCTTCAAAATGTTTAACCTTCGATGTTCAATGACGCCTTCAATAAATTCCATTCAAAGTGCAGACAAACGAAAAGGTATATTATTTTTAGGGAAATCGTTTTGAGAATACATAGAAACTACAGAGCTGGGCAATCTCATACACCCCCCCCCCCCCCAAAGTCATATCGGACCGTTATCAAAAATAGCATACTATATCCTCCTATAAGCTAGAAGATATGTGCAAAAGATATACACGACTGACTGGCGAGCATCTATCTGCAATCTTTTACCGAGAATGATACAATCGTACATTAAATTATTATTATTATACCGTATAATATTCGTGTGTGTGTGCAACCTACACGTATAATATTATGTATGGTGTACCTAGTGGTTCAGGAAATCAATAGCGAACGTCCGTTTGTCACACGCCGCGGCCGTCTTCATTTCGCTCTCGTAATAATTTAGGTACCTATATGCGTTTCATTTGTTTATAATTTCGTCTCTCGTCAGCCCTGCAGCTGGTCCACCGAGAATTAAAAAAAAAAAAAATTTAAAAACAACACAGTACATTTTAATCACTAAACCTACAGAAATTTAAGACCGGATGATGTCTGAATATCTGATCGGCTATACGGCGAGCTCGCTGTTATTAACAGGAGACGTCGCATCCTGCACTGACCACAGATCAACAACAACTTTATTGTATAACCGCAGAGTATAGGTACTTACATTTCTTTTAGCATTTCCTCCTTCGGTTTACATCGAGACTGCAACGCCTCTCTACGATTCGTTAACACTGCAGTGTACCATAAGGTGCACCCTGCACGTGTAAATTTTTTTTAACATTTTCCACCGAGGTGAAAGTTTCCCGATGACCTCGACGTCGTCAATGCCCGCGGTTCGGCCACCTGCACTTGTATAAATTATTATTATTAAATATATAGTTTTCGAATTATACATATTAATATATTATCACGTCGTGTAGGGCTGAGCGTTATTTATATAGTGTAGAAGAACGCGTTTTTACGGGGTTCAAAAAATGTAACACTAAACTACTAAAGTCGTTTTTCCCAATGGCGAATTAATGTAATATTATAGCAATACCATACAACAGTATAGTATAATAGTGATAATAATTACAAGTCAAAGTGCCAAAATAATTATTGTTTTTTAACGTGCTCTAAACCGTGTCCGCGAGTCTCACACGAATTAAATTACAGCTTTGCCGTGTCGTAAAAATACCGAATGCCGTATATTATAATATATAGGTAGGTTATAATATAATATATATAGTGTAATGCAATAACATAGACATTTACGAACGTTGAAAAGTACAACATTATAATATTTTCGGCCGTAATAATTATAATCGTGCTATATAAAGTTTAAATATATATATATATATATGTAATATAAACGCACTAAGCTTTACCGTCGTTATTACTCGGCACTCGCTAAATAAGTTTTTAATATCGCGGTTACGACCCGTTTCATTCTAAACCGATATTTTACGGTAAATGTGATCGTAAACTATATGTCCTAATGTATATGCTATTTTTTTTTATTAAAACTGATATCCGCCTATTAAAGCAGCCTTCAACGAGAAATTAGGCATTTTTATGTTATTATCAGCTGTTGTCCGAGTTTAGAGGTTTTTTTAAAATCAATTATTTTTGTGAGTATATTATAATAATTTCAGTTGTTTCGTTTAATTTTTGGACAGTCATATATTATTATCTAACAGACGAAAAAAATTAATTAAACTATACCTACGACAATATATTATTATAATAATATATAGTAGGACGATATACTGCATAATATTTCTTGTAAGTTATAACTTATACCTACCAATTTTTTTTTGCATGTGCTCTCCATAACCAACGTAAGTTATACCTAATGGTATTTACAGTACCATAATATTTTATTACCGTCTATTAGGTATTATAGGTACCAAATTATTCAACCGTAAGTTTGCATTCGTCTTATATTTAATAAAACATTTTGAAATTGTTATACGCGGAGTCCTTTCATTTAACTCATTTTTAAGTTATTCTGAGTGGGTTCGATCATATATCGTCTGGTAAAACTATTTGAATTTAATAATATTATACTGTTTTGTTTAACAAGTAATATTTGTTATAATATAAGGAAGGTATATTAATTTATAACAGTTTGATATATTATTCAACGTCCGTTTTAACCTCTTGATTGTATAATGACATTTTAATGGCGTGTACCTGCGTTATGATAGGTATTTTCAAATTCTGTCGCAAAATAATAACAGTCGACAGTAGCTGTCGTGTACCGACGGACGTTATCTATTTATTATTCATTCATCTTCTGAGTTCCAGACACTGCACCGGAGTTTATTGTTTTGATTCCTCCGATGGCGTTGACATTTGTATATAATTCAGTCGGAAACTTTTGATCCTTCGTCTCTACGCTGTCAAACTTTCGACCGTATACGGTCCACACGATACCTATACCGATAAAGTCAACGGTGCCTTTTCAGAGACTCCGACGCACATCAAAAGCTGGATGTCCTTAAAAGCAAAAGACTGTGGCCGCGCGACCGTACGGTATACGGTATCCGGTTGCCCGCTAGCGTATGGGGTATATTATATATACCAAAATACGATGACATGCGTCCGAGCGCGTCACGGAAATCACAATAATATCATTATTTTCGTCCCCGGAGAATTCTTTGTTTTCCGTTTAAAACGCTCAAACTGCTGAGGGAAAACCGTATAGACCTACACACAACAGCCGTCTGTCATTCCCTCGGCTGTCCCGTTTAATGTTTCCAACGCACTTCCTGCGACGCACTGTCAACCGGACGTCAATGGGAAAACGTTCTTACCTGAACTCCGTCTACCCGTCCGTCCACCTCCCGTCTCTCGGACGACGAGTGTTCGGGTTCGAGGTGGATAGTTTCGGCGTGGTAAAGAGAAATGTTTTTTTTTCCGAAATTTTTCACTTTATCCACTGGAGTAACCTCGTATAGTGACTATACATGCGCACCAATCCTGTATAATATGTAAATCCTGCCGTTCCGAGGACATTCAGCGAGAAAACGTCGAGACGGATTGCAGGATAAGAGTGATATCCCGTGCATTAGCATACGAAATGAACGCATTGAATTGAGATGCTATATTTATCATGAACGAAAAAAGAATCTCTCGGTAAACAGACAAATGACGTGAAATTCGCAGCGGACGAATAAAATCGCTCTTTAAATTAAAATGTTTCCGAAACGCATTATACCAGCTGTATATAATAATATAAAATACGCAACGCTGCTCGGTGCGTGGTCACTGGTCGTATTAGGTATATCATAGGTCATTATAGGTGTATCATTATGCAGTGCTCGTGCCCTGATTAATAAGTAATAACCTCCAACAATCATTGTGCGAAAAATATTTAAAAAAGTAATATGATAACAAGTAGACATTGCAGGTTTATGCGAGAATTTTTTTTTTTGTTATCAATGTAATGATATAAACTACCAAATATTATGACACACACGTTACTATTATTATTTTTATTATTATTACGATATAGCATAATGTAATGATAATTTAATATATCGTTAAAACATTTACAGCTCAAACAGTTATTAAAATTATGTATGTGTGTAATGTTAGTATAAAAATATCACATTATACGAGTATTTTGTAGTTATTATAGCTATAATAGCTGTAAGCCACGACATATTACAATATATATTATTATGTATAATAACGCAGCGAAACTATTAAAACTTAAAAGTTTATCTATAATAATATATTAATACAATTTATATGTTATAAGTTTGGGAATTTCAAATAACACTGTTTATATGAATTTATATCGAAATACATAAATTATTATAATATTTACATACGCATCAAATGAGTATTTACTTATAATAATATTATATACAATCACTAAATTTTCAAAGAGCCAATTCACTATTGACTGGTGAGTTAATGGTCCCTTAAATTTAATTTAAAGTGGGCACATGATTTGTCCATTAAATCAATCAATATTGTATGCTATCTTACAAAAAATTTTAATATTTTTCGAATATATTCGGATTTTTAATCGTCTATAATAATTTAATGCTGTTTAATGTAACGATATGATTAAATAATTATCATTCAATATTAATAAAATTAAAATAAAATTTTAAAATGAAAATTTAACATTGTGTTTTTACATTTACGTCTGGTATATTTTAATAAAAAATAATAAGGTAAATTTTTCAAAACCACCAAACAAAACATAATATATGTATTCAATTGACTTTTAAATAAAAATAGAGCTTTTACAATATTTTCGTTGAACTGAAAATTATTTTCAAAAATAATTAATTTCAAATTGAAATTCATTCATATATTACGAGAAAATAAACGATATTGTATTTCAATGATATTATATTTCTACTAGTGTGGTGGTTTTTTGTGGAAGATATAATTTCAGTGAAAAAATGAATGCCAAGAATTAAAGAATATTATAATTTATAACACTTTTACCATTTACATTATAAGAAATTTAAATTATTAAAGCACTGAGGTATATTTTTTCTCTGAAAGTACTGACTACCGGTGAAGGGTAAGTGCTTTATTTTCAGAAGTCAGAAACAGTTATTCTTCAATAATGAAAATTTCAATCCTTTAAAATATTCTAAGTTATTATATAATAATATAATATATAATATTTTATGGTCTCTCAGCGATAAAAAAATAATAGGTAACTACTAATAATAATGCAAAATAAAAACATCCAACTCTTTTAGCAACATGTTAATAACATTTCACGTTTGTATATGTTTGTTAATTATTTCCTTCACATTTTTGGTTTGTAAATAGAAACAGCTTTATTCGTAATATTTTTTATTACCCGCAGCGCAAAAAAATGTGGTAGCAGAATAAAAACTTACATTCTTACCCAGTGGGAATCCGTTATTGGTTACGCTAACAACGGCTGTTGAATACTTTTAAAGTTTTCAAGACCTTTTATACTACACTCCGTAGCTTTATTCCACAAGTAAATGAATTCCACTTGGATTATCAAGTGTATAGGTATACAAAATATTGAAAGTATAAATTCTTTTCTTTAAATAATTATAATATCTTAATTCGGCTTATTGTACAACAACATCAACATTAGTTGCACGTATTAGGTTTAATGAATAATAATAATACAGAACTTATTGAAAATAGCAGTTGACAGCTAACTCGTATCACAAATACGAACTGTCGTTTAAATCAATGATAAATAGCAATTATATTTATGCAGTGGAGTATTCAGAAGTTTTCAAAGGGAGAGACGTGATTTTATTTATAACAGTTAGAATGATAAAAAAAAATATTATTACTTTATTAAAATGTATTATTTATGCATAAAATACGAACTTGGCTCAAAGGAGAAAGATTGAACCCCGTAACCCTACCCTTCCCACTATAAATATGAAACCGACTCTGATACGTGTACTATATTAGTGTTTGTCAACCCACATTTTATATTATAATATAATATACAGAGTGATTCTCCAAGCATGCTCACTACCATTTTTTCTTCAATAGGTAATCCCCATTAATTCAAATTCTGAATTATGGAATTTTCAAGTAAACCAACTTAATGATCATGTTTTAAAATACTTAGATTTTTTCATGCAATTTAAGGAGTGTCCTGTATAGTTACAAACAGTTGTTTCAAATGAGAACCATCCTATTTTAATTGTAATTGTCAAGAAGATGAATAATATATTTGAAATGCTGATGTAGGTAGCAACATTTAAATTCGAACAGGTAATTTTTGATTTATTTAACTTTGTGTATTTAGGATAATATATGTCCATAATAATAAGTTTTGGATATTTAGGGCCTGCGATGAATTGAAAGTCACAGTAATTATTAATTATTATCAGGCTTATTATTATTTTAAAATTTGTTAAAACTATTTGAGTATAGATAGGTACTTATAATAAGTATATTATGGACTAAATATTATCTACATTAATTTTGTATTGTAACTAGGTACGTAACTATATTTGTATTTTTTTTTAAACTTTTATCAAGGACTATTATCCTTATTGCTTATAGTGTGTATATTGGAATAAGTCAGTAACCAATCGTCTGCATTAATTAGATTTAGATCTTATAAAAACATTTTCAAATAAATCGCTTAAAACAATTTACAGAAAAAAGGGCAGTTTTCATTAAAAAGAAGAAGAAACTTGCTTCACTATAAAACATTCTTTAATTTTTATAATGATTTAAAAAATCGAAGTATTTGAAAATATAATCCTTTTAAGTTCACTTCAAATTAACAAAAATCAAAAATCGAATATAATATAATATGATCTTTTTAAATTTACTTAAAATTGACAAACATAAGAATTTGAATACATAAATATATACAATTATATTATATTATAGGTACATAACAGGGTGATGCGGGCATGTCAATGAATCACCCGACACACTACATAATAATATAAGCTGTGCTTTAAAAATATGAAGGCAGTTTGTCGTACGCGTGTAAGTAATTTCGGTGGCCTTTCTAAATATATCGGTTAAGCCAACATCGTAAAGTCCAAGGCACGCATCTTATTTGTCGGGTGTTAACGCGCAAACTACTTACTGTAGTCGACCTAAATCATGTAAGCGTTCGGTAATCTAGTCAAATAACACTCTGAAACAACAAAAGCATTTTAGAATTACAACATAATATTATAATATATGTATATATTAATATGACAGAGTATATAAGTACAATATGTTGGAGTATTAGACCATATTATACAGGTACAATATAATATAGGCTACCGTGGTATAACAAAACGAATATAGTAAACGAGATTATCGGACTCAAAAAACGCCTAACCAGCGCAAAACCAAACGAGATTAAAAACAGCGTCATCGGAACACAGTAACAACTACTGAAAAGTGTGTTTACGTATGTACACACACACAGCCATGCTGCAGGTAGGAGGTAGTTATGTCTTGTAAATTTTGATAACTTACTCTAGTGTACGGTTTATTTACATAGCTTTCAGGAGCGAGCCTCGAGAACATGGCTTAATAACAGGACCGTCATAAATAACATAACGGACCCGGTCAGACGATAAATCATATTATTATAACCATTAAGCGTTTTAGTGGATTTTTGTGAAATTTTGGAATTTACTGCGCGTCGTACCCATTCCGGTCCATTGGGCACAGTGTTTATAATTACAAAACCTTATAATACGTATACGCTTTAAATCGATAAACAACGTCTCTTGGATATGCTAGAAAATATAATACAACAAAACTCGTCTTTTAATTTATCCGTTTAAAGTTTAAGGTTGACATAGTTGTGGTGTGTAATTCATTTAACGCGACAAAGACTGATTACAACGCATTTCGACAAGTAAGAAAAAAACAAATTTACCCGGAAATTTCATTGAAAACAGTAGGACCTATAATGCCTTGGCATAATTCAAAATTATTTCCTATATTATTATGAATTCCATATACTATCAGTAAACAATATTAAACATTGACCTATACAAAATAATTCTAATTTTCGACATCGAGAGTGCACAACTAGACCCAATTTTGGTTGTCTTATTGGATTGAATAAGTTACTTGCACTTGTAGTACCTATAGCTGTTAGGAATAAATTATTATAATATGACACTTTTTTTTCAATGCCAGTAATATTAATATTAGCCCGATTTGGACTATTATCGAGAGCGATTCTCAATTAATAGTTAGGTATAGGCTTACATAATTCACCGTTAACAAATACACACAATATATTGTTAAGTGGTATATAATAATATATAGGTACATCGTACATATAATTATGTAAACGACTTATTCAATATAATCTTCAGTGAAGATTATAGTTCTATAGTTAATTGTGTAAATTAGCAGCAACAACGTATTTGATGTTGGTGTAAATAGTAAAACAATATTAATGTTGTTCCATCGCTATATAAAACGAAAACTATAATATATATTAAGTCTATTATAATTTTCGATTTGAACAGTGCAAACCTTTGAAGGTAATTGTGGCCAATTTTAGAGCCATTGGTTTTAATAACTAATAAATTATGTTAATACATCAATGAATTGAATAAAATCATACACGATATATTTTACTTTGAACGTTTAGTATTATTTATACAAAAAAAAACTCTACTAATGGAAACAACTAAAAGTAATAATTTTATTTTGACGCATAAACATTTAAAATCCAAACAGCGTGGATAATGTAGAATTTTACATTTAATTGGGTATAGGGTACTGTTCACATTATGATTTTACCATAAATTTAAACATCCATAATATACAATAAAAAAAGGTGCTCTGCTGAACAGTAGGTTACAAGCACGGTATATTATAATATACCGTGGTTACAAGTGAGTCACTGTACAATGGATGGTATTAAATTTGAATTCAATGATATAATATCATTGTATAAGAACAATATTTATTTTTAATATTTTTCAAGTGCTATTGTAACTATATAATATCAGGAGCTTTGAATTAAATTCTCACGCTTTTTTACCCAACAAATACAATTTTATTGATATTTATAGAAAAAAAACTAAAAAAAAAAATGGAAACTGATAATGTCCGTGAAGAGCTCAAAATAACTCAAAATATTTGGAAAATTTTGTCATGTATAGAAAATGGAAATATAAACAACCAGTTAAATTTTCATGTATAATATACGTTCATTTGTTTTAGAGTAACAACAAAAACCAAAATCGATTTAACGTAAAAATTCCCGTTTTTTCTTAATTTTTCTTTTGTTTTTGAAAACTAATGGAAAAATTTTACTTTTTACCCCCCCCCCCCAAATACCAACTAGATTCACTTTCCTATCAGAAAAGATACTGTTGAAGAAAATCCAAGCATGTTTACTGTCCTAAAAGGTGATGACAGACACAAAAAAAAAATTAAATAAAAAAACACACATCATTGTAAAATAAATATATTCATCGTTCCACTCAGAATCTAAAAATTCACATATATATTATATTTTGCTGCATTAAATGTTTAAATGACGGAAACTATATATGGCAACAAATTGAAAACTAAATTTTACAGAATTTAACGTATAAAACAATGTTTAAAGTTTTTAATTCTAAAGCTCTTAACGTATTATAAGTAGTTTACAGAATTACGTAGATGTGTGTTAGAATTTCAAACTTATAATAAACTTGTAAATGAAAAATCAATCCATTAATGTAGGGATTAAGTTTAAAATTGAATCACATAGATCAGATACAAACATAAAAAGATGAACTAGGTATATTGGTGATTAAATAATAATTTAATGAGTGACTTATAAAGTTTTTTTATACCAACCTTCAAATTTGAATTTTTTTAGGACAGTTGAATAAATATAGTTATACGAATTACTTGAAATTACATAGAAATATGCAATCGTATACTGGTAAAAGTATGTGAACTACTAACTTTTGACTGTCCTAAATAAATATATTATTTTGAAGGTATAAAAAAAACTTTAAAAGTTAAAGTTGGTTAGAAAAAATAATGTAATCCAAATCCAGTCTCAAAAATGGGAGTTCTCTATTCAAGAACATTTTATTTTATCTTATGCCTATAAGCAGATAAAAATGATTAAAAACTTAAAAACGATTTTGTTATCGAATTATGACGTGTATTTTAACGTCATCTGGATCAATGGAAAATAATTCCAAATAAAATGCATGTCATTCAGCAGAAAAAAATCGTGTGACTTTAACAGTTAAACACATGGCACCGTTCATCGTAATATTGTAAAATCAAGTAAAGGACGAAATAAAAAATCAAATAATGAAAAATGTCATATAGTTAGTTAAAGAGTTGCTTGTATAATAATTAATATTATGATATGCATCTATAAAAACATAATAATGATAAGAGTACTTAATTTTTTTTTTGTATAAAACAGTCGGTTTCTATATTCATTCCACTGCATAATTTATTTATAACCTTCTTAAATAGTCGTGTAAAGTTGTGTAACGACTTTCAGAATTTACCTGCCTATTCGTTTATTATATTATGAACTTATCCAAAACATAAACAATATTAGGATTATTTTTTTTTTTTGTCTAGCTTTAGTTTAGCGGAGCATGAAAATAATATCGCTGAGGTAAATGTTGCCATCAGTTACAAGATAGGATTATATGTTGCAGGTGTCGTTGATTACAGTTGTAGAATTCATCCAATCGATATCAATACATAATGCGCTATATAGTACGACAGAAACGGATAGTTGTTTTGCTATCTAAAATATGTCTCGACTCAAAACCGTAATAGCGGTCCTATGAAAATTCTATGGAGGTATAAATGTATAATGTATAGGTACATCCGAATCTGATGATGATAATATATACCAATATACTCTAAAACTATACACGAATAACACTATACGCTCCACGCTTTGGCTTATTACCATTGATAAATAAAACAGATATAATAACTTCTTAAACCCGAATGTAAGCTGCGCAGGTTTCTAAAAAAAAAAGAATATTATACTTTATACTGTTATAATATACTTAATAATTATTATAAGACGTGTTGTTGAAAATTACTTGATTACTTTTCAATACCTAGGAAGTAGTTTTAGTACAGAACACTGCAAGCTATTATGATCGGTATAACATAATGCAATATTGCAATTTAAAAAAATTCAATTACAAACCATCTTATTATCATAGACAGAACTCAATTCAATATACTCAATTATCTGATTGAGGGGAGGGGGGGGCTAAGTAATTTTCAATTCATCACCTTGAAAAGAGTGACGTACATTCAATATAAGTAATTTAATAAGTTGATTTCAGAATTTTTTTTATGCAGCTTCATCAGCTAATATTGAGTTATCTAATTCTCGTATTCAATAAAATGTAGGTTACATTAAAATAATAATAGTTAGTTATAAATTATAAAAAATAAGTAATAATATTTGTTTGGTCTATGAAATATGAAACGGTGCCAATGGACTTACTATTCCAATATGTAAAATCATATTCTGAACACAACTTATTGATACACTTTTATAATATATTTATTGTAAATATTTTTCTTAAATTTAATACTAATCAAAAAATAACAACTCCATTCGATATTATACGCCTATACATGTATTGCAAATACAAATTATATGATTAATGACATTATAGTAGAGACGTATTTATAATCAAATGTTGTATCTGAAAATATTATTTTATAGAATATTGGATTTTATAAGAGAATTAGTTATAAAAGAAAAAGTAATACCTACATAAAAGAGCTTTTTCGAAGTATATTATAGTCTCTGTAAGTCGTAGTAATCAAATAGTGCAAAAGTAGGTGCTCAAAAAACTGAATAGTATAAATGGGGATTCACAATTTAATTTCGTACGACTTCCCTTAAAAACAAACTGAAAATAGGTAAAAAAAAAAAATGGAACACTAACAAAAAAAAAAAAAAAAACATTAAATGGATTTACTGTAAGAACTCTATTATGTTGTCAAAACAAAACTCCTAAGAAATGAAAATAATATCTTTTTAGGATTTTTCTTAATAACTTTTTTTTTGAGAAAAATTTATTGTTGAAGATTTAAATTGAAAATCTTAGTTTTAACGAGCAATTGAACAACATTTAATATGATGAATTTATTATACAAATAATAAATACTTAAATTAACTTTCTAATTCTACTTTTAGAACAACATAACAACATGTTGTTTGATTGGCGTATATCATAAAACATAATATATTTTTTTAAATTAGTGATAAGTGATGATGATTGACAGTTAAATTTAAACCAAGTAATATTGATATTATAACCATAATACTGCAAAATTATATTCACTCCCTATATTATGTAATTAGTAATTACCCATCAGTAAATTATAATAAAATAAAAAAAATAGGAAAAAAAATATGATGTAGTAACCAGACATTAATTATTATACAAAATAATATATAATTCAATAAATTATTACCGTAAAGGAAAATAATAATATTTCAACCACATATACCTACGGTTAATGCTATTACATTTATGTAAACAAACTAACATAATATTATTATATTATACTCGGCACGACCTTAATTCTGGAGTTTAATATCGAGTTACGGTTAATCTCACTAGCTTATCTGCACTGTGCAGTCACTGTGATAAGACATGGCCGCACCGTAATGATGATGATAATGATATTATTAATAATAATAACATGGCAATTATCGATCAGCGAGCACACAAGGCATACCGATAATAATTATTTTACTAAAACTTTACTAAACTTGTCGTGTAATTCCGACTAAACGCTGTTCACTTAATCACTTATAGGTGATGTACAACGGAGACACTCGCCGTTTACCCACCTACTTAACATAACGAATTTACGTAAAATATGAGTAACAGTGTTTTTTAATCAGTACGGGGCCCAGCGACGAACGATTATGTCGATAATATAATAATATGATTGCACAATGTTATAATGATTACGGTAATTATTATAAGACTTATTATTGCTGCCGAGTCGTTACCAATAAAAAAAAAAGGCTTATTAACGGTAGAGGTACCTACGTTAAAATATATTATTATTATGACATAATTATTGTAGGTAAATGATATTGTCACAAAACACTGCGCCCCCACCGATTCCGCGGTGTCGATGAACCCATTGACACGCGTTGTATAGGTACGAGTGGTGACAATTATTGTACCCATTATTAGGTGCAGGTCGTTATAAGTGCAGACGAATTATCACGAATTGCGGAAAACAACGCCGGAAAACCGTATATATAAGGACGACCGATTGTGTCCGTGGGAGGTAGTAAGCTTTGTTCAATAAAGTTTATTGTGTCTACGACATTCGATGGACATCGCGTTGATCGATTACGTGGAAGATGGCGTGGTGGTTACCGATTTTTTCGCTGGTCTTGTCGCTCTTGGCGGCCGACCATGCAGTGTCTTCGGGAAAAATTCGTAAGTCCAACGATATCATCGCAATGTCGTACCGTGATGGAAAACTCTAAAAACGACAAGGACGACGTTGCGCGGGTGTTTTTGAAAGGATATTATAATCATCGCTGGCGATGAAAAATAATCCTTAAAATAAAATGTAACGTCTACGTATACGTCGCTTTCGTTCCAGTTTTCAGTCGGTATACATATTATATAATATTAAAATTTAATCATAATGTTATTATTGTTTTAGCTAGTTATGTGTCGCCTTGCAAGAGAGATTCCGACGATCTAAACCAATGCATTGCCAACGTGTGGGAAGCACTCAGGCCCAAGATGGGCGAAGGTACGTTTATCGTTTTTCATTAAAACGACATTATTGTCTTTATAAGGTACAATATATAGCTAATGCATTGCCGCCTCCGCCGCCATACACTTTAAAATCGAACATGTTACCGAGCTAATACTAATGTCGTTGCCGTTGTTGGTGGTTTTTTTCCCCCCGTTTTTCGATTTTGAATAATCCGTTGAATTTTTACCCGGAGTGCCGACTTATACCTACTTATATAATATGTATATAATGGAGTATATATATAGCTATGCCCGTACGATATTATTTAGAGCTCGGCGTTACGTGGAGGTGAGGCGCACTACATACGCAAACATACAGTCGCGACTGAGGGTTTATTTTAAAAATAAAAACGACAAAAAAATAATACGCACGAATTCTTTAAAGTACCAATAAAAATTGCATCAATATTTCATGATCCTGAAATATGGTTTTATTGCTTTGTTTTTTGTTTTTGTTTATTTTAGGCATTCCCAAACTCAAAATACCTCCTTTAGAGCCCTTCTTGCTGCCGGAAACGAATATAGACAGGAGGTCGGATTCTCTGGACGTGAAAGCCACCCTGACACAGTTAGCAATTATGGGAGTGAACAACGTAGTATTTTCCAAACTAAAGTAAGTCGTATGAATAAATTTTTTTTTTTTTGAATTTAAGAACCAGCTGTGCGCATTGTTTACAAGTTATACATTAATTAATGTGATATTTTAACTGAACGAGTATAAGTATTAATAATTTACTTCAATATATTAAATATTGTTATAAAGATAAATCACAAATGAAAATGCATCGTGTGTATAAGTGTACAAAATAATTATCAAATAAAAATCAGTTCTTATGGTGACATATAGGTAGACATTATAAAGGGATAATAATGTAGAGGTGACCTACCCTGTAAACTATTCTAACAATAATAATACTATATTGTATTATAAATAAATATAATAACAATATGTAGTACAATATTACACGATGGTAATTATTATTGGGTTGGCTAACTACCCGAGAGCGAATAAAACTTTTATTCTAAAAGTACCACACTAGTAATAATACGTGCTAATTTGTCTAATACATATTCATACCTAAGCCTAATCATATTATTATCTTTCAAAGTTTCAACAGATGAAATACCACGCCGATCTGGTTAGTAGAGTTTATATTATATTACTACAAACTGATTATGATGCACTGTTGAGGGTTTGAGGGTTCCATATGTAATAGGTTTCTTGCCATATAATTTATATAATATATATTGTGTACACTGTACATAATACATATATAATATTATTACAATAAGGAAAATTGTACCTATGCAACGTCGACAATTATTCAAATAGGTACCCACGATAAATATTCATTGTTAAATACTAATGATGGACAGAAATATTAAATATAACAATTAAAAAAAGGTGGACAAGTGGGTGTCGGTCTGCTGTACAGTGGGTTACAAGTGGGCCACTGTAATGAATTGTGTACATTTTAAATTCATCACAAATCTACTTTACCGGACACACTTTTTTTTCCATTTTTTTTCTTCAAATACGTGGTATTTTATGCTGAATTTAAAAGTGTCTGAAAAAATTTCGGGAAACTTACCGTTAAAATGTTATGACAACTCACAGTTGCAGTAATTACGCGTTTATCGGCACTCGTAGCTCCGCTCCACAAATTGAAAATTTCCCTCGACTTGTTGTGTAAAACCACCTCAGGTGAACCTCGGTTTTCCTCAATATTGTTTCTAAGTACATATTTTATTGCCAGCGTGGTTACTCGCTCGCTCGTCCATTCTAAGGTCAGCCGAGGAGCGTAGCGACGAGTGCCGATACACGCGTAATCACTGCAACTTCCAATTGCCATAACTTTTAAAATAGTAAGTTTCCGGAAATTTTTTCAAATGCTTTTGAATTCAGCATACAAAACCACGTATTAATAAAAAAAAAAATAGGAGTCTGGTAAAGTAGATTTATACCTTAAAATATTCTATGATTCACTTTCCCATCAAACTAAAATACAATAGATACTGTTGAAGAAAAACAGTTTTATTGCCCTAAATGGTGATGACAGACACGAAATTTAAAATTTTTAAAAAACACACATCATTGTAAAATCAATATATTCATCGCTCCGCTCAGAATCTAAAAGTATAGGTATTATGTGCCAATATTGGAAAAACAAACAATAACCTAGGGCTAACCGTTGATCGTCGAAATCCGTTTTCCAGTGTGAACCTGACGGATTTGAAGGGATCGGTGAGTCTAGCGTTTGCCGATTTGAACGTGACCACATTATACGTTATGGACGCTATGCTCATGAAAATCATACCCATGAAAGGGCAAGGAAAATTTAACGGCACCATCAGTACGTATTAAATAATACTAAAACTTAGTATCTTATCCTCGTCTGCAATTTCCTTGTTCGGTGCCGTACTTGTACGACCCGATCGTGATACAGTGGATACAATCACGTAGACTAACAATAGGTGTTAATGTTTAAATTTAATGAACTGGATTCCAGAGGACGTTAAAGTGAACATGACCGGAAAAGCGGAACTTAGTCCAAAAAACGAGCGTGGCCGCAGTTACCTGAAACTCGTTGAGATCAAATTTAAAGGGTTCATTGGCGATGCTACAGGACGACTAGTGGACACAACTCAAAACCCGGAAAATAGTATTTTTGGTAAGTACTCACCACCTTAGGAAAAGTTAAAAAATGTACAAAATTTTTTTTTTCAAAAATGGAAATTTTCAAACGTATATCAATTTTAGTATTAAATTCAGAAAAATATTGAATTACGTTCAATTTGTTTTTGAGTGGTGCCCAAAGTAAAGTTTCAAAGCAGGTAATGAATAGTGTATTAGAAAAATTAAAGTTTACAATATTGATTCAATAATCCTTCATAGGTATTATATTATTATAAGTAACTTATTAAATATTAGTTCTAAGAAATCAGGTCCACACGACCACACAATATTAATTGAGATATTATAATATCTCAGGGTTGGCACGTATTATACTATGTATTATACTTATAATGCATCTATATTTTATACATTATCGATGTAAACTCAAATTAAAAAAATAAAATCAATTTATTAACTCAAATAAAATCCAATTATTATAACTATAAAATATAATTTTATTTGGTCACACTGTTAATATCAATAAATCAGTTATTTAATTGCTTATTATCAGTTATCACTTATTCACTTATCCCATTTAATTTAAATTATCATTTATAAATTATAATTTTTGATTTCTAAGACATAGAAAAAACAATTATTTTAGTTAAAACAATTATGATTTATACTCTAGGTATGTATAAAAAATATTTAATAATAATTTAAATATTTTATGAAAGAAAAAATAGAAATAACTATTTATACGTTTTATACTTTTATATAATATGTAAAAAATGTATTATACATATGTATAATACATCATGGTGTATACAACTTTTATACATAAATTCACCCAACCCTGTAATACTATACAACCATCGTGATAGGTTTTAATATATTATGAGAATATTGAGGTTCAGAAAAACCACCTGTCATAAATCAAAACAAAATCTTTGAAAACTGTTGAAATCGATATTGTTTTATTTTGTTAATATGAGAAAAACGCTTTTCATTATCTTTAATTCATAGGTATTGTATAGATAATAATATATTTTTATGGTCACTTCGGAAGATCCTCAACATTGTTTTGTTTTTTATCCGCCAAAACTAATTATTTATGTCGTGTTGTGGTTTATATTTCAGCTGAAACGGCCAACATGTTTTACGATAACAACAGACGCGAAGTGCTCGACGTACTTACACCGTTTATCGAAGAGTTTTGCGAATCGCTCTTCTTGGGAGTAGCCAATCAAATACTGTCCACGTTGCCGTTCGAAGAAATGTTCATCGAAACAGCACCTAAAAATCCACCGCCGCCTCCGCCGCTTTAGAGACCAACAAATATTATATTATTATAATATTATTCAGTGGCGTATACAGTGGTTGGGTGTAGTACCCCCCACCCCCCAAATTGTTAAATAATAACATAATTTTTATTAATAAATCATTTCCGGATAAAATTTGTTAAAAATTGATTTTTAACCTCCTCCCTCCAAAAAAAAAATATGGATATGCCACTGATATTATTGTTTAACAATATTATTATTCTATAGTCTTAATTACCTATACTACTGCATAGGCACATTTTGTTATAATTTTTTTTTTGTCTCTCAAGGCGACCGCGAAATTTGCGTCGTCGATTAAAAGAAAAACAAACGAACAAACACAATATAATTAATATCATATTATATTATACACATTTCAACAGTTTATATATTTTACGAATTTTTTTCCATCTCAGAGGTTTAATCGTATTTTTACGGCGTCGTAGTCGTTGTACCGAAAGGATTATTACTTCTTTCTGTTTTAAACACCGTTTTTGCGTTTGAGCCAAACGCGTACTCCTTATGCATATATTACACAACAATAATATACACCGTGGCGAGTAATAAATTGCTTCATTTCTGTTTTCATTTATTTATTTTCGGTGCCCCCTAAAGGCGCGTCCGTTATTTTTTCTCGTCGTCCCAGTCTGAGGACTATATACGCGACTATACGTATACGTATTATATTATTATTATTATTATTATTATAATACAACCACCGACCTCGGTCTGATTTGTCTCGTTTCGTTCTCTGGGGGACCAATTTCCTGCCGCCGCCTTGTACAAGGCGCGCGTCGTTCAATTTGGCGTAATTTAGAGAAAACCCCGCCGCGCCCGGAGTAGTTTCCCGGAAAAACTGTTCTTTCGTTTAAGCGAAAATATATTCGTCTCTCTCGTCTCTATTTCCTCCGAATTATGATATGTACACATTCGCGTGCCAAGTACCTATATATAGTGAATGTATATTATTATTATTATTATTATTATTATGATATATACATGGAATAACTGCTCCGGCTCGGCACTCGTGTTTATCGCTCATGTTAATGCTCGCCGAGTTTATTTATTTATTTATTTTTATGAAACCGACCGTATCGCTTTTCTTTATTTTCATTTTCCGTCGTGATCATCGTCGTCGTTGTCGTCCTCCTCCTCCTGGGCGCCCCAGGAAACGACGCAAGTGCCGTGGCATCACACTGAGCTCGATTCGGCGGAATGCACGTGGTGGAGCAAGAACGGTGGGGGGGGGGAGACGAGAAATAATATTTTTACGGTCTTTATACTTCGGTCGTCGTTCCCGCCTGCCACCCGCCAAGTCGTCCGAGTGTAGGTACACACCTATAATATTATACACTGCAGTGTATAGCGAATAATAAAATATGAAAATAGTAGACGGGGGGAAAACTACGTAAAAACAACAATAATAATAATAATAATACATACATATGCGTGCATACGTCGAGCGTCGAGGTGTATCTATATCTCATGCTCGAGCATAGAGGTGTGTCGCGAGTGTGTGTGGGTTTTTATCGACTTGGGTTTTTACGAGTCCACTAGGGGTTAAAAGCGTTTTGAATTATTAAACGGGTGACGTTGAATATATGAAAAAAAAATTCGATTAGACGAGCGAGCAAAGTTGCATATTTTAATGTTATATTAACGTCTATATTATTATATTATTGTTATTATTATTATAATCATCTCGTGCCGTGTCGAGCAACCACCCAGACTCACCTCCCCGAGCTGTATATTATATATACCTAAATAATATATTATTATTATTATTATTATTATTATTATTATGAACTCGCATATACGTCTCCAGCGGGTAATTTCAGGTTTGTAATTATTATTGATTTTCCATCAAACATATGAATTTTCATAACCTTTACGGATAAACATATAAAAACGAGATTACTATTTCGTTTTATTTTCAATAATATAAAATAAAGGTATAGGTGTACGTTGTTTTTCGTGCATCTTACAAAAACTCCACTATTTACGACCGTATTAAACGTGCGTTTTACATCCGAGTTATTTTCATATATTTTATTTAGCGATAAAAATTTAAATATCAAATGGGAGTATTATAGGTATATTTTATTTTTTTGAAATTTTAGAGCTATACCTATATAATAGTTACCTACAACACGACGACTATGACTTAAAATTGAACATTGTGTTCACTATACCGACCCCGGGTTTATGCAACGAACTAATTTACGAGTTTATTAAAATTTAATCAGTTAATAGATTTTATAGTGCCCGACTGAAATACCAACTATATGGAGCATTTCCGTTATTTATTTATTTTTATATCACAGTTAAAATGGTATTTTATCTTGTTATAATTTTATTTCATCACTAATATATGCAGCATACACATTTAAACCATTTTTAATCATCATAATTATATTTTCGGATATAAAAATATGCTCAAACGAATGCCTTTGATGCGATTTATTAAAAAGTTATAAATTAAAAATTCATGGAAACTATTTTTTCACCAAACATATTTTCAAAAACAATCAAACGATATTACCTAGTATTGAAATAAACGATAGGAAGTTTCAAAATAACAACTACTGTCCATATACCAATATAGGTACTTTGGTGTAAAACAAAATACATAATTATAATAAACAACCGTTGTATGTATAAACATTTCAAACGTATATGATGTATATGTATATCGAATATTAATTCGAGCTTGTTATGACGTCGATTTCTGTTTGAAGTTTTCGATATTCGATAGCTGGTAGTAATATATCCTATACTCTTATGCTATAATATCAGAGTTTGTCGCATAAATGCGTTAAACCGGATTAATGCACACAAAGCTATAATTATAATAGTACCTATATAGATAGAAATATTTGACGAAATAGATTTTACCTATGATGTCATTATGATATACAATCAGTGCCGTAACTGCGTGAGAGTGCTGTGGGGGCCAACTGCCCAAGTAGGTACTCCAAATTGGGGCCATCGAGTAGCACCGGTTTGGTTTTAGACAAATTAATATTTTATTATGTCGATTTAACTATTTAATATAACAACACCCAACTCGTAATTTAAAAATTATAATACATTGACTGGACCGCTTAAAATGTTATGCTTTTACCCCCGCTGGTAAATACCTAATAATCGCAATAATATAGTTGCGGCCCCATCTCATATTGCAACCAAATGCATTTTTGAATTTGTGTAACTGTGTAAGCTATTATATTTCATACTATTATTTAAATGCCCACTAAAGTCGATAATCACGAAAACTGCAGTTACCACGACATTATACCGTGTGAAAAATATAAATCAAACCAATCCTCACACATAATACGTCCACGTATTATATTATTATGGGTACATTAGTGTATACACTAGCTGCAGATATACTTAAATCGAATGCACGCGGCAACCAGTATTTTACATGCTCGATTTCGGTCATCATTATCGTTGTAGACTGAATATTTTGCGAATAATAACTCACATGGTGCAATGGGGGTCTATATTTTCATCGGATGATTTTTATATCGTTAGACGTGAAATAATTTTCACCGCTTTTGACGTCGTCGTGTCAATGGCACTGGCCAGAAAAACTTTGTCCGCAAAAGTATCCTGACGATCACTAGCCGTCGTGTTTTACAATAATAATAATATTGTACCACCATCAGAACAATAATAATAATAACTGCCAGACATTATAATTATTATTTCATGTATACCGCGGCCATTTGTACGATTATCGCGTCTTTATCGAAATAACAATAATATTAAACGTCGGTGTGCAGCGTGGCGTATCGTGCAAAAAAGGATTATATTATGTTATTACCTCCACCGGACTCTACCTAGCAAAATAGCTTGTTATACATAAGCAGTGGCGATACAGCGAACGACTAACATATTGACTCATGCGTCATACGTTTTTCGGTAAGTTAATATTATTTTCTTATGTAGGTCATGAGAAATAATCATCATAATAATATTAAAAAATAAAATATGTAACATGAATGCGTGACACTTCGGCATAAATTGCTACCTACGAGAATATTATTGTAAGAGTTAATAGAAAATATAATATATTGATGGAAAAAGGTGACCAGCACCAATAATCATGCGGCACCACTCTCACAATCCGACACATCTTCGGGGAATGCAGAAAGTTTGAAAAACAAAGTTAGGAACTCAACATAAGCCACCTTATTGGAACAAGTCTATGTAGGTCCGAATCCAGACAACGAAATTGACACAATGGAATTCTATAAAACAATCAAAATACTACATTTTATTTAGCCAATTATTGCAACGTACATAAATATATCGAAATATTTAATCTAAAACTGTATTTGTTCTCCTATTTTATAGATTTTAAGTTATGTCTAATATACAATTAATGTAATGGCCCGAGTAGTCGAAGAAGATTTTTTTCATAACTTCAAGACCAATAAAAAAAACAATATAAATAAAAACATAACGTCATATTAATATCATTGGGACTATACAATTTACTGTAAATAGTCATTGTTTGACACTCATGCCTCAGTTATTTTTTTATTAATATTTATAAACTATTTACAAGTTGAATCCACTTTTCTCTAATCAAATCAAATACATTTTATAAAAACGGCTGAATTAGAAAAAGTTTCGTATACCTAATATAAAGTTATAACCTATATAATCTGTACAATAGATCAAGTTGTGCCGAAGTGAAATTTCCATTAGGTATCTATTTATCTGCGTTTGTGGTGCTTCAAAAACAAATCGCGGTTGTTAGAATTACTATTCATTACTCTCATACCGACTGTATATTGCAATATATTCTGAAGAAACAATTATTATTGCTCGGTTCGACAGTATCTTTTATTTAAAATAATACGTTTTTCTACGACAATTCACCTTCAAACGTTAATTCGTTATAGGGTGTTTTAATTTGCCTCAAACCCCCTTTTAATTGATACTTATTCTTATTCCAGTATCCTAGTATTTTCATTTGTATTTAATTGACAAAGTTTTTCAACAAATATATTAGCAAAATTTACTTTGGTCTTTTTTATTGCGTTTTGAAACTTGAAAATACTTTTGAAAGGACTCGAAAACATTATTTCTTAATAAGTCATAAACTTATATAAGCATGAAATCAGATTAATAAAAACATATTTTATTACGGAATCAATAAATGTTTCTCAACGAGTAATAAATAAATGCATTTACTCTAACGGTATAGAGTCAGTTTTCTATACACACTTGACACTATACATAGTACATAGTAATATGTTGCTGAATAATTACATGTATCCCTGTTAAGAGGATGTCGGCGCAATATTTGTTTCCTCTCTCAGACCCATTGATAAAACGTATTCATGTAAAATATTTATTTTTTTATGAGTTTTGATTAATCTTATACCTATAGTAAACTCATCTATTAAAAAAAAAATATAGATGATACTATTCTTGAAGGTTTGCGATATCGGTTCACATTTTATTGTTGCTTGACTAAATAAAAATAAAATTATGTAAATTTAAATGGATTTTAAATAATTGTTTTGAGAAAATATTTAGTCAAAAATATGAAATAATATTATGGCAAGTGTTGTAATATATATATATTATAAACAAATGATAATTATTGTGTTCATCTTTTTAACCTATTTCCAAAAAGCTCAATCAAATTGAAACCTAATACCTACATCATCTTTGTGTGATTGTAAAATACTAAAAATATTATAAGCCTATTAATGTCAAGTGTATTTCATGGTTTGTGCACAGAGGGTGTAACGCTTAGTCCAGGGTAAAAATAGTGTAGGTAAGATGTACATGATCGTTATAAAATAATATTATATGTTTGTTTAAATATTATTATATTACAATATTAACCTCTGATGGGTATTATAGTTTATATTATATATATTTGTTTTTAATTAGCTTTCAGTTCAATTCAATGTATTATAGTATTATATCATTAATATTCAAATTTAATCAATTCATTATTTAAAAGTATTGAACTGATATTTATATACTGTAATAATGTAATTTGAAGAGCTGAGGAATGGGAAGAGGAGTTTTCCTGAAATCTCTGATAAAAACTTGACAATTGAATACTAAGTACTGCCAATCATATATTATATCACATACCTACTTAACAATAATTAAAAAAATATATATATTTAAGCGTTCATTGCATTGCATCAACTAGTCTGCAGACCTTATATTTTTCAATAACGCTATTCAAATATTATTTATATTTTAATAGTCAAGTTTTAAATTCTGATGAAAAATATAATTATTGAATCTAAATGTTTTTAACGATGTTTTCCTATGCTTTTGTGAAATAAAAGTAGTTGCTGTGACTTGGTACAGGACTATAGTGGATATTTGAGACAAATTTGATTTGTTTTTTGTTCCATTTTTTACAGTACCTATGATAAGGGTTTTATAAAATAAATAAGAACATGCGCTTTGTTTAAAGCAGGACGCGGACCCTTGAACGCGAAGCATATAAGGTTTCCCAGAATTCATCATAATATTACAATACATTATGTAATGTAAGTTACATTTTTAAAATATTTATATTTTTATAAATTTCGTATTGTTATATATACTAATGTTGTTCTTGAAGCATAAATCGACAAAGATATTGTTTTATATTTTATGTAGGTACATATGCCAATAATTGCCAAATAGAAACTTTTGTACTTTTGTTGAAACATTTATTAATTCAATAACTATTTTCTTGGAAAATTTTTTATGCGATAATAGTACCTATACTACCTATAAACTATTCTGATATAAAGACCATTCAATATTATCGGGATTATTTTCTTTTCCTTTTCCCATTAATTTCTGACCATCTTCTTTCAAACGTTTTTATCTCGAAATAAACTACTAAAATAACACAATATCGTCTTTCAGTTATCAGTTTTATGAATATTAAGTACCTATTTGATATTTTTAACTAAAAAATACTACAACGCCATAGCCATTATAAAATAATAATTTAAGTTAGAATCTTCTCAAATACAATCGTATCGTTAGTACTGTAGCGATAAGTAACTTTTTATATATTTTTGGTTAACTTTCATCAGTATTTCGATATTTAAAAAATAACGTTTATCGGTGAGTCAAATTAATTTTCAACGAGCTTTTCAAGTTACAGACATTGGATATTCACCCATAAATTAGCAAAATTCTCATACAATGAGTATTTCTTATTTTGACGTTATTCAAAAGTTATTAACGGTAGGTACTTGAAATTTTCTTTAAATTTTTATTTTATAATTTTCTGTACATGAATATTTTTTGATTTGTTTTGAGTTATTCATAGGCATTTTGAATTTTTAGTTTCTCATTTTATAAATTTAAATGAATTGTTATTCGTTGTGTAAAAATGCTTGAAAATGTAATACAAGGGTCCTTATAAGTTGTTATAATAGCAGTTTATAAGTATTGAAGATTCATATGCACGATTTTTTTTGATAAATATTTAAAAGTTAAAATGTTGATTACATTTATTAAAATATCGAACATTTTCAAATTACTTCGTTGTTAAAAAATTATAAAATGTTCAATTTGTATAGCTAAGAATGGAAAATTTAAAACAAGGATTCTCATAAACAGTTCATAATGTAACCAAAATATCTAAGAAATATATAAAGTAATTTTTTACAGACATTTTAAATTCACATTTTCAAATTTGAATACGAAATTACATAATATTATTACTAGAACTAAGAATAATAGTTTTAGTAATTTTGTCGAAATTTAAAAATATTATTCGTGGATACATGAAACGTTTAGAGTATATTATTATATTTTATACAAAGAGTAACATTTTTAAATGTAATTTTTTTTTGCATTTAACCCACTGTTTTACTAATTCCTAATATTAAAATAAATAACTTAATCACAATCATACCATCAAATATAGAAACTTAGTAATATTATAGGCTGAGAGACCATCTTCGCTCAGAATCGTTTTAACACAACGTATTTAACACATCCAGTGACTCTCTAGACACCTTATATACAGCAGAGCGTTACCGACTTACCCACTTTTTTACATTATAGATACGTAGGTGAATCGTAATATTATTATTATCTAAGGTGTTTACATGAAATAAGAAAATTATAAGTTCAATAATAATTGTTTCTATTGAATTATTTGTCTTTAAGTTATTATTTTTTTAAACAATAAAACGCCATTATTTATTCATACAATAAATTAATTTTATAATTTATGAATATAGTATAATATTGATAGATATTGTTAATATTTTAATATTTTAATATTTTTAATATTTTTTATGTATATTGTCTTTGTCGTGTATAGTACTTAGATTTAGGGGAGGGGACACTTTTTGGTAAATTGCGTCGTTATAGGATGTACAAACTATATTGTCTACTGAATAAATACCATATTGGACTGTTAAAGTTTTCAAAAAATAGATCGTCACCATAAGAAAAAACTATTATAACCACAATAAACTGATCGTTATGTTTATGTGTGTTGTAAAATCCATGGTGTCATATCAATGTTTTCGTATTGTTACGCGTATATGACTATTAAAATTGAGGACCTCGATATACCAAGCTCAGTAAAATGGTTTCACATTTGAAAACATTCAATCCATCGAGCATCATATAAAATGTTATGAAGTTATATTAATGTTTTGAAATAATAAACATATATATGATATTATGTAATATGTATGGTAATTTAATATGTAATATGTAATATGTACATTTAAATTTAGTAATGTCATCTATAAAATTATATTATTGGAATAAAGTTGCAACATTGTTTTTTTATGAAAATATCAAATCAATGTTGATATCGTGTATCTGAAAGTAATTTTTATGATGTAGATAGATTTAATGTAGTGCGCTCACCAATGTATAGGATGAACCGGAGAATCAATCGTATTTAGAATTTGTTATATTATTGTTTTTTATAAATACTATAATTAATGTATGATTGTGTTTATAGAAAAAAAAATGTAATTTTCACTATTAGTAGTCAGTAATATTTTTATGTTAATTGTTTGAAGGAAATCTAGAAAATTTTTCTCAAAGGGTTATAGTTATTGAGGCAAGCGCATATAGTTGATAAAATAAATATAGTATCTTATTTACAAATAATAATGTATATATAAATTACTACTTAAGGACAATAAACCACAAATCATTTTTGTAATCTGACGTCAGTTGTACTGTAAGAATTGATTTTCGAATGCGATTATTTATTAAAATATATTTATAGCATCGCATTAAAATTTAAAATTATAATACAACACTGTATTATATAGGTATAAAGGCACCATACAGTTAAACTTACTCTTTTCTTTTGTTATATTGTAAAAAACATTAATATAATTATAGAGCATTGAATATAATGGGCGTGATAACCATGGTTGTGGCGTGACGGCCGGACTGCCGGGTGTCTGGCGGTGTGTCACAGCAGAAAGGTTTCCCCTTATAATGATAATAAAAACACAATCGAAGTAGTACTTTGATAAAATCTATTTGTTTTCATTTTTTTTTTTATATATTTTAATCAAAAAGTTATGACACGGAAGTATTAAAAATGAATTAAATAGTAATTAAATCTTGAACAGAAGTTGCATGTATAGGTTTATAATATGTATGTGCATCGTGATATTATCATAAACGTAGCGTGATAGAACGGCGCACATATGGAGGGGCTAGAATAAAATTGTTTTATGAAATAGAAAAAACAACAAGTTTTTAAAAAATGCTAAAAGTTCTATGCTACGTTTGAATATTATAATGAAATGATTATGTCTTGCAGTAATTCGTAATTTTTTGTAAAGGATACAAAAGTGACCGGCTATTTAAAATCTTATCTCAGATCAAATATCTAATCTGAAAATATTATATTGACGCTAATACCGAAGTAACTTCTTATTTTTGTTTATCAATATTTAACAAGTGGTTGTGAGAAAATGATTCATGATTTTTTACACATACCGGCCGCGGCATGGGTATACTGTCGTCCATTTAAATTTTCTTGGGCTCAGTACAAGGTATTGTTGTATCTACAGGAATCATCACTTAATGTGTCTTCCCAAGAGTGGTATCTTCGGTCTATAATACCAGCTAAAAAATATACATTTTACATTCCACAAAATAGACGCACTCGAAGTAATAAATAACAAATAAGTCGTTTACAACTTTAAGGTACAAAAACATTAAAAGTAACAATTGCTCCGCGGTCAATATATAGGCACTAATGATTAAAAGGGTTTATAGTAGCCACTTTTTTTTAAAATTAACTCCTCTTCAAATATTAGTGGACACCAATACACAAAGATTAAAATTTTTCAAGTTTAGTTTAGCGGACAGGAAGACTAGAAAATCATAATTTTTCTGGTAGGCAACTGCAGTCTATTCCATTATGGCATTATGTAATGGCCCCTCTCATCCACTCTTAAAGTTATGAACTTTTAATTTTCATTATCAAACGTTGTTTTCGTAAATAATAAAACATCACTACAGGTGTATATTTTTGAATTATCCCGAGTCACAAGTCATAGTTTTATAATATAATTATTTGATAAAGTGAGGGTACAAATTAAAACAACTAGGTAGTTACCTAAAAAAAATGACGTAGACTTAGACAATAATGACAATAATGATAAAAATATATTATACTATAGTATAATATCATGATGTATACTGCAGGTTGTAACAGAAGGAACTGAATAATTCAATAACTTTTGTTGTAATCAATATTTAAAAAATTGTTTTATTTTATAAACACTTGCGCTTTATACTTTATAGCATTCATTTTCTTATTTTTATTTCTTTAAAATGAAACAAACATTTTTAAATTTTATTCAATTTTTTTTTTGGAAAATTTAAAAACAGCCAATTTGTAAATTTGATTATGATAATAATGTTGATGCCAAAAACATTTATCTAAGTCAAGATGTTTATTTTTTAGAATTTTTTTAAATATCAATAAGTTTTTGGTGTAAATTAATTTAAAATGGAATAACTTTTTGCAAAATTTTATTTTTGATAATTTCCTGACATGAGTATATTTCTTAAATTATTTATTATCCATATAATTTTCACTATTTTTTTCATATTATGTTTAACTATTTTTTAACTAGCATCAATTTTTTTTTTTTGTTACATCTTTTTGTTACACTCTATATAGTATCTATTATAAGGTATCTTTCAATCTTTGCAAGATAAAAATAATATTTATGGCAATAATAAAATTATGTTTCCGTCATATTTTAATAAAAATTATAATATGTAGTATAGTTAAATTATTACTTATTTGTCTGTCTGCGGCAAATATACAATAAGCTATATTTTTAGGAATTCATCTATAAATGACCATTTTTAAAAAGGATACATTAAATACTAAATAGAACCATATTACTAATTGTTAATTAGTAATACAGTACTATAAATCATGTCAAATAGATAGTTGTTGTAAGTCATTAAATTATAATAAACATTGTACATCATACATAAAACCATCACTTATCATGACCAATACTGCCGTCATAAGCCACTAAGCAGTAACTCCAAAAATCGTTATGTTCAGGAAACAATAAAACAGTTTTCAACACTAAATTAGTCCGTAGAGTAAAAATAATAATATTTTGAACATTAAAGAGATTTCATATTATTGTATTTTTCATGAGGAATCTACTGAACACAAAAAAAAGGTTTTTTATACATTTTTATGGGTTATAATGGACTTACTGCTTATTGGCTTGTATTAGTCAGAAGATGAAAAAAGTAAGTACACTTTTATTTGGAGTTACTGCCTAATGGCTTCTGATATCATTGGCATGTGTTTGTAAAGTGATGCTTATGTGTTCTAGAATTTGTATTCAATATAGGTTTTTTGGAAACCATTTGAACCATTTTTTTTGATCTGCTATTCATTTTTAAGCTGATTTACACTTAATAAGTAACGTGTAAACAAAATATGTAGTACTTTCAAAATAATATGATGTTTATAGTGACTTATTACACAGCAAATACGGTTTAAATGTGTTTTTTTTTTAAATTGTGATTATATTATTCCTTATCAAGTTATCAGTAACATTATGGTATACATTTTAATTCTATTTTGGGACCAACGTTAAGTTTACACCAATAATTTGGATTTTGTTGGAGATACTGCTTTCTGAATACAACGATTACTAGGGAAAAAAGCAGTAACTCCAGGGTAACCCCTGGAGTTACTGCTTTTTGTTCTAGTATTTGGACATACTGCTTATTTGCTTCTTATCTTAATGAAATCATGGACATAAAGGCCTTTCTTGTTATGTTCTTATCAATTTATATGGATTTCTAATAAGAAAAACCTTAAATTTTATTACGGGAATCGATAGAGAATTAAAATATCTATCGATAGACACCAAAAACTCGATTTTGACAAAAATGGAGTTACTGCTTAGTGGCTTATGACGGCAGAATAGGTATATTGTGTTATTATATAAGCTACTATCTAATAACTATCTATAGTAGACACTATAGCCATTACTGTATTACTAATAGCTTTAATTACAATTAACAAAATAACCTAAGTTAATGATTATAACATCTGATTAAAGAATATTTTTTACATTTACAAAACATCAAAGTTTTTTTTTTTTAATAATGTACTTAAAAAAAATTGTAAATACCTTCTTAATTTGTACATTCCATTATATTTTCCAGGAAAAATATTTAATGAATCATGCATTATACTTGTATAATATATAATTAAAAACATTTTTTTTTTTTATGATAATAGGTTCATAAAAAAAATACTAAGTATATAGGAACACAAATATGCAATTATCTCTGCAAAATGGCATGAATGAAACCTACGGCATTTTTCGTTAGAAAGGCAGACTATATTATATTGTACTATTAGATCTATTATATTGACATGTTGTACCTAATAATAAATTAACGATAAGTAATCGGGTTTAAAATATGTTATTGTCTGTTTTTGTTGAATTTATTCGTTAATATGATGAATGATTTACTTAAAAAAATCACATCCTCTAAAGATGTTATTTGTATATAATATAAATTTCATTATAATATAATATTATTATAGAACATAAAGATATTATGACATGTCTTTAAGATGCTAAAAAAATATGCACATTAAGATATTACATTTAGAATTAAAAACATTTTTATCTACGACTGTCCCTTCATATTTCTGTCAGTTATATTATTCAAAAATAATATTTTTTCTTCGAAATAATGTTCATCCTCTAAGACTTTGCATATTTATTTTACATATTTTGAAATTTCTTCTTTGAATCGCTTCTATTCAACGTAGAAATTATTTCCCTCGATATTTGTTTCAGTTATAACGGAAATATTTTGCTTTCTAAATAGCTTTCTTTTCATAGACAAATCAAAATAATTCTTTGATTAATATTTTAAGTGCTTACTTTTTATTTTATGCTTAGGCAGGTTTTATTTATTTCAAAACATTTTAAAAGCATATGCTTTTAAAATATATTTTTATATATTTAAAGATTTTAAACGTTAAAATTATGATATCTATCTAAGCGGTTTTTTTTAAATTTTAAAAATCTAAAAAAAAGAAATGCACGTCAGTCACACGATAACCACAAAATGTCAAAAGATTGACGAACGAAATGAAATGTAATTTTTTTTATTTTCCTAAGCTTCAACGACGATCGCTGTTATATCTAAACAGAAGACAATTATTGATAATTTACATAATTTCGAATATTATTATTGTGATTGTAAGTAAAATGAAAAATACAAATTTATTAATATTTTTTTGTTGGTAATTTTCCTCAAAATCTAGAAATTAGAGTCAATTAAAATAAAATATTTATAAACATTTTGGTTACAATTTTTTACTTCCGTCATGAATAATATAGTAGATAGTAATATCTAATAACAAACAAATAACAGCAACATTTAATTTCCTACAAACGATATTTTTACAGCTGTAATTTATTTCCACGCAAAATTCATAAACTTGCTTTGTACAATATAATATACATTAAGGTAATATAAAATAACAGCTTATAATATTTTAGCAATTCATTTTTCGTATATTTTTACAATAGTTTTGTTTCAAAAGACCATGGTTATGCTATACACAATAATATATCACGTTGAAGTATGAATACGAATAAAAGTAACCATCAGGTAATTTGTTATAAAAATTAAAAAAAATACAGTTACCACTTTATCAGTAATATTAAATTAGATAATATTAAAAGTGCTAATTATATAAAATAATTTTGTACAGCTAATTAAAATATAACAGCCGTGTATAATGTTACTAATATTTTATTTTTCAGCCCAAAATTAAATTAAGTGAACTTCTAAATTTTTGTTTACTAAATCGAGCGCGTCTTACTTTTGATGAATTCAGTTTTGGATTAAAATTATATAGGCAACAATATAAATTAGTAGATACTTACATAATTAAAATGAATATTTGATAAGTACAATTGAGTTATTCGACAAAACTTATCAACTTTAAGCACTCACTATATTACGACCATTTGTTTGAAACAAAATATGTACATTCATGACATTATAATTGTAGAAAAAATAACTAAACATCATAATATTATTGGTCATGTGGTTACAAAATGAGATTGTTATAGGTGTACGTGATCAGGTGAGGTAAAGAAGGAATAGTTTGTTTGATTTATATGCTTCATCGTCTCATGTGAAATTTATACTTGGAAGGTTTAAGAAATCGTTAATTAATTCCTAATTCTAAAAACCCCCATATTATAGTAATAATTAAGCTTTAAAAAGACAAATTGTCTTTAATTAATTATAACTAATTCGACTGATGAATGATTTTTGATATACATATTAATAAGTAAAAAAAAAAAATTATTAATTATTTTAAAGTGGTGAAAATTCCATTTTTTTTGTAGTTACAAGATTGCTCGGATTACATAATGTCCTTTTTACTACTAGTTTTATGTAACTCAAATTACAACCCTAAAATGTGGCACAAATTACCAAAATTAATTTTTTAGAGGTGGCACCAATTACATTTTTTGGTTGTTTTTAGCACAAATTACATACCTACGCCCTACTTAAAAAAACTCGTGGGTTGCATTCGTAGTATAAACATACCTATTATTTTAAAAATGCAGTTAATTATTATTATTTTTTAAGAAACACTAGACAAACTAATTTTTTCAAGAAGAGTATTGATATTTGATGATGTCAGGTCGAATTTGTATTACCATAATATAATAATATAATATATGACTTATTAGGATTTAAAATTGTAAACTAAAGTTCAATTATTATACCTATAATATGATAATAATATATTATTAATGGTTGAATGGCATATTTTACACTGTTTTTCCTTCACTAATATATATAAGTCTACGTCTGCAGCTTGTATTTGAGACGATGCAATTTTCAGCTAGTTTTTGATAGCGATATCGTTTTATAACCATTCTAATGTTGTACATAAATAAAAATTGACCTTGTCAACAAAAGGCCATACAAAAATACAGATATATTTCATAAAATATGTTCACTGGCTTTACTAGACCATGCGAGTCGATGGTTGAAGAATGAAGACCGTTGTTAATATATTTTAGCTATCGATATATATTCCGCAAAATTGTATTACAATCACATTTTATCGATTGGTGTATATATTATTATTAATAATAACTATAAATATATTATAATCGTGTATATTTAAGTTTGATGATTATAATACCTACTATATGTAGTTCGCTGATCGGTGTACCTAAATTGAATAAATTACTCTTACGTCAACAATAATATGTATAATATTCATAAGTGAAAATACAATATTTTATTGTCACAGACCAAAATATGATAAATATGAAAAAAATTCTTATTAAAAATAAGTTTTTAATTTTAAATTTTAAATTCTATTAAGTCGGTTTGTTAATTGTTATCCAGTCAGTATTAGGTTAGACCATGGGCTGACTGGCCTGATCCGTATATTCCCTTATGATAATATTAAACAGATTTTGAAATTATATATTTCTATCTATGATGTACCGTAGATCGTATATATATAAGAAATAATAATATAATAATATATAAATAAATTATTGATAAAAAAAAAAAATATATTATGTCTTTAAATTAACTAAACGTTTTATCAGAGCGATGCTTAGTATAAGTTTATTAAACTACCTGCTTATGGGATGTACTTTATAGTTAAAATACTAAACATAATACAAAACCTAATTTTATTCCTATTAAAATTCACCAAAGACGACTGGTATTACCTCTAATGTTATGGAATATCTATACGTGTGCTTATTTTTTATTTTATTAACTGATACGGCGCGTAAATTTACTACATTAGTTTTGCAATTTGTTGAAAACTGCAGTGATGGGTTTGGTTAGCGACACAGTGGACATTTTATTTATGTTTTTGCAAAGTTCTTGTATAGTGTTGTTAATCTCGAATCCATCCAAACCCGGAGACTTTTACTGCACGAAAATAGGTTAATGGATTCGAAAAGAGTTCATCACCATCGGTGTTCATTACATATTAAAAAGGTTTTCCTAAAAAGGGTAATGAAAAATCTTATTTTTAAAAGAGTCTGTAATTTAAGAACCACTCGTCGGGACGGTGTCTGAAACTCGTAAAAATTAACCGAAACATTAGCATCTTATTTCTTTTTTTTTCCGCATCTGTAAATAATCCGAACGGTCTCGAGTTCAACGAAAAACATTAGCCGTATAGCTATTGTAAACTCTCATCACAGTATGATATCACACGGTGATATTATGTGACAATAATAAAAATAGCAATTTTACTACCGTAGTTATTATTTCGCGCACGTTTATTAAAGCTCGTGAATATATACACGAGTGCGACAGACTGATAATCAAATATGCACAGCGTTTAATTCTTTTGCCGGCTGTAAACAATATTGTGTGTGGTTCCGTCGTCTCGATGTGGGTAGGTGGGTAAGTAGGTATAAGTACCTACCCACGCGTTTGACTAAATTAATAATATCAATTAACACCGTTGCCTTGTTATTTGTTATTATATCATCTGAAGCTATTTTATATTTAACCAGAGAAACGTAAGTATAATAATATATATTATAATAAAATATAAAATAATACCTATGAAATAAACCAGTGTTTCTCAACCCTTTTTCTTCGACGACATACCATCTTACATAATATAATATATCTAAATAAATGGTGACTCAATCAAAACCGCATTCAAGCGTTGATTTTTGAAAAATAACAAAAAAAATATATAAATCAATGTAAGTTTATTATTGCAGTTATTCATTTGACCATTAAATACACTTTTAAATTTATCAAAACAAAAAAAATTAATTTATCAGCTTACTTCGTGAAACATTTAAAATAGGTATAAAACTAAAACAAAATTGGTCAAAACAATTTTATTGGTGACAGATAAATTGCACATTATCGTAAGTGGAACTAGGACTAAAAACTTTTTGAATAGGTATGCATTTTGTTTATCAAAATATTATGCAAAAACTATTTTTTTTATTTGTACATAACATTTAATATTATTGTTTACATGAAATTCAGAAACTTATTCAAACAGAAACTACTAATTAATAATTAATGATTATTTCTTCTTATTATTATATTTTATTGTAAGTAGTTATTATTACAGTGAATAATTGCTGTTAGATAGATATGTTCTTTCAAATGTTGAAACACAAACTAATTTTCAATAGATAATAATGAAAATAGCTGACATACCTGACAATCAACCAGGAAAGAAACATGAAATTAATGCATATAAATCCTAGCCCTAATAATAAGTAATAACAAATAGTTTAATATTATATAAGTCGTAGTAACTCGCAGTATTTAGTGTATATGCATCTCACCACAAGTTTTTCCGTTTTCGTAGACCTGGATAATCTGGTAATGGTATATTGGTATCTACCTATTAGGCGTGACAAAATAGATAGGTATTATCACAGTTGTAACATGTTTTCTTTCCGTATGCGCATCTCCTTCACATCCGGCCCATGTCGTAGTTCTCCACTTCTGATTGATTGATTTTGTTCTATGTCATATTATAATAATATGTATGTATTATATGATTGACAGCCTGCAATGAAAAGTGGAGAAATACGATATAGGTGAAGTAATAAAGATGAGTATCCAAAAAAAACTATGATGATACCTATCTATTTTGTCATGGAATTAGGCGGTACATCGTACATACATATTATCATAATGTTAATAGAGTACGATTTACTTACATGCCGACCGAGCAACGTTAAATGTTGAAGTCATTAGTTTTTGCCACGGTTTAAGATAGAATGGTTAAGCGACGAGGCCTGTTATTTCGGCGGAAGAGTTTCTTATCAAAAATATGAAAAACTCACTGCCCCGTGGCGCGATCTACTAAATTACCACGATAATCTTGATATTCTTTATTTATTAAATAATAATAATACTATACTAGGTATAATATAATACTATATTATAAATTATAATTATTATTAATTATTAATTATTATTATAATACCTACTTCATAATCCTTTATGATTGAAAACCACGGTTTAAGATCATCTATCTTAAACCGTGTTGAAAACGTAGAAGAACTTTACAGTGTATTTTTTTTTAACAAATGTCAAATTTATTTTTATTTTGGCATTTAATAGCTTTCCAATCTAATACCACCTGTATGAAGTGTTAACTAATTTTACAAATAAAAATAAAAACAAGTTGTTAAATAAACCGATTTTTTAATTTCAATTTTTCTATTCTAAACCAAAACAGATTACCAAAAGGAATAATAGGCAGTCCTTTTTATTTTTACATGAAATTTACAATCTGTTCTTAACTAGAACAATACGCAAATGTGCATAGGCGTAATTCGGGGGTGGCAAGGGGTGGCAGTTGCCACCCCAGAATTCTCAAACCCAGTATTTTGTCACCCCAGAATTTTGAAGTAAAAGTCTCAATAAATTACAAATACCTAATTGAAAAATACCCTGTAAATGAAATATAGTATAATTCTCATCGATAGTAAAAATAATAATTAAATATTTTAAAGAAATATATTTTTAGAATAATTGTAGGTATCTATCATGACAAAATATACATGTTCATATATACAAAATGTATACAAAAATTATAGTCATTATTAGGATCGCGATAACGATACACACGTCGCGCTACGGTACTAGTTTCCTGGGAAGTTATCGGTTATTTTTAGTTTCTACTTCGAATGATATAACTGATATTTTTACAATATATTTGGTCAACGTTCATTGCTGGTACAGTTTGATGTCAGACGTCAGTATTGATGTGTTAAGATTGAACTGAGACAGTGAGACATGGTAAGTTAATTTTAGTTATTTAATAATATGTTTAACTAGTGATGTGAAAATACAGTATTAATTTCCTTTATATAATACAGTGGGTATCAAACTATGACATAATTAATTTTTGTATTATACACTGAACAATAATCAAATTCTTATATTTTATAATATACACAAATTTTGAAATTGCACGATGACAATACATCGTAAAAATTATGTGCGTTTGTAAGTCGCTTATTGTCAGTAAGTAAAAATAAACAAATAGTAATCACGGGACACAGGTTATTCATAATACGTAAACCGTAAACGTAATCGATGTACTTTTATTTTTTTATAATTCATCAATGTTTGATGTTATGACAGGTTTCCCTAAATTTTGTTTACTTGTTAATCATTATTATTTTTTATCAACGTGTTCTTTATTTTGCAATAATTCACAAATATCACACTTATACGGTCTATTTATATATAGGTAGTGTTATGAACTTATGGTGATACGATAACGATCGACAATAGTCAATCGTTTTCTTTGATATGCAGATAATATTATTTTTTTAGATTGCAGCGGTGACGGTAAGTTTAGATTTTTTCCTGCGTCCGCCCGTCACATATCTGAATGCAATTTTTAAATAATTTAGTTACATTTAAACTGTGGTTTAGAGCTTTACATGTATTGTGTAATGTGAAATGTTTATTATTTTTTCCTTAATGTGGTAATATTATACATTGAAAACTTAATATGTTTGTAACTTAGTACTAACATTGTGCTCGCAACAAAACAAAACCGGTGAATTGACTTAAATTGGACGGACGTTGTGAGAAATGTGTCAAGTCAAAAATGCTGATTGTTCAGGAGAAGAATAAAACATTTCTATTCTTTAATTTTTGTTTTTAATTTGTTAGAATAGTTATTTCTGTCTCATAGACATATTTATTTTCAGATTTTCATTCAACTTTAAGTCTTAAATAATTTTAAGACCTTTGAAAGTGACATGACATTATTGACACAAACAATATCTGACTTGACACCTTTTGTACATATGACTTGACATTAATAACACCAATGATTTGGTTTTATAGAAGTTAGTGCTAACATACTATGTTAAATTTTAACTTTTAAGTTAGTAGGACTAACCTTTTGCAGAGAAGTTTTTCTTTTATTTTTCTTAATTTGGTGTAAAAGTTCTATAAAATGTATGATAGACTGATGAACACATACTTTTTTTTAAAACTAGGTACCTACTTAGTTTATTAGGTAACAACTCTGAAAAGAATAGTTTTACATAATATTACCTATGTAAGAAAACCAATGAAAAAATCTATAAGTACCAGTACACAGTATATTGATATATAATTTTGATGTATAATATCAAAATGACCAAAAAGTGACATGACACGTTTCTCACAACGTCCGTCCAATTATATTAAAATATAGATGCTTTATGTAATTTACTTTATTTTTAATGATAATCTTTTTTTTTTTAATTAGATAATTTTTAAATAAATTTTGTATTACATAATATTCCCTACAAATTGTTCACGCGCCGCCACTGAATATATTTATAAACCGTATGAAAAAGAGTGCAAACACTTTAGCTTAATGGGTTAGGCTTGAACTCGGTACAGTCGCATTCTTTGCTTTTAATTAAACCACCACACTACAAGTACCGCGCTCAAAATTCTATACTTGACTCAAAATTGATCAAATGTTTTTGAATTTTTAAATGTTTTCAAAACCATATTAATTGTAAAGGCATATAAAAATTTGTATTATGTCATCTTTTATTACGGGTTTTTTCCCAGGCTCAGCAAAACAAAAAAGGGCAGAGTTCGTTGCTGTCCTACTTTAGCACAGACACACCAAGCAAAAAGAAACGGTTTGAAGATAAAGCGCCAGAAGGTGTTGTTTTGGAACATGAACTAGAACCAAATGTAGAAGATGTATCAGGCTCGTCATACGCTCAGTCAACCGCAACTACTAAGCACATTGCTCCTAATTTCTGATACGGATCCTGACATTGGTGGGCAAGCCAATGCTTTGTTGAAAAATCTGGAAGAATTCAACTTCGTATTTGACCTGCTATTACTGAAGAGAGTTCTAGCACAATGTGACATACTATCAAAAACTCTTCAGTCAAGCAGTGTTACCTACGAAATTGTGAAATCTGTAAGAAACAGCACACTTGAAGTATTGAAATCCTTTAGAACAGATGAGTTTTTCTCAAAGTTGTTCAATCACTCTACAGAAATCGCTGACAAGTGCGGATTTAGAGCTGCTCAGCTACCAAGACAGGGAAAAATCCCCTCGAGAATTGGGGGAGGGAGTAAAGCCCCATTTGAATCTGTAGAGCAGTACTACAAAATTTCAATTGTCTGGCCAGTTATTGATATCCTAAGCGAGGAGATAGAGGCCAGACTTCAAGAAAACAACCTGGATGTACTTAACAATCTAAGCAAAGTTCTAGGTGGAACTGATGAAGATACAGCCAGTGTTAAGTATGTGTGTAAATATTACAATTTAGACAATGAACATCTTTTGTCTGAATTGAGATGTTTCTATAAAATGGAAGAATCAAGAAACACAACTATTCAAGAAAGAGCTGACATTTTTGTACAAAAATCTTTAAAAAATGTGTTCCCTATGCTTTTTAAACTTTTTCGTCTGTTTTTCACGATTCCAATGAACTCGGCATCTTGTGAGAGGTCTTTTTCGTGCTTGCGACGGTTAAAAACATACACCAGAAACAAGATTGGCCAGGAGAGGTTGTCCTCGTTAGCACTTTTGGCTATTGAAAGAAGTATTGAAGTAAACATTTCCAAAGTAATCGACGACTTTAATTTAAGCCAGAAGAGAAGACTTAATTTTGTGTAAAAATAATTAAAGTATGCTATAAATTAAAAAAAAATTTTTTTTATCATGTTTACTTGATTTATCCTTTTTTTTATAAGCAAATGGGCCAGGCACACATCAATTAAAATTAGGTACATTTTTATGTTGTGTGTGACCGATAATTATTTTACATGCGGTTTAATTAATAATTCAAGTCATTATAAATTATTTTTTTTAGGATAAATTGTTAGCAATTAAATTTTTACAGAAATAGTCTGAATGAGTTTCAAAAAATAAGAAATTTAAAGCCAGTTTTTGAAAAAAAAAAATCGGGAAGGGGGCGGGAATATCCCTCGGACCCCCTTTCCCCAGGGAGTATTCCTTACCACCCGATACGTCTTGCCACCTCAGTTTAAAATGTGAAATGACGCCCCTGCAAATGTGCATAGGGTATTTGCGTATGATTGATATTTTGAGGGAAGAAACCACCCATTGGTGATACTACCTATTTTGTGTTCTTAATTTATTCTAAAATTTCTAAAATTATTTCGAATAAAAATAAAATGTTCGAAATAAAAAACCAAAGTATTCAATACCAAAAAGTATTTAATACAAAAAAAAGTATTTAAAATACCATTCAAAATACTTCATGCTGAAAGTATTTAAAAAGTTATTCAATACTTAAAAAAGTATTTGAATACTTTTACTCAAATACTTTTACTCAAATACTTTACAGGACTGATAATAGGTAAATCAAAATATAAATATAGTTTGTATAAAACATAATTTTATAATTTGTAATTGTTAATATCTTACTATATATAATACACTATAAACCAAAAGCCAACCAATGTTGGCACCGGAAGCGCTAGTATCCAGTGAGTAAAAACATTTATTTGATAAGAAACTTTTCCGCCGTAAAGTACCGTGGGATTGTATGGATCGTCGCTTAACCATTCTATCTTAAACCGTGGTTTTTGCTAATAATTATTATCCTAGTCTGAAAATTGTATATAAAAATCTAAGATTTATGGCTTTGTATCGATGACAGTCGTGATTAACTACATTAATATAACATTAACCGCACGTTACCAATCATAGGCAATAGCTATATTTTAATCGCTTTTAAAACGATCAGCAATGAAATTGAATTATATTATTAAATTAAACTGTGTAGGCATGAAACAAGTGCATTAATTATAATAGTTTAATATTATATTATTGAACTAAGCAATAATATGCATATTGTATGCATTGTACACTTTTAATTTATATGATTAGGTGCAATATATCCTATAAATACATTTTGTCCTTGTCTAGAAGTTTGTTTGGCTGCATCCGAATTGGGTCCCGAATTCAAAAATGCTATACTAGTTGGGTCCGGGATTTTTGCAGGTACTACACTAGTTGGGTCCGGGATTTATGCAGGTACTACACTAGTTGGGTCCGGAATTTTCACACGTACAACAATAGTTGAGGTCTTAATTTTTTTTTTGAGTACTACATAAGTTTATTTTCCTTCTCATTTTAACAGACTTAGGAAATAACAGACTTAAAATATTGTTTAAAGAAATCACACGTGTGTTGGTAAAAATTTATAAGACATTAATTTTGCAAAATCAAATCGATTTATTATTCCTGCCTTTTTTTTTTGATTAATTTTGTCTTTTATAAATTTTGATAAATTGATCGTTGGAATATTTAAAAAAATGACTTACATGATCTCTGAATGCATCTCCATCGTTCAATATCATTTTTTTTTTGATTGTATATTTACTTAAAATAATCCCAGACCCAACTAGTGTAGTACCCAAAAATATCCTGGACCCAACTAGTGTAGTACCTAAAAAAATCCAGGACCCAACTAGTGTAGTACCTGCGATTTATCCCTAGTACTCGGGACCCAACTCGGATGCGCCGGTTTGTTTAAACTCACATTTTTATTTATTGATTGTGTTCTTATCTCAAAAATTGTTAGGTACTTATACTACTTACCCACTAAAAAAGTTATTAAAGATTTTAGACACGGAAATTCGATAGTTAATGTAAAGGTTGAATAAATAATTTATATTACTTACAAGTTATACAACTATAAGTAAGGACCTGTATATAGGTATAATTATGACTTATGAGTTTATGGAAGTTTTTCCAATTTTTAAAATAAATATTATTTTTCTTTTGATACTTAACAACAACCATTTAATGAAAAAATCGAATTAAAAAAAAAAAAAAAATCGTTCGAAAAAGTTATACTGATGAGAATAATATAGTAGTACACACTGTATATAGTTAAATTAAATTGAACTTTTAGTTTGTGCGTCATCGTTTAATCTTTATTATTAATAAAGTAGCATATTTTGTTATTCATAAATCAAAATCAAATACTAATGTTTGTTTTCGTGTTTTTGACATCAAATAATTTAAATCTTATGTCAGATTTTATTTCCAAACATTTCTCTCATCCATAATATCATAATTAAATATAATATATACTATACAGTATACATACATTTTAAATTCTTGAGTTGTTTATTGCTTATTTATGTAAATTGTTGTAATTCTAAAAATAACTCTAATATGATTAATAATATTTAAATGAACATTTAAAAACAATCATTAATTTCAGATCTTAAATAAACTGCAAGAGTATTAAATGACATTACTTAGATTACCTTCAGTAATACGTCTAATACTTATATTAATTTATAGTATTTTTAAATTATATATATAGTTTTGATAGTACAGGAAAAATCGATTCTGTTACTTTGTTGTTACATTTTTTATTTTACTTTAATCAAGTGTTCTCTTGGTAAAAATACATTGTTGTGGTGCCATTAGGTAATATATTAGGCCATTATTACCTCAGTATTTGTTTTAATTTGTACCTACTTCTAATTTAGTACATTTAGAAACTCTTTAAATGCATTCGAACATTAAAGTTTAATTTTTAAATTTGCAGTAAATTTAATTTATTAAATCAGTTTGCTATTAGCGTACGCACAACTAATAAAGGATTATCGGTTTATGTGATTATAATTGGCATGTAACGTTGTTGCATTATTATTTTAAAATATTTGTTGTATCGACTTTGGCAAGAAGTAATGAATTATATTTTTACATGGTTTTCAAAATTCTTACCTGTATAATGCAAGGTTTACTGCTAAGTGCTAGAGTGAATTTATTCGTTTATGACGAGACAAAAAAATGTTTATATGTGGTTGGTATTCAACAAATTAATTAAATTAGACTATGGCTATAATTAATGTTTTAATGATATTAGCTTACATAATTTAATTATTTTAATATTTATTCAACCCCTGGTGTTTTTGGCCGTTGTTATTTGGGATATAAGCACATGAACAGCAAACTTGATTATTATCAGTAAAAACTGACATCCATACTAAAAAGGTTAATGCTAGGGTCGGAGGAATTTTCAGCTCACTTATTTTATATCAAAATGTATAATAAATTCGTTGAACACAGCATAGTGTAACCAAACAAATTATACTAGAGTTCTGTGACCATTTTCAGCTAATAATAATTTCAGAAATTAAATCTGACAAATAATATTTACCGTACCAAACAACTTTTCCAGCATAATGTTATATAAATCACACATAAATATGTTTCAGACGTAATATTTTTATATTTTATAAGGTCGTTTGTTTCTCTACCTAAATTTTTCGTTAAAATGTTTTGACTTTTGCTTTGTTTGTTCTGTTTAACTGTAACTAAATAAAACAAATTTACAATATGACGTGCCAAGCACATGTTGATAAATGTATTTATTTATTTATATTAAAATTTAAAATCTGTGTCCTTATTGCATTATAGTTTAACAGATACAACTATATTATTGTTTATTAAACAAATGTAATACGGATTATAGTCTTAAGATTTATAATTTCGATATGAGTTACTATGTGATGAAATTATTGTTAAATAAAGTCGTTAGAAATCAAAAACTCTAACTGCACTAACATGGTTATTTATATTTTATGACGAGTATAGGTGGATAGAAGAAAACCTAAACCGTTCACATCTCCGATTTAGTTTTCCTCGCTCGCGCGTGACAACCAAAAATACCTTCGATGGTGGACATTTTACCGCCGATCTAGAATCGTAACACATTCGCCATCGTCTATTTATTAAAAAAAGAAAAACGCCAGTGACTTTCCGTCGCCATAAATCCAACGTCCTTACTAGGTTCAACAGGATATACATATTATAACCCTACACCATTTTATCATAAAGTATTAGTGGCTTCAGGCCTGCGCAGATTTTCGTTAGCGCAGCTGTAGGCATACCTACAAATGTACCACCACCGATTCGTGAGTTATCTCTGTGAGATCATGATAGGTGAGGACCATGTTGTGATGAATTTATAGTATGTATCTCTTCTAGCTACATTTAACAAATAAGAAAAATAAATGTAACTAAAATATAAATTTTATTAGAACGATAAACAAGAAGGAAAAAATGTCATTATAATATTATATATTATATATTATTATTTTTTTTTTATAGCCATGGAATAATAATTACATAATCAGTTTGTTGATAAAGATAAAAAAATAAATCAATAGAAGAAATATTTTAAACAGTAGTAGTCATCTGAACACGTTTTTGTTTTTTGTACAATACCTTTGCAAGTTTTACTTGTAAGAGTTTTTATATTATAACTTCAAAGAATTTATTAATTATATTTTATATATACAAAATTATATGTTGTTATTAAATAATAATGAACAAATTAATTTTCTTTTTAATAATAATAAACCTGGCAGGTAAGATTATGCACTAGATATTATAATAAATAAAAATGTATTAATTTGTTGAAAACACTTGCAATATATAAAAAAAATGTATAAAATTGTTTTTGTAGCAAAATAAAATTTTAATATATAAAAAAATATATTTATCGAGAAAAACAAGTTAGGAAAGCCGTATTTTAAAATATAATAACCTATATGATTCCATAAATAATTTTAAAAGAATTTAGTAATCTATTATTATACTTCTGCATAGAACTCTAAATAAATTAAATATCTCAATTTGTAAATAACTTACTGAGCATTTTTTAAATTCTTAAAGTGGCGTTACTAACATTGGAACGTCTAGCTGTTTCGTTTTGACGTACCTATTTGCTATAACTTGTTTTCAAAGGTTACCTTTCTCTATCATATTCTCACATTCCTTTATTTTTCAGATTTTTTTTCCAACTCAGTAATCGATAATTTTGCTTTTGGTATTTTATTAGTTATAGGTATAATATACTATTATAATAGTTACCAAAAGATAAATTATTTTATAACAAACCTGTTATGAGTAATTTTAAAATAAATTCATACTAACCTATAACAAAAATTTGAGTTTTAATTATTAATTTGTACTAGCCTATATTAAAAATTACCAATTAAATAACTAATTTTTTTTTTCGTTTTTAGGTAATTTTTGTGACTTTTAAAGTAACTTTGAAGTTTTAGCTCATTCTTTCTACATTTCTAGATTATAACCAGTTTTTATTGTATTGAAAGTAAAATAAAAATCACGTATGTTTATAAATTGTAATTCTTAATTTTAAAACCAATAAATAATTTTATGATCGTTTTTAAGTACTTAAGTCATTAATACATATACAATTTCTTACGTCATTAATGCATTTTTATGGAATTTTTATATCTATGTTGGTATTTTGGGGCATCGATATCCAGGTCATACTCATACGTTTCGCTTAAAATAAGCAACACTGATAAACCACATTATTATTAAATCAAAATAATAATAATAATAATAATGTTATTTGTTACCCAAAATAGTTATCGTATCATAATATGCCAGTAACTATGGACGGGTGTAATGAGCCAAAACTGAGATATAAAGTAGGTAAGTGGTAACTAAACTTATGTGTAGAAACCTAAAACGTATCGTACATAATATTATGATTTGAGTTAAATGTGAAAATGAGTTAACATGTCGTAATGGGTGTTTAACATATTAATTGATTTCGAATTGAATGAATTGAACCATCACGTCATATTCTATGTTTTTCCTGAGCTGTTTCATCAATTCGTCGCTACGATGAGTTATTCGTTATCATTTATCAGATATTGTGTTCAGTACTTCTCATTAATTTAAGCACCTCTATATAACAATTTGAACATAAAATGCATATTTTAATGATAATTATTATTATAAATTAAACTCAATAGGTATTTATTAAAAAAAAGGTGTTAATATTTTTTCATGAGCTTAAATAATAAATACCTACTGTATGATGATTAACGGTGAATTGGAATTTCAGTAAAAAAACATAATATTTTTTGTAACTTTATGACATTTTTGTCCATGTTATTACACAATACTGACATCAAGAAAAATATATTAATTTTTATAATTTTTAATTTACTATACATATATACATGATATAGGTACCTTTAAATGAGGCTTATTCAACTAATTACTTATTTACAATTTTTTTTTTATATAAACGTCATTGAGAGTTTTATTTGCCGGCAAATGAATAATTATTATAATCGCACACTACACTGTGCTTATATTTTATTTTATTTATAATATCTCGATGCTGTGCGCAGGCCGACGATTTAAAAACTTAAATTACTTGAAGAAATCTACCGGCAATACTAAATTTATTTGCTAATTTATTTAATATCGCGTAATTCGTGACGCTTCGGAGACTATTGGTTAGTATTATGATTTATGATACTGAAAAACCCTGCAAAAGAAATCAGAAAAACATTCAATGCAACGACGGAAAAGTGGAACATCCAATATTATAATGTGTGCTTTCCTCTCCTCTTTCCTGACAAAATATGGAAAGAAGTGATGTGGTGACACTCAAGATGGTATTTGAAACAATTCTGCAAAAAAAAAAAATGATACCGAAAAAATATTCAATTTCCTCGCTGGAAACCTGAAACATAAAAACTCCTACTTTTTGTATATAAATATGTATATATTAGTTGTATGAAAGTAATTGAATTGTAAGAATTCATAATTTACCTATATTATACTGAATTCCAAAAGACTAGACACTGATTCTACGCTCTATTTCCCCCTTATACCATTTAAGCTCGTTATAAGGGAGAAAAACATAATTGTAAACATTTTCTGGATTATTCATTCGACGTTAAAAATATGTCCTCTTAATTATAGCATTTAGTCAGTAAAGAGGTTGAAACTGTATTAACGCCTGTTTTTCTTCGAAAAATAGTTTTTGTGTACTAAATATTATGTAAAAACTGTCCATTTTCGGTTGTAGGCTCACTTCCATAATCGTTTAGTGCAGTCTGAACGTTAATTAGTGGTTTTTAATTCCCAACTGTATTCTGAATTCATATCAGAATCTACGTCCTACCACGAGTAATTTAAATATCGGCATAGATAATAATTATCGTATATTCGTATCACACACACTAAAATACGAACATGGTAAAATATTGCGATGACTCAGTGGTGCCGCACGTGTGTACCGGTACTTTTAACACGATTAACTATTTTTTTTTGACAATTTGTGATATTTCGACTGACTGCAGCTAACCCCCGACATAATAACGTACACGAAATATCTGGTGAAATTGATCGAAACTCCAATTGGTTGAACACATTAACGACCACAAAAATACTGTCAAGAGGTATAAAAAACACGCATTATTGTAAAACTATTGTCGCGTGGCGTTAACGTCACATACCTAGTGGACCCGAGTATATAAATTGGACATACGGGACATTTGGAACTGAGTTAAAGCCCGAGGAAAATAATAATAATAACCAAGATAAATAAAACATACGGCTTATTAAATTTGATGTGTGTTGAAAGGTTGGACTACCGGAATGGAGTAATCGCATAAGCCGAGATAAGAAACATATGCATGGCGCAAATCCATCCGTCGAAAATTTAATCGATTACAACTGTCCGAAAAAGAAAAACCCATTTGACAGTGTTTAATATACTTGTACCTAATATACCTAAATACAAATATATATATATATTTTAAATCGTTATAGTAAAATGAAAAGGTATTATATTTTTGTTTATCATATTATCGTTCCCTTTCGTATTTTTATTATTATTATTTTTCGTATGGTCTTTGTAGGCAATAGTATCCGAACAGTCTTCATTGAGTGCAACGGAATCATATTACTGAGGTCTGAGATAGGTATAGATAATTATAGTCAAAATAAAACAATTAATCAAATAAATAAATCAAAATATAGACTACAAATACGATAAATAGACTATTCGACTTTGTTTCTGTATAGTATTTAGACATCATTGGATATCGGCGTCTAATTAGTCTAGACTTTTAACTGTTTTATATGTTACTACTAGTTCTGTCAGGGTTCCGTGGTATTTTCTCTTTACACACTCACTTAGTATGTGGTTCATGATTTTGTTCGTCTGCATCACAATCATATTTAAGGTCTGCCTTGATTTTATATTTATGTAGTAAATAGTTAAGTCTATCCTGGATGGTGTACGTACTTCCAGTGGAGTAGACATGATTTGCGAAAGAGGGCGATCAAAAAAAAAAAACCGACATAGATATATGGGGGGGGATTAGAAAATTCCCCACCCTTAAAACTTTTTACTAAGGTAATAATAAGTCAATGGGAGGGACCTGACCCCCACGCCCCCCTTCCCTTGTCTACGCCACTGCGTATTTCATATGCGGTTCAGTCCAGTCCACAGTATTCGAGGGAGATCTGACTGTTTCTTACGTACATTATCCACAAGAAGATCGTTAGCTTTCCCGATCTTCTTTCCGTGCATCGGGATGGAGACGTTCATAGTCCTTTAATGATACTCTAGCTAGGGTAGTCGGGACTTAAGTCTTGGTATCAAAATTCCATCTTCGTGGATTTGAAATACCTGGTTAATCTTATTTAATCTGTAAATAGCAGTACACTTTCCTGCATACAAGTATGTGGCGATTTAATGTGGGAAAAAACTGTTAGCTATTGTGATTTTGTGGACTCAACTGTGTAAGTAACTATACGGAGACCTCTTGCAGATCTAAATCTACTATCCTGCAGTTGGCTCTTCTTTCCCATATCGGAGAGAAGTATTCATACAAGAGTATGACATGATTGATGAGTGGAGACCTAGGTATAACAGGCTTCCCACGTGGTTCCGGCTAGATTTAATATTAAGGCTGATCTAGTGTATAGTTTAAAATCAACTGTAAACATCTGTCAATGGAGGGGAAATAGCGTCTTAAGTCTGTGCGGTCGGTAACTCAATGGGAGAGCCCGACATGTCCAATGGCCAGATTTTGAAATCGTACGGAAAGAAGTTAACTGAACTTTCACCAGATGGTGTTTGCATGTTAGGGTTTGAGCCAGTATTATGCCTAAATATACTGGTAATTCATCGTTTTGTATCGGATGTCTGCAGAAGTAAACTTAAAAGTTTTTGGTTACCTGCTCTATTATCAAACGAAATTAGGATACTGCAGTTTTCAAAGGATTTGGCTTTAATCGCTACATATTGAACTAATTTTCAAGTAGGTATATCAAGATCAATTTTTAGGTTGCGTTCTATTCTTTCATCATTTTCACTTTGTGTTGCTATGCATATATTATCAGCATACATATACTTTTCAGATACTGCACTTAAGATACATTTGTAGCTGCTTTAGTTAGAGTAACTTAGACCTTTGCCGTTGTCAGAGCTTTTAGAAAGGCTTTTTTTTCAGAAGAATTTTGAATTGCATTCATGGTCCTGTATAGTGATAGACGTCGGCTGGTTTATTGGCTATTAGTTGATTTACTATTCATTTAAAATATATAGTGGGTGAGAGCGAGTGATAGAGGTCGTGACCGCATGCATGATATCGATTCGTAGTATACATCACTGCAAGAGTAAATTAAAAACCAAAAACTACATCAATAAGAAATAAGCCAGATATTAATTATTTATTATGTTATTCTTATGAATTAAAAAGTATCTTTATAGACATGATGTTTTTATAAATAATTGATGATTTTAAAAGTTACATGCAGGTATACCTATATGTATATATTTTAACATTTTGATGTACCTACATATGGATATTCGTATACGTTTCTATCCAACGAACGTGTATCTAAATGTCGTATACGGCTTATAAGTCTAATTGACACTACTATAGTCCATTCCATATGTTATATTATTTAACTGTATAATATTTTATGTACAGAGTAATTTATTATTAATTTTCATATGAATATTTAATTGGATCGAAATTTACGAACTTTGTATAAATAGTTGAATAACATGCTGCATGCCTACATCTGACATTTCAAGTGGTATAAACTGTAAATAATTACAATAATTATTTGCTAAATTATCAACTGATGATGAATATTACACAAGTGAGATATGTTTATTTATCACAAAATCAACAAATAATTTATTTTCATCCAACAAAATGTTTAAAAATTGAAACCCTTTTTTTAAATTGTAACAATATTTTTATAAGTAATTTTTATTATAATGTTATACTACAACTAGTCGAGTCGTTTTAACTTGGTATAACATCATACTAACACATTTTGACTAAAAATTAATTAAACATCTGATATTATAATTTTATCGATTAGCTATTTATTATTTTTATAATACTGTTGAATTATTTGTAGTAGATACGATTTCATGGGCAACCACATGATCATATTCAGTGGAGCTTATTATGATTTTCATTTAGCAAATAAAGATTTAATAAAAATAAAAATAAAATAATTTTAATGACATGATTATATATTTATAAGAGTTTTGAATTGATGTAAATATTATTTCTACACTTCGGTCGTTAGAAACATATTTTCACACGATAAAGGCTCATTTTATAAGAACTCATTGCATGTCATTTGCAATTTAAAATACGCCTAATATTTAAATAATAATAATAAAAAAAATACTTTAAAATATAGTTACTAGCCACCATATAGGTACCTACCTACATAATATGTTTTTAAATTTTTATGTAGGAAAATAAAAATGTTAGGTTAAGACTTAAGCTGTACCTATAGCTGCACAGTTTAAATAATAATTATATTAAAAAGTTACCAAATTATTGTATTTCAAAGGTGTTTTGAATTAAATTTCAGTATGATTCGTTGGTCACTTTGTAGACGATTTTTTCTTCATAATAATGTATTATAGTTCTTATTAGCAATTATAACATAATAATTCACCAAATCAATCCTTTCAGTGTACCTTGTGTTAGAATTAAATATAGGAGCTAGTCAACGAGATGCTGATGTTGTGATGTCACGCGTATCTCCACGCATAGCTTTTTTTAAATAATACTTATTTAAATGTCGTAATATTATATTAACACCACACCTCGGGGGATCGAAAAATTATTACCTTGTCGGGCGCTCATCTTGTATATCCAAAATCAGACTAAGTTGAAATTGAGTAAGTTAGGTTTTTTCTACGTCATGAGTTACGTTGCAGACAGCAGTCACCGACAGCATTTCATCAGCCAATCCAGCAGCCAATTATGAATCAATCAAAGGTTTTAAAGTATAAGTGAAGCAATAATTTACTGTGGAGAATCCAAAATAGTCGTACCACGGATCATAACATTACTGTAGGAATTTTAAATAATGAAAGAGTTTGGAACAGCGGCAATACAACTAATACGAGTACCTATAATTTGTTATTCAAATCATTTTTGAAATAGAAAAGTAAACCAAGACTAATTGACATTTTTACTTACTTTTCGAACTTTTTTATTATCTTCCATACTAGGCCACTAAACTATAATGTTTGTTATAGAAAAGCCATTTGAAGATTTGAACATAATAAATGATGTACTTGAGGTGTGTCAAGATATTAAATTCGTAAGCGATTACTATCGTAATCGAAAAACATTCGAAACACGCTATAATAAAAAAAAAGTGTTTCAAAAACACACACAATCGTATAGTATAACGTATGGTTTTTTTTCTCTATAGTCACCAGAGAAATAATATCGAGATAGGTATAGATTATAGTATTTACCTACATGCAGGCTACGATATTACTAAACTTGCACTGTTAAACTAATGTGATATATCTTTATTGGAATAATTGATTATATTCACGAATTGTTTAATAATTTAAGGAATAAACTATATTGGCAATACTTACATAATTAATTTTACTGCTCGTGGTACGTACGCAAAATTGGTCAGTCGACCGAAGCGATCCATAGTTAATGAATTCAATTATACAACTTTTTACGGTTACCTTATGTAAAGATCTACATCGCACATAATGAGCTATAAGTTTAAATTGTTTCTCGATAATCGACACGAGTCACGCGACGTTTATTATTTTAGTGACACAAATTGTTTCGTTTCGATGTTTACTAAAGATGTATAATGCATGAAATGATATATTATTAATATGTATATTATATTGTTATAATATATTAAAGTTTCAAAAACGCCATTCGTTCGCCCCCCCCCCTTCTTTGGCAGTGCACGTATACCTAAGTACTACTACTACTACGACTCCCGATGGCATATTTATGGGTTGTGCTGTGAGGAGGATGTGGGAGTTTCCACCTCCTTCCCAAGGGGATTTATTATATTCCTTTATATTATTTTCTTGAACTCATATAGGAAAAAAGAATATTTTAAATATTATTGTTTGTATCACAATGTAGGTAGATAATGTATGTATTAAAAATTAAAAATTGTGATGTATGAATTGTAATATATACCTTATAATATATATATATTTATCAGGCATAGTTTCAGAATATTTTATTTTGTTTACATTATTTTAAATCTCTTAGCGGTGCAATAATAAGGATTCTACTTGAATCGTGGTTATGGTTTTTTTGTTTTTTTATATATAAATTTAATACGGGAGCTTACATATCATATAATAACACCCCCCCTCCTCAAAAAAAATATATGACAATTATCAAATACGCCTCTGACTGCTGCAGGGTATTATAATGATATTACTTCTATATAATACAAGTTCTACTATACTATATACAATACTACACTACCTATTACTATTACTACCACCACCACCACCTGCAGACAGCCGAGATCGAAATAATATACTACAGCAGTTCGTATTGACCGGGTAAATTAATAATAGTACCCAAATAGTATTATATTGTGTGTGCCCGTTATATCATTGTGCAGTGTATAATATGTACGCAGCACAATACGCGGAGCCTTTCCGCTGCAAAAGTCGCGATCGCGCACTTTCATACATTTTTAAATCCACGCCCGGCCGCCACCTGACAACGCGCTCTCTGCCGAAACGTTCGTACGTGGAATGGTTGAAAATGGCAATAAACCCTATGTAAATGACCGAGTGGTGCACGCTGTGCACCTTATGTTATAAATAAATCTCGTAAAAAAAAAAAAAAATAACAAAAAGGTCAGCGAGACAAAATGCAGCGGACGACAAACAACGAATAATATAGGTACCTAATATTATATTATGTAGGTACCTATACACGGTGTACATACTTTATTGAATATATTGTATCCATTGAATAAGCAATATTTGAACGATACCTAAAATATTAGGGATACACAAACATTACACGGAATCCTCAATACACGTCAGAAAATTATTTTTTTTTTATTTTTTACTATTATTATTATTTCGATCTTTTTACTTTTGAGCTTCCGTCACAGATGTTGTAAGCAATAACAACTCTTAGGTATTAAAACAATTTTCTATTTAAATTTATTGGTTTTTATTCTTTTGTTAACTGCACATTCCGCGTGGGCGTGGCGTATACTATATATTATTATGTCTGAAGGAGCAAAATTGTAAATTTTATTTTATTTGAATGAATTCAATTATACTTCAGTCGAGTCATGGTCTAAGAATCTTCAATAACGGACCCCCGGGCCGTTCTATTATTTACTTAATAATAATTTGAAACGAATTTAAATTTACGATTCATGAGACATTGCATTCTACATCTGACCGATTTTCGTATTTGAATCCAAAAGATTCATTCACAGCTTCAATTGACTATTTATAAAATTAGCATAAGCCCAAGAGTTAAGACGAATTTCACATAAATATATTATTATTTAAATACAACAGAATTGAATAACTGATTAGCTCAATTTAATTTATTTTAAGTTATTATTATTATATTGATTGGTTCTCTTAAAAATATAAGCTTTTGATCATTCCCCAATGAATATTATAGTAAGTTATTTACTCTATATTTAACTAATATTTTTTTCTTCAAACAAGTACAACTAATAATTTATATATTTTAATATGTTTTTAGTTGAGCGTATTGTTTTTCACAACACTATAAATTCGATGTTTTGCAATTATAACTCTTCTTGTGTCATTATCATAAGACGTTGAACATAGTTTATTATAACAATAATAATTATATTTATATTTACCTACCTAGATCTAATACAATATACTGTGAACGAACGAGATACATATTTTATAATCAAATGCCTAACTATGAATTTTTCGAGTAGCAATAATAGGACTAAAAATCAGTGTTAAATGTTAAATGTTACTATTGTCCCAACTAATATCATACATCAACAATAGAAAAAAAAGAGAACATATTCCTGAAATTGCGAAGTCATCTGTTTTGGATGGGCTGCGTTGACTAAGTGACACATGAGTACATGACTATGTATACAGTCTACAAAACGCCAGAATACAATAACTTGTCTTATCGTTGGTCATCTCAAAGTGCAACTTTGCAGTGTACCTACTATTGTTATTATTACTGTTATAAATTATCTCATTCGATAAACAATTTGTTCTGATTGTAATAAATTATAACCAATAATACACTCATTGGCGTACCCAAATGAGGGAGGGAATTCCCCTCCCCGGCAATATCTAACAAATATATAAATGTTTATATCAATATTTTAAATTGGTATAAATATTTAAAGATACACTTGGTCCCCCCCCCCTGAATAAATTTCTAGCTACGTCTTGAATACACTGAAACAATAATTATTGTCAAAACAAACTATGGTCTGACCTTTATCTTTTTTTCTAACAGATTTATTCTGTAATTTAGTAGTTTATTCGTAACCACGGTATGCCTTTAACGCGTTTAAGACTTTAAATTAATATACTTTAATAGTGTTTAGATAAAACGTTTGACACACGGTCTTTTTATCAATAATAACATTATCGTCTTTAGCAAACGCTTACTAATCTATAAATACTACCTATATTTGCTTATTTGATAGCAATAAATATTATTATAATATATTATGACGTTTAATCCGTCGATATTATGTGATAACCTTAGTGGCATGATTTTGTCTGGACAAACGATGCTCTGTCTTTGTCTATCATACGAGTGACGCACAATATAGAAGTTTAGAACGGTTCTATTAAAATTTCCCGATTGATCTAGAAAGTAAAGTGGTAAGAATTCTATAAGCAAATTCGAATTTGTCTTTACTTAAAATAGGCTTTCCTCTTTTTTATTTTATCTCCCTAAATCTATAAGTAATATCGAAAATAGAAATTAAAAAGTTGTCTTACTATTTGAATTATCGAAGAAAAAATTAAGAATTTGGGAAAGTCGACTCAAAGTAGATTTAACGACAAATGTGTGTTCTTTGGACAGATACAGAACCACCACTTTCAATACTCTTAAATCTTAATACAGTATTATAAATTGTAATTGGGAAATTTCTACTTTTGACCCACTATTCTGACCTTCCAAAAAACAAACAGGATTCAATTTTTCACCAAAAACCTTCCTCTAAGTGATAATCGGAGCATCATCTCTTCTATAAAAATGTCTTTGGAAAAAAAAACAGCACACATAATTTGCTCCACTTAAAATCTAATATAATATGATAATAAAATACCACTGATTTATTTGGTTGTATGTTTGTAAGACGGAGACAACACATTTACAAATATGGCGTCCTTTCAAGTTTTAATGATCAACTGTATAACAGCGTTACGAGTCTATTATATTATAATATTCTATACTGCTATATATAGGTGCCTATACCTGTACCTATAACCTTTAAATAATAATATGTTGTTCATAATGCTTTAGTATTTTAGTATAATTGTACTGGGTTATAAGACTAATATATAAATATGCAGTATTATAGGTACCTACATGATTGCTTTAAGGGTATATTTTATTTTAACAATTGTTTGGGTTTGTTCCTTTTGAAAAATGTAAGATTTACGTTATGACAATATATTGTGCTTGACTTATATATATGATTTGAAATTATAGACATGATTGTCTTTATTAGATTCTGAGCAGAGCTAGTTGGTTTTACAATGGTGTTTATTTTATTTTTTTTGTTATCCTCTATACAAAATTTCTACCAGAAGGAGTACTTTGAATTTAACATATTATTATAGTATTTCATTTTTTAGAAAATTGGATCAAGATGGTACTTTAGAGAGGTCATTTTTCGATTTTCTCAATAGTTATTTAAAGCCACGGGAAAAACAACCATTTACTATACATTTATGATTTTAATGACAACCTATATTTTTAGTTTTTGATGACATCATCTGCTTACCTAGAATACTTTTATACAGTTTTACATACAAATATCGAGCACCAAATGAATAGTTTGTCATTAATTAACATTTTAAACTAATATTAACGAAGAGATACTCCATATAATGTGTATGTATATTGTATACATTTTTTTATTTTTAATAAAACAATATTAACAATTTGTGATCATAAGACGGGTAGAGCTCAATTAATAAGAATACCTATACAATGTAAATATAATATCTATATAATATATATATCGTATTAATATTGATTTACTTTTAATTACCTGTTTAGTATATATAGTGTAATGTAATATTATGGTACCAATAAGTGGGCCATTCTCATATCACATCAAAGTTTTCAGTTAATTAATTCATTAACGAAGGATGACATTATTACTTATTTATATAATATTATACTTTTGAAAAACTACATTTTATGTAAAATTATTATGATTTCATAATAAATTAAACAATTCTCTCTCCAAGAATGATCACTCCAAGAATCATTATTGAAGCTTGACTTGTTATCCAATTATTTGGAAAATACTAGCGGCTATATGCTGAAAATCACTATTAATGATTCATTCTATTTTAAAAGCCGATAATCAATTTATATATTATTAATTACCTACATAAATTAAATAATCTTTTATTAAAAATAAAACAATTTAACATAAAAATGTACAGAGATAAGATTTCATAATATTTATTGATTATACCTATATGATAAATGTTTAATAAATCAGCGGCTATATACTTATATACCTTAATTTTTATTGCCATATTACTATAATTTATACTTATATTATTATTTTTTAATCATAATATTAAATTGCTAAAATTTGATTTGTTGTCTGTTTAGACTGGATTACACGTCAATAATTTGCTTATACCTAATATGCTATAATATAATATGCAAATTCGTATTAACTTTGTTTTTGCTACTCTAATGATTTTTTCCAGAAACAAATTCCCGTACTGGGAAAAAATGTATAATTATTGTTTCACCAAATACATTTTGACTAAACATTTAGACATACGAATAAATGTATAAAATAGATATATACTGCCAATAGATCGTTGACCTTAATTTTACTAGGTAATAAATTGTTAAGTGTTTAAAAACACATAAATTATCAATATTGCAAGTTTATATTAACAATTATAATTGCTAGGCCATGTATGATTCCTGGAATTACAAATTTGTAATATAAAATATATATGTACCTAGGTAAATAACGAATTTGGTTTATAGACTTACTATTGATTTTACTATTGACATATAATGTTAAGTGGTTTACCCATTATTATAAGTATCTCTCTATTATTATCAATACAATGTAATATTGTGTATTAATAATAATATATTTTATAACTATCAAAATCATTTTTATAAAAATTATGGATCAGTTGTCGAACTTATCAAACTAGAAAATATAACATCGAGAAATGTGAACAGTTCTAAGTTTGTTGGAAATTAATACTTGAAATCGAATACTTCAAACTCGGACGTTATTTTGAACGATTCGAGAAAAAGCAAGTTCGATATCGGTACTATAAAATAAATAATATAATTTATATTTTATAAAATATAGATAGCAGTATTATAGGTATTGTAGGATAATATTTTTATGTCCCTAATTTTCCATTTAACCCCGCCCCTTCACTATTAGTTCTGGATTTTATAATAGTATCCTTATCTGATTAAAATTAAATAGTTCAAAACATAATCGATTCGAGTTTGAGTAAATAATGAATTTCAAATGATGTTCACCATCCCTAAATAAAATCAAAACTGATGAATGTTGAATGTTCTAATTTGTTCTAAATTTGTCTTGCATTTTCCCTTTGTTTTGCCTAGTCCATAGATAATAATGATGCCATTTAAGATAAAATGTTTTAGGATATCAATAAAAAAAAAAAATAATATCAAATTTTTCATTCACTTTGTTTTGAATTTTGGTGGTAGTTGTACCTACTACATTGAAACGGTATAAATACGATCCCTTTTTTTTCAAAACATACTTGGAAGTTAATTCAAATCTTTATCTGTCTAGTATTAAATGTGAAAATCAATTTATAATTCACACATAATATGTTATTTATGAACTTTGAAAACTTAAGGTTCATTTTGGTCAATTTGCTATTTTTTTTTTTTTTAGTGAATTAAAACAAAAACTTGATTCTAGATAATATCATGGAAATAACAATAACAATATAAAATAAACTAAGCAACTTGGAATAATTATTGTTCAAAAAATTAAAAGATAGGTGGTAATTGCAAAAAAAAATATTATATTTCGGTACACCTGAAAAGTTATTTTTTACTTTATGTACATTTCAGAGATTATCAAATATAATATAATATAATATAGTTAGGTGACTGGTGACTGTGTAAAACAATACACGTTTATTAATCAAATTAAGATCAATTAAAAAATATGTTTTACCATTTTAAATTGGATAACGATTTTTCCTCTAACAATTTTCGTTATTTTGTTGTTATACAAAAAACACAAATCATTGAAACATGTTTCGTCACATGCATGTAGTATATTGCTCAAATATATATGCACTATAACTGTTTAAATGTGTATAATATGTGTGGATTTAAAAATATCAAAATGTAAATACTTAAAACAAACATACTTTTACATAATGTACTGATACAAAGTGTATTTATTTAGACTTTTAAAAATCTAATACAGATTTGTTTGTACGAGTGAAAAATCATTTTTTATCCTTCATATTTCCCGCAGTGAAACAAGACTTGACAAATTTATTAACCTAACATGAAACTTTTTATGTTACTTATATGATATTACGCAAACAGTCTTTTAAATAACTATTTTGCATGTGCACATAAATTATACACCTGAATTATTGTCTTTGCAGCAGAGATTTACAAAAATAAAATAATAAATAAACGATTTTCGTAATAATCAATAAATTAAATATACACATTTCTTTTATTCTTTTGGACATAATCTTAAAATATATGGTCATAAATTAATAAAAAATTATTTGTTGATTTCATTTATCGAAAAAATAATCAGCAAATTTAAGCTTATCTGTTATAATAAAATGAATAATAATAATTTCGTTCAGCATATAAAAGGTGATTGTAAACGGTTTGACTAGGTACTTTATAGTTTTAACGGCTTGAGAGTTGATCATTCCATTTTCAAACAGGTAATTATATTATTTGGCGTATTATAATACTATCGTAAAATATGATTTTATTTTGATCTCATAGTATGTTCATATTACCCGAAACAGTAATATTGTAAATATACTAATTAAGTAAAATAACATTTTTCTCAATAATTTTAAATCGTTCTTATATGTTTTAGTTTACCAAAGTTTAGTCTTTCTATAATCATAATCTAAAAAGATGGCTTGCGAAGAAGGTAAGTGCCTACCCATACATTTGATCGTTCCTTGATTTGGGAAATTTAAAATCTTAGAAGTACTCATTGTTAATTTTATGAAATTAATAATTTTTCATTTCTTTTCCATATCTTTAATATAGTAGTGAAGTTTCCTGAGGATTTTAAGCTTGGATGCGGATCTGGTGCCTATCAAATTGAAGGTGCATGGAATCAAGATGGTAAGTATTAATTGCTATGGTAAATTTAATATATGACTTAACCACTTAGGTAGTACTAAGTATTAACTTTAAAAATCATTAAAATATACTTCATATTTAACAATACTTCGTAAAATAATTTATAAAATGGTTTAAATTAAAATGTATTTATTACCTTCTACAACGTTCTATATTACTTACATATATTTTCTAAATACATTTAAAAATAGTATAGTCAAAATACAAATAAACGTTGTGCCAATCATAATTATACCTTTGTAAAAATGTTAAATTTTAATACGAATATTTAAGTAATATATTTAGGGAATATCCTGGAAAATTTGACTTTGCAAAGAAATATTAAATCATAATAATATTTTAAGTATAAAACTAAAAATAGTCAAATAAAAATAAAATATAAAACACTAGGGTGCAAAACCATGCAAGTTAGTGTTGTATAACTTCTTTATACAACACTAACTATACTTCTTTATACCTTCTGTATAAATTAAAATTATCTATATTATGAATATAAAATCTTTCCTCCCTCTCAATTCCCTAGAAGTAGACGCAGAGACCTGTTACAAATTTTAATATAGAAATAAAAATAAAAAAAAAATATTATGAATATCAAACATTTTAATTGGTCGTCTTTACGTTTGATATTAATTTGTATACAAATGTACGTTATATGAGTACATTTTACAATTAATTCGATTTCTGTCATATATTCCTCAATATAAACAACTTCCATCGATTTAAACTATACCCATCATGATTCTCGAAATTAAGAACACAATTATTATATGATGTTTTATTGTTTTACAAAGTTAATTAAGACCCTATTATTGTATATTACAATATGCATTTATATAATTTTGTTTTACAGACAAGAGTAAGAGTATCTGGGACCATTATTTCCACACTAAAAAAATCTTAGTTCACAATCCAGAAGTTATTCACTCGACTTTCAAGAAGAAACATACTAGTTTTCACAGAGGTACAGATATTCATGATAAAGATCCAACTCGAGGTTTCTCACTTGTCAATGGAGATGTTGCCTGTGATTCGTATAATAAACTCGACGAAGATATTAATAACTTGCTTGAACTTGGAGTAAGTACATGAGAAGTATTGTGCTGATTGAAAACTTTATGAATTTCCCTTGTTATGAACAAATTTTGAAATATTACTCATACCTATCAGTGTAAAATATTTAATTTTTAAAACCTCGGTACAGCTATAGACAATTGGCTTAAGTTTTTTTTAAACTTATCTTACCATTTTATAAAATTATAATATTTCACTTAAAAGCTACTTTTTTTATTCATGAAAATAACTATTTATATTCCGTTATATTAATTATATTATAGTCTTTTAATTCATAAACTCTCAGAAACGAAAATTATTATATTCAAATTATATCAACATAAAATATTATATCACCTATGTATTAAAATAATACATCATTATCATATTATATAATACATGAAATAAAATGCATTTTTCAGTACACATAATTATTTTTTGGTAATTCAAATAATGTAAGTTATATTTTTCAGGTTAATACCTACCGGTTTTCTATTAGTTGGCCAAGAGTTTTGCCGAATGGTGATGATCGATTCGTAAATGAAGCTGGAGTTAATTATTACAAATCGTTAATTCAAAAACTGTTGGATAACAATATTACACCAGTGGTAAAGTATTATAATTTAAAACTATCTTCTATTATATTTTGAATAACATATATTGTAGCAAACAAAGTAAAAATTAAAATAACAATAAATCAAAAGTCGAACTTAGAAATATTATAACCATAACGTCATATTTACATGAAGCTTTTTTTTAAATATACTTAATAACAGTGTACCTATATTTTAATAACTAAAAACAATTAAGACAAACACCACTAAATAATCGTTCTGAAATTCAAAAATGTAAATTAACAAAATGTTACTTAGAATTAAATAAATAATATTATGTATTTTTTGTATACCATTCGTTTACTTATTAAACTGTTTGTTTTTATTAATTTCGATCAATTGAACTTGCGTTCATTATTCTCGTATTTTCGATTTTGAACTACTTTTAATCTATCAAATTGAGTTGAAAAATGTGTGTTTAAACTTAATCACCAGGTAACAATGTACCACTGGGATCTACCGAATATTCTCCAGGACCTTGGTGGATGGTCGAACCCAAACATTGTTATGTATTTCGAAAATTACGCAAATTTTCTTTTCCAAACATTTGGGTCACAAGTGAGTAACAGCCATCGATGTGCATGCATGAGTGGCTTTTAAAATTGTTTAAAAAAAAAATCGTATATAGGTCAAACTGTGGACTACAATCAATGAACCCAGATTCGTAGCTCTTGCTTATGGTAATGAGAACATTGCACCTAGTGTCGGTGAAGTATTCAACGGTATTGCCGACTACATGGCCATTCGTAATGTGTTGCTTTCCCACGCAGCAGTTTTCAAGTTGTACAAGAATAAGTACTTTGCAGAACAACAGGGTAAGTAAAAATGTCTTTTTCGCAGTGGTGTGTTTATAATAATTGTTTCCGTGATGATTATTAAATAATATTAATTGACGCGTTTAGTGGTACTTCCTATATTACGTCCTACATTATAGTCTGTGATATTGTATGTCGGACAAATTATAATGCAAAACATGCGATTATTACATCGGAAAAAAAAACCGACACAATCACAATTTATTAATATTTAATTTTAACAGGTGAGATCAGTTTGTGCTTAGACACAGCGGCGTATTTTCCACATGATCCGGATTCAGCTGAGGACCAAGCATGTGTTTCAAAATCATTCGATTTTTCGGTACTAAACGTCATGTTAAAAATATTAAATAGATTTGGGTATTTATGTATAGTAATATGTTTTGATTGCAGCTTGGAGTATTCACTCAACCATTGAAAAACGGCACATTTCCGCAATCTTTGTTAGATGATGTCGCTAGAACAGACAAATACGAAAACATAACTTTAAAGCGTATTGTTGAATTTACCGAGAGCGAAAAAAAAGATCTCATAGGTAATATAAAATAATATCAAACAGCTTAAACCTTATAGGTTTCATAATTCATATACAACTTGGTTGTGTGATACAAATTTTAGTATCATTCATTGTATACATATTTTTTTTTCTTCGATGAATTCATGTATACATATTTACATTTTGTGTGTTATATTATTATTGACCGTGTAGTATTAATATCAGTGATTATTATAAGATAATGTTGTTGCTTGTTACGAATAATTAATAAAAAGATACTCTAAAGTGTCTATTCTATTCCACATAACTCAAAACGAACTGTTGGAAATTGTTGGAAACCTAAATTCGAAATACGTATTGTTTGTTTCAGGATCATATGATTTCATTGCTTTCAATTATTATGATTCATACAGGGTAAGACCAATGACCGAAGATGAATTCAAGGCTGAGAAATATTTACTAAATAAAGATTTGGGAGTACATTCGATCTCGAATGCAGACAAAATGGATGATGTAATATTATTACCTATACAAATATTTGGTTATGTGCAGTTCGTTGTATTAAAACTATATATTTTAATTTCTAGACCTTCAAAGGATTTACTCAGGTGGTTGATTGGCTTGTGGAGCATTTAGATAATCCGAAACTGTTTGTTACTGAAAATGGCATTTACGAGGACCCGAATGTGGACGAAAGTGAAAAAAAAATCAAATATCATCGTGTAAGTTATACAGCAGCACTTTCTTGTAACAAATATAAATTATATATGATTTTATTCTAATAACTAGTATACATCCCTAAATAATAGTAGCCATATTATGGTACTGCCTGTCTAATAATGCATTATGTTTTAATTATTTAACAGGGTATTTTGACGGAACTTCACAAAGCCTTAAATAAAGGTGTTGTTATTAAAGGGTATTGTGTCTGGTCGTTTATGGATTCGTTGGAATGGACAAGTGGATATTTTAAGTAAATATTTTCCTTTATTACAATACTATTTCATATTTTGTATTTTACACTTGCTTAATATTGTGTTTTGTTTTTCTAGGAAATTGTTCGGTATATTTGGCGTGGACTTCAACGACCCAAAAAGACCACGTACCAAAAAGCCATCCTTTGAGTTCTTTCAAAAACTTTTCACAACAAGAGCCTTACCACCTGTCGAATGCGAATAATATGATTATGGATAAACGGTCTATTTTAAAGGGGTTCAATAATTTTCAACAGTTAAAAATGTTTAAATTTAGATTTATTTGAATTAGAATTATTTCTGTGGTAGAACGTATAATATTATAGTAATATATAGATGAGAAATAAATAAGTTTAATTTATGATGAATGCGATTATGATACATGGATACACCATTGCTGGCTAAAATATATTAACTTGCATAATATATTTTCCGTTATAACTAAAAAATAAAAAATATTAAGTGTACTAACAAAATAATATATTTCATATTATAAACATTTCAATTGAATAATTATAATTTTTTTTTTTCTGATAATACCTAATTGTGCAAGTCAAATGTATTGTTTGCTCCCGGCTCTCTATAGCTCTGTTAAAACTTATATTATTATTATTATTATATTATATTTTATTTATACTTGGTCAAAATTTTACTTACGACTAATTTATTAAATCAATAAAGTCTTATTTTATGAATAATATACTGCCGTATTGTCTTGAATTTCGTGTAGTGAACGTGTCTTTTTGAAACGAAACGACGCATAACGTGTAAATAAGTCAAATAACATGTATCTACCGTTTGTTACATGTCTACATTGTAATTGGTATTTCAATGGTACCTACATTTTTAGAATCTGGTTTTAATGTTACTACTGAAGCTTAGAATACCTACAAAGATCGATGACCAGTGCCTGCGTACTTAAAGTTTACTATGTTTCAAACATTTTAACTTTTAACAGTGGCAATTAGCAAATCAATCAATACCGTAAAGTAAACCATGTAAATAATTAATTAGCTCTGCGAAACAGTCAAGTATAATATAATCTTGACGAAATCTGTAACGATGCACACGTCATATTAGTTTATGTTACTACAAAAATTGAAAATTGAGTTAATACAATTGTAGAAATATAAGTAACATAAAGTAAATCCAGATGATAACCTTAAAATGAATAAACTAATGTTTAAAAGTTTCTGTTTTAATATTCATTCTGAAATGTTTTGCATTCATGCATATAATACCAACACACTAGGGATGATTAGATATAAATATTTATGTGAATTAATCCGTTGGCTTAGCTGCATACAGCGACATCGGATTATAGTATAAAATATTCAGTAATACAAATACATTAAGGTAACTCACAGAATATTATGATGATCAACCAATTTAGTGCCATGACCAAAGTCAAAAGTTTCTGAAGACCAAAGTATAAATTCGGAAATTTGTATAGCTTGTATTATTATAATGTTGTCGAGATTCGTCGAATTTCGTCTTGGGTTCATTTAGTTTATTAAGTAAAACCCCCTAAAACGTTATAAAAATGTATTAAATGATCAGAATATTTCAAGTTTAACTAACACAATCACTTCGGTACAAAAAACCAAAAATAAAAAAAATTAATGTTATGGGTAGTTAGGTCATTTTATATTTCAGAAAAAGCAGTGAAGATGCGATGAGCTTAGTGAAATTTATGAAAGTAATTTCAAGTGTAGCTGGTACATGCATAGTTGGACGGATGACCACTTTTGAATTTTAGAAATTTAGAAATTATATATTATAATTTAATTGTAACGTTGGAAAGTGGTATACATATATTATATATATAACACTTTCTAATAAAAAAGTAATGTTATGACTATGCATGCAGGTCAGGAGTCGCTAACAGAAACTTATATATTCTAAGCTCCTCTATTGTTACGATTCGACGGAGGAAAAAAAAGTAGAAGAAAAAGAAAAAAAACCATAATGGTTATTTTCTGATATTGTTGTTGTTTATTATTACGTCAGGTATACTATAATACAGAAAATCCAAAATACCTGATGTCATGAATATTATGTACCCTATATGTACCTATATAATACTACATTATGTATTACGTCGTTGATAGATGGGGGGTTATAAAGTACTGAGAGAATTAATTATTAGTTAGACTTCCCGATTACACGAGAAATCTGATCGGGGTAAATATTTAAATAATTTATTCTTGTTTGAACTACATAATATTAAAATTTAAATTGTTTATCATCGTAGGTACTTATATTTTAGTCAGACGATTGGCTCGTGGATAAAACTATAATTACCAGCTGTCATATCTCTTAATATCAAATCCATTTAATGGGAAAAAAATCGAAATAATAAAATACAATGACAACATTTACTTGCATAAAAAAATACTATAAATAATAATTATACACTGCATACACATGTAAATAGCAGTAGACTAATATTTACCTTTTATATGACTAGGGATGTAAGCTTGAAATTTTTTTTTTTCACTGAAATTTTCAAATTTTGATTTCTATGTTTATTTTTAAAAACAATTTATTTTGTGATAATTGTATAACAGTTAGTTACACTGACTACTAGATAATATACATGAGTAATAAAACCACAGAATAACGTTGTTCTGTGATAAAACTATCTTATAATCACAGATTATGATCATGCCATTAATTGTGGAATTTTCAAAATTTTCAACTTTTTGAAAATATTCATGAACATTTTTACGAAAATTTACATCACTATATATGATTATATTTTAGTAAGTAAGTTGTATATTTCTCTCATGAAAGTTTGGCATTTTCAGAAAACTCCACAAGGCACTAAATAAAGTAACTGTTTATAGGCATCGAAGAACTATTGTATAATATTAATCTAAAAATCAAATAAAACAAAATTCAAGATATCGGATTCATTTTGGACTCTGAGCAAAGCAATAAATGTATTGTCATTAACAATTTTGTTCGTGGGCCTGCAATCATTTTTTTTTTTTAAATTTGAGGATGGTTTTTCGTTTTTAGTACCAAATTCAATATAGTTAATACGTTAAATAGGTCAAGAATCCGGTAGGTACTTTTAAAAATAATCGATAATTTGTTATTTTGTTGTAATTCAACCATAAATCCGTAGGTTACCTATTATAGTAGTACTACATAAATTTATCACTTTTTTTAATTTTCCTCAAATAATTATATTATATTATATTTAAATTTTGTAGACATGATATGTTTTTCAAAATATTTTGGCATTTTTTGAACTATTTATAGACGTTTGATAATTTTTTTAATTATGTAGATTACGTTTTTTTATCAAGTCATAAAACTTGAAAAGGTTCATCATAAGTTGTTGATAATATATCCATTAAAATACATATTCACAATTTTCTTATAGCCGTTTAAAGTTCACATTTGACTAAATTCTTTAGTCACGAAAATTCGCAAATTAATTTGTAGTCAAATATTCACAAAGATTAAAATTTTAATACAAAATAGCTTGAAATATAATATAGGATTGTTCACAAACTTTTGTTTATGGAAAATCAGTAGGATTATTTTTTATGTTGAAGAGTATTTTTTTTTGCCCTATTTATTGATTCGTTGGAACGGTGTTTCAAGTATATTATAATCAGTAGGTAGAAATAACCAAATTATAAATATTTTATATAGAGTTGAATGTTCGTAGATAATATGTTATATTATACATTATAATATCATGTTTCTAATGGCCACATTCTACTAAAAATATATTTATTGAAAATATTTTATAGGGACTTAGATATTCTAGGAAATAAATTACCAAAATACTTGGTATTTTAGATTCTGAGTGGAGCCATGAATATATTGATTTTACTATGGTGTGTTACATATAATGTTTTTTTTTAATTTTAATTTTTTTTTGTGTCTTCGTACACGATAAGTAGTCGAAATAATGCTTTGATTTTAAACTTCGGTATCTTGTGGAAAAGTGAATCAAATTGGTGCATTAGGGAAGTCAACATTTAAAATCCACAGTAGTTCACAAAAGCGCGGTAAAAACAAAATTAAGGAAATCCAGGAATTTTTAAGCAAAATCAGTTTTCGACAAAATCGATTTTGGTTTTTTGTGTAACTCTAAATAAAATTACCGTATATACATGTAATTTTCACCAGTTATTTATATTAGCATTTTATATACATGATAAAATTTACAAAATATTTTGATGTTTTTTGAACTGTTCACGGACATTTTCAGTTTCCAATTTTTTTTATTTTTTTTTTTCTATGAATGTCAATAAAATTGTATTTGTTAGGTAAAAAAAGCTTGAAAATGCAATAGAAGGCTCCTAATATATTTTAACAATAACATTAAAAAATATTAAAAATCCAGTCAAAAGAAAATGTGCAAATCATTTTGATTTAGAAATTCTTAATTTTTTTTTTCTTAAATCAAAGATTTTAAAATGTAATACATGATTCCTCATAACCTTGTCTAGTTGTCTACCTTTATCAGATAAAAAAAAATATCTACATAGAAGTCAAATTAAATTTTTTATATCGCATCGAATTAAAATTTTACGGTGACCTATTTGTGACCTACTGTACTGCAGAGCGACACCCACTTTCCCACCTTTTTTTAATATATTATAATGATAACATTTTTTTAACTGTTCCTCAATTCCAATAGATATTTCAACAGATAATATAATCTACATATTATGTTGTATTGAGATTCAAATTTAAAAAAAAAAAGTCTTATACAACTTCTTTTATAAGCATAATTGTTTTTCTAATTCAATGCAATATCATCTAAACATAGTTTATGACCTGTTGTTATTGTACATCATAATTAATTTAATTAATTTTCGGCTTTTTTAAATATAATCTGCTACTTAGGTTGATATTATATGTACCCACCAACTCTTTTGAATAATTAGGTTATGTTTAGTGACAATTTTAATAGATCAAAAATCTTGGAGGGCAGGCTAATGCCCCTACATACATTTTTCTAAAAAACTACTCCATGGAGGATCTTTGGCCCCTATTCATTGCCTAATGATATTAATTATTCTAAAAACTAATAAACAACATAGGTAATTAACAATTATTTTTACACCAGTTTTATTTTTATTTTAATAATACTAATGAAAGTGTTCAAAACTTTTTTCAAGTTTTCCATAACAAATTTAAAGTCAGATGTATTATCATTTACTAAGTTTTTAAAAAGGTATAGTTACATAATATACTTTTAGCTCTGACTGAATAGAGCCTATAATTAGAGTTATCTGCGATGAAATCCGTCAATACAAAACTTGACAACCAAATATAAATACGCTTCCAGAACATTAAACAAGGAAAAATTACAAAACGTTTCGTGCCTTATGAATTTATATCTCTTGCGGTGATATGTGAATGCAATGATTATGTGCGTGTCACGTGCAGCATTTTACTGTGCATCAATAAAATATATTTTATTCATTTTAAATTGATATTATACGAGTTTGGTGATTAATTTATCTTGAGAAAAAACTATGATTAAGGCAGAGCTCCCCTTCCCACCAGCCCCCCTAGTTTGTCTTATAGTTATTTTCATTTATTCGCATTTTATTATTTACAGTTTGTAACAGTAAACTGAAAAAATAATCATTTTATGTAATCTTAACGATTGGCTTTTAACAACTAGAAAATTATAAAAATGTAATCACATAGGGCTGCGTCCGAATTTCATAAAAAAATATTTAAATATACGTATAGGTATATAACATATTATACATCATAACAAATAATTTTGGTCCGTGGATGGTAGGTCAAAGTTCCGTCCTCAGTTTGTATTGGCTATATAGGTCCGGTCGATCGAGTTGAGTCTGCCATAAATGCTTGTCGATATAAACAATTGGGAACCATTTAGGTTTTATATAATTTCACTCTAAGTTGAATGGGATGTTTTAATCTTTAAAAGAAAGAAGTGTTGAAAATGTTCAAACGAATGTTATTATCGAAATGCGTAGTTCAAATTTCAAATAAACAACGGAAGCATATTATAGAAAAGAAGATTAAAAAATAAAATGCTTTGACTCAGTTCGAAATTAAAAAAATGACAAGTATTGTGTTCATTCAGACATCGCAGGCGTAAGCTTGCCAAAAGCTTAAACGTACATTAAAAATTAATAGATATTATTATAAATAATTTAAATTCTTAGATTCCTCATATTTGAATAATAATATTTACTAAATAAAGTACACAACACGATAGTAAGCTACTGGATAGTTTTCCTCTGCAAGGAAAATCTATGAATCATAATTCATAATTGAGTTTTTGGGAATAAGTATAACCATGACAACGAAAACCTAGGAAAAATAAAACCAGTTTGCAGCCCAAATATATATTTATGTTAAACTATTATATATATATATGTATACTTTTAATCACACTGCCTATTTATTTACATTTTCCTATATCTGTAAAGGTGATAAGAAAAGTTTAAAATTTCAAATATTATTATTGCAGGGAACGCTATTTGGCCGAAATATAATTTTCAGACTTCCCCTTGATGCGCCTCATTGTAGGGTTCTGTGTTAGGTACTGTGTATTAGTAATGTAAACTAATAACGAATATTATTATCAGAACAGTTTTAAACGTAATAATAATTATTAACATTGCAATTATAATTGTTGTAGGTATACAATATTATAAAAGCATTAATTTAAACATTTTCGAATTTATATTTTTTGGCCTGGATTATAGTCATTAGTCAGTATACTTACTCAGTATAGCCGTGATTATGTAAATCTTGTTCAAAGTGTTTGATCGTTAAAATTGCGTACTTAGTCCTCTCGGAATTACATCATTGGTAGTAGTTAAATTAAGTTTCTTTTACTTTTTATAACTTTTCTTTTAGTTCTTTGTTTATTTATCTCTACTTTTAAGGACTGCTGCAGTGTTCTCGTGTTTTTTCATCTCGACTATTACAACACGCCGAGTTTCATCAAATAGTAAACAATTATTTCAATCGGTTTTATTTCCGGTGGTGTTGTTTGCAGGCTTACATTCGATTCCCTCGCTCATTTATCAACTGCTTCGCGCCCATAGAAGCCGTTGCGGTCCAAATTAAGAGAACATTGCCACTCCAATAACGATTGGATGTTTTCAATTATTGCCTATATTGGCAGTGTCTTTAGTTTAAACACAATAGTACAATGGCTGAGTGCTGCGACGAAAACAGTTGGACAAGAATAAAGATTTTTTCAGGGTCACATCCAACTGGCAACCCATATATTATTTAATTTAATAATTATAGAAAAAAAAATTCAGACTAAGCATTTCGTGTTGCTGGCATCTCGGAGCTTTTTTTCAAATATTTTTTTTTTTAGCAACTAAATAGGTATTATCAACAACCTAATAATAAGTACCTAATACACATCCCAACGTCTATCAGCTATCTCGATGTTTAAAATATCAAGGGTCAGGTATAATCCTCCATCAATGCGGATTCGTCAGCAACACTTCACCCGATCATGCAGTATTATAATGTTGATAGGGCTTATTACAGAGATTATAGAATATATGTTATATTGATTTAAAATAGTTTTATAAAACTGCGATACACTCTGTACTCTGTTTATTGACATTAAACAATATATGAACTAAGATGGTAATTTTTTTCGTTCAACGGGTTAATTTATTATTTTCAAAACTATATAATATTATTTTCCATTGTACTTTAAAATTCCGATTGTATTTCTTGAGTGATGTGCATACTATACATAATACAATCGATGAGTTCTTTAAAGTTTATAATGTCGACTATAATTATTATATTATACTATATTATAGTATTAATTTTAAAACATTTTAACATTTATATATTTTTTTGGGCTGGGTACAGCTATTGTACTTTTCTAACCGATTTTATTGTCATAGTTGCTTAGGTATATTATCAAAATAATATAGATGAATCATAGATTTTCCTTGTAGAGTAAAAATATAGAGTAGTTATGTACACTGGGTGTACCTCAGTCACGAATTTCATAAATTCCACTGAAAAAAAAGGTAATAGCATTTTAAATAAAATTGAATGATACATTGAACAGTACAATATTGTGAGGAAAGTCGATAATTTATTACTGTTGATAATTATCATTAATCAATAATATAATATTATGTTTTACAGATTTAACTTACACATTTTATTGTTTGAAAATGTATAGAAATATCACTAAAACCGTCTAAAAAAATATCACTACTTAACCATCTCACATCAGTTTAGATCTAATGTTGAAATTCATTTATTTCTAATTTCAGTATAAAAAGTAGTCGTTTCAAACTTTGCGAACATTAGAGTTGACTATTTTAAGAACATAATATAGGTATTGTATAATACCACTCATATTCAATATCTTCCTACACAATGGAATGAAAAAAATGTATAAAATCATAATTATTCTTACACAAAGCAACAAAACCATTATTTTTATCTCTCGTAGCTCCATCTGTAGTCATACAAATTGATGCAATGGTAAATTTGATTTATTGACAAAATTAATAAAAACTCGATAAATGTTCTCCTCCCTGCTTTTAGTAAGAATTATAGTGAAAATATATTCTAACAAAGGAAGGCTGACTTTGAAATCGACCATTATCGCCTAACTGCTAAAATAACACTATATATTTTTATACTATATTACAGTTATTGGGTGAATACACAGAATAAGTATACGTCTTATAATTATTATATTGTTACTTGTTAGGTATATTATAATACTATTTTCAAATTTCGTAGACATTTTTTTAAAGAATATTTTTTATGTGTCTTGTTATTATTTAATAAATTATTTATCATATCAAACTAGGTACATACATTTATTTTACAGATACAAAAAATATTTCCTAGTATCTATTAATAACTTAATCGTACTTCACAGTTAACATTTTATGCAAAACGTGTGACACATGTTATGGGTTTTAAATATATTTTGGAAAATACATGACCTACCCTTAAATCTTGATAACAATAAATCAATGAAATACATCGTAATGGCATGGATAAATTTTGTAACCATGAACTAAACAGAACTCAATCAGGCCTCACGGGTAGTAGAAAACATAATAATAATTCCCTGCTAGAAATTAAATCCCAGGTGCGTACCTATACACTATAATTGTATATTAACTGTCCTACTTATTACCCACGATATTTATAATACCAATTGCAGTATACTGTGCCACGATGGTATCATTTTTTACGCCAATTACCTACAAACACAATCATTGCTTCTTCGATGTATTTGCAACGATTAGATGGTGGTGCCACCGCCCGTCTGGACTCTGGAGACGTCTCCGATTTTAATACTTTGGTCTTTGGTTACACTATTACAACATTCAAGTAGCTATTATAGTACTCCCGTTATTGGTTTATTTTCATTGTATAAATGAAAAACATAATACTATTACGACACTTATTATTGTACTTAATTTGAATAACTAGTATTGTCTATGGTCGAGTGGTCAGTCGTCGGTCACTGCGCCACTGTAACCAATCAAAACGGATAGGTTAGGTTATGCTTCCATTTTTTATCGATCACTTACGTTGACCGTTGAATTAGTATATTGATTCGTTCAGCCCATTAGAAAAACATAAATTAGAGATGAATCACACTTTACAGTAATAGAAATCAAGTCGAAATGCAATTAATTTTGGTGTCCAGTGTCTACACACGAGAACCCAAAATATTTTAACAGCAATGATCTGTTTTACTATTATATTATATTGATTATGATAATATAATTATACTATAATAATAATATATAATGTAACAACGAAGAAAAATATAAGAATCTTTAAAGTAGTTCATCAACACTTCCTAAAGGCTACGAATCCGTGTCTATAAAAATACGGACACAGTTTGGTTCAGGATGTCGAGAGGCACTTGCTTTCGTTTTACTTAAATATGGTTAACCATGCTGGTTGGCGTGGTAGGGCTTGACAAGCCATCTGTAAATCCCATAGAGTCATTCACGTGCATCACCGATTACATATATCTATAGATAACAAAATGAGGTCAGTGGGTCAACCTGACCAATAGTCTCCAATAATACAAATTACAAAATAATATAATCAAAGAAAACATGTTCCCTGGTAGGTAATACGGCCGATTCGCACATAGCCATAATAATATGCAATATTAGTGCCATAAAAGTAGGTATAGGTATAATATAGTGTCGTTAGTTAATTGTGAACACTCATTGTTTATAAAGCATTAATATTTTATAATGCCTTTTTTTCTTTTAGACACTATCTATTGGCGTACACTCTATTTCTTTTGAATTATAAAAAACAACCTATGTTTTAGATTTTGAGCTGAGTGACAAATATTATGTGTCATCATTTTTCGGTGCAGTAAAAATTTCTTAATTTTGAACTAGAAAACACCTTCTAGTTGAAAATTGGATCTAATTGGTACTTTGGAAGGGAAAAATAAGAGAAATGTTTCGGTGTTCTAATAATTGAGGAAAACAAAATTTACACAAATCCTGTTTTCTACAAAATCAATTTTGTTTTTAATAATAACTATAATCATTTTAGAAAAAACCGTTAATTTTTGTTTCAATATCCAACATTATTAAGATTACAAACTCAAATATCGATAGCAAGGAGTTGTGCCGAGGAATTTTCGATATTTTAAATTACTATATGACATACCTATAACTTATGAGGAGCTGTTTGACAGATAAGAAAATTTAAAACGGATACAATTAATATCTCAAAAAGTGTTAAAATATTTTAAAAGTTATATGAAGTCTAGACTCTAAGAAATACTTATTCAAATATTTAGTGATTATTTTAAGTATCAAAGGTTATTCGTCTTGGAATTACAACCAAAAACAATTCGATTTGGTCAAAAACAGGAGTTCTATGAGTATTCCAATTTCTCCATTTTTAAAAAAATGTTTAGTGTTTACCAGAATATTTTGAAAAGTATTTGGAATTATACCATACCGTAACCGTACCATACCGTAAAATATTTTAACATCACCCTAAGTATAGCCCGTATAGGTATCAGTTAGATCAAATTTATTACCAGAAACCCACTTTGAAGATGCACATTAAGACATTTTTAAGGTTAAAAAACTTGATGTCTGATTACAGACACAAAGAAAAATTATTGTAAGACTAATACACACTCATTATTGTTTTGCTCACAATATAAAATACATCGATGCACACTTTTATAAATACCTAACTATAACAAGAAGTTAATTAAAATATGTACGTATTGATTTTAATTATATCTATGTGATAATTATGAACTAAAATATTTTAATGGAAAATCAGTTGATTAAAAATATAATTTAAAATGTCTGCTTACACCTACATTATAGGTGACGTAAATATATATATTTTTTCATAAAATAATTAGCATTTTCTATTTTTTAGAAAATTGTGCGAACGATTTATTAAATGCAATAATAATTGTTTTCTGACAATTCAATTAGCTGTAATAGAAAAGCTAATAGAACTTGAAAATTCTCCGATGTCGATAGATACTTCAACCGATATCCTCGTCATTAATTTTCCATGACTATATTATTATCATTATGCTAAGGACAATATTACGGTAGACCGGAGGATTGAAACCATATCTGTGTTCACTTCAATAAATTAAATAACCGACCATTAGCCATTCGTCGAGCATATAATATTAAAATCGTTTTCAAAAGCCAACCACAACTCAAACATTTGGTCGCAACGAGTATAGAACTATTGTTATAACATAGGTACCTACAGTACATATTATTGTTATCATTATAATAGATTAATAAATACAGAGAATGTCTCACGGTGGCTTAGTACATATACTTACGTCTTAATGTGTGGAGATAATAATATTATAGTATAACATTGCGTTGGATACCTTATTCGTATCCGATAAAAAAAAATTTATTTATTTACATGCCTTGTATAATCCAATAATTGGACAACTAGAATAATATAATAAAATAGCCATGGACGGCCAATGTGGTTTTCCGATGTCAGCAGTAATATAAAGGAAAACAAAATGGTTCAACGCAAAAGATACAATATTTAAAAAAAACCGCACAATCGTGTGTTTTAATATTTTTTTTAATAAAAATGAATGGATTTAAATAATTATTAACATGAATGTTTTATTGTCATAATTTATTCGAGTACACATCTCTTTGGTCACCTGAGCTACCACCATCCGAGTCTAGGGCACAATATTATACTTCTTCAATTTTATTAACTACATAATATGCCATGTACAAAAAATACGTTGTAAAAATGTTAATTAGTAAAGACTAAAGAATAAATGTTCGACATTTTACTCTTTGAAAATGAACTATTTAATTAATTGTAATATGGTTAAAAAAGTACAAGTACCTACGCGGAGAACATTCAACTTTAAAGTTAATACTTTTCGTTGTTACGTGTTTAACGAACTTTTTTTTTAATAAATGTATTAGTCATGAATCATGGTTGAACATACAATTATTTACAAAGGTTCAAAACAAAACAAAAAGTAAGCCATTAAATAAAATAATGCTTTATATAATAATATCAATAAATTAATATGAAGTTATTAGTTAATGAGGTTATTAAGAAAAGATTTACGAATGATGAAATACACAAAAGCAATTTCGGTGGTATTAAAAACTCCTTTTAATCAAATTACAAAAATCAATTTTTAGAAGAAGATAATATTAATATATTTAAATTAATATTTAATAGTAGTTTTAGATATAAATATTGTCAACAGGATTCATATTTGATGTTACCTGTAATACCTTACTGTATCCAGTAATGAAAATGTAAAGTAATATTTTATAATTCATTATTATGAATACAGCAGAAGTACAGATTTAGTTTAATACCTTTGATATTTTTTTCCATAGCTTGTGTTTTAAATCGGTTAACTTTAACCTGAGTCATCGAATAGTTGGAATTATTTAAAAAAACGTTGTTTCTGAGTCATATGAAAAAAATTCAAAGTCACTTTGTAGACCTCCAAGTGTCCGTGGACAACGAGTTAAGAACATCCCCCTCTTAAAAACCGACTTAATTTAAAAACAATAATGAAAATGACTCTTTGTGATTTAATCTAGTATCTGGCCTCTGCAGTATTATCTCTTGTCTGACCTACTTTGTTTTTGTGAAGTTTTCACACCTTTAAAAACCTAAAAAAAATCACGTTTTCATTGTAAAATAACAAAAATGTACAATATGAAAATAAGATATAAATGAAAAGTTTCTGATGAAATACAAGAAAAGCGCACTTCTCTGAAACAAAAAAAATAAATATTGGTTTACCCTCTACGATCGTTCAGCCACGAGTCACAATAGATAAAACACTGAAACACATTTTTTTGACAGACCGATTTAGTTGTAGTTGTGGTTTCTTAATACTATAATATTATATCTATATTTATTTTTTTACAAAACAATCGATGGTCATATTTTTTGTCGACTCATCCGAAACTCACCAATAACGACAATTTATATATCAAAAGTATTTCAATGAATTAATACTTACACTTTACGGTCCAACAGTTTTAGTAAGATTTAGTCGAGAGTACTTCGCATAGGACGTACAAACTATCCACATAATATTATAGAATATTGTCAAAATACTTAGAATAACGCACACTGGTCAGAGTGGTCTCTCTAACTTTCAATAATGTTATAATATAATGGCTGAAACCTCTGTTTGTAGATGCAATGTAGAACAACTTGAAAACCTTTTCGTTTGTAAAATAATATATAATACATATTATATAGACACAATGGTATTATAGTTATTATAGTTACCTAGATGGTACGTTTCAGAAACGACAGATCAATCTAAAGTATTCGTTGAAAAAAATTTTGGTTTCATTTTTGTGTTGTTATTTTTTCAATACTATAATAATATGCAATAATTTTGGAAGGCATGCTTACGAATTTTTTTTTATACATTTTAAGTACAAACTTTTAATTTATTGTAGTAACTCTGATTTATTAATTAAAAGTTATTATAATAATTTAATATAAAACTACGAAACAAACATTACATACCAATATATTATAATATATAGTACACCGTCTACACACATGAACATTTATTTACAATACATAGGTACAGTTCGACCAGAGTATTTAACCGTGTATGGTAATACCTAACTATTCCTAATTAATATATTGTCGAAATATGATTTTGTATACTTATATCACAGTAGGTACGAGCACAATATTAATATTACAGTCCACTGCAGTAGTTTTGACTCAAAATCAAATAATTAATATATTTGTATTCTTGTTTCTCAAAAACATGAAATAGTTTTCATATAGTTAAGTTGTGTAAGTACTTTTAAAGCAAAATTATTTATTCCCATTTAAAGCACTTGTTTAAATAGTCAGGAGAGTTTTAAAGTTATGGATAGAGGGAGGGGGGTATAACATGAGTAAAGCTATATAACTATATAGTAAATACTGAGTACCTGTTTTAATAAAGCATTCTTTATCTTGAAAAGTACATATTGAAGTTTTTGAAAACATTTTTCTAATGACAACATAAATTTTTATTTTCATAATACGAAAAAGATTATTTTTCTGAGAATTTTGATCAATGAAAATCGAATTTCTAACGATTTGTAGTTATTTAGTTTCAAGTATTTAATGTTTATGTGAATGGAGTGGGAGACCACCAGTCTATGAGGCGCCACTGTACGCATAAGTGTAATATAGGGGGAGGGGGCAACTGCCTCTCAGATATTTCACTGTGTGAGCCTCAGTGTCTTTTTACCTTATGTATAGATTTTTTGTTTTACCACAGACTGCCCCCTCCCCAGAATTTACCCCAGATTACGCTAAGGACTCACTCAGTTCAACTCATAAAAACATAAAATAGCAACTATAGAGCTATATAGCTCTTCGTTTCATACAATGTCGCTTTCATTACTAGTAACATTTTAATTTTCAATGTAAGTACAATTTACGACATATTAATTATGATTTATCGTAATAATATTGTTTGAGTTATGATTTCGTTTAAGCCAGTATTTTGTCACAGTAGATAAACCTGTTAATATATTATATAACCGACATTATACGCTCATTATAGTATCTATTATTTTAGACTTAAGTATAGGTATAACAGTCAATAGTCATCGAACACATTAAAATATCACTTCGAGGGGAGTAAAGCGTGTTTATTTTGTTTAGGTTTCTTGGTTTTGTGCATAGCATAAAAATAGACACACGAATTCGTGTACAACTCATTATTGTAATCCTGTCGTATACAATATGGAAACCTTAGGGATACCGCTCTACTTATACAACAAATTCGACTTGTGGCTTAGGTGCCTTCATTAAAGTTCGTCAAGCATTCGTTCGTTATACTTTAGATAATCATTTTAGGTAGTATATGTACCTGTTTATATCTGTATATAATATATATAACCATTTTTGCCAACAAATCTATAGAGTTGTACGTTGTACGACCTTCGAGACACTGCAGTAGTTATTTCTTCCCCGCAGTCAAAGGTTGCAGAATATCTCTCCGAACTTAAACTTAAAAGCTTCTCTCTCATTCCTCGTCGATATTACATCATTTTCACAGTCAGTGTCGGTCTTGCGCACCAAACTACCAAAGGCCCATGGATCAGTTTGTTGAAGGGGCCTCAAAATGAATGGCCTTGGAATACCTGTACATAAAAATTGCACCTAAACATTAAGTAGGTACGCTTAAACATTCCGATATATACTTTGCGGAGTCTCCATACTCCCTCTATAGTATGACACGCTATAGCAAATAATAACAATTACGAGACCCTAAAAAAAGTCGGCACTGGTCACAGTACATACCACTGATTCCGACCACCAATCGCATACTATAATATAGATTCGACTAGAAATGAATGACTTTAGCACTGTCTAAATAGGTAATTTCTATACATTTATAATGTTCGACACGCATATCACACACGATTTGATGTAGTAGTGCAGTACGTCGTCAGTGTGGCGTGGAAAGACGTCCAGAAAAAATCGAAATCACTTAAATACGTTACGAATTACGACGATATATTACTATCTACCCCTACGGTGGATGGTTTTGCAAGCAAATATTTGATATACCATCGCGTTATATAAGGAATGAGAAACAAACACACCACGTGTCTAGTAAATACCCGAGTTCGGTTATCGGCTAACCAACGTAAACAATATAATAACAGTATACCTATTATATTATCGTCTGCGTGCACTTGCTGTATGCAACCATAGACGATCGCGACAGTTGAAATAATGACAGCTATACCCTATTATAATCGAGGGTCGAATGTTGTGGCGTTAAATGTGTACATATACTCATTGTACTCGTTAACGCCGCGTAATAAATATTACAATACAGCCCTTAAAAACATTAAAATAATGTGCACTATAATAATATGTAAAATAACTCGAAAAATGTTTGTTTTTTTTTTGTAAGAGTACTAAATTTGACTTTTTTCAAACACATTTCCAAATAAAACCCGTATTAATTTGGTGCCAAGCTAGACATTTACGACATATTATTGTTACGTGGTAAGTATTATAGGTATACCTACGTTAAAATAGTTACGATTCTTGTGGACGGATCGTCGTAATCGTCGGAAAAACGAAATAAAGTATTAAATGTTGTCCTTTTAAAAATAATATGTATCAAAATATTATATTATATTTAAAAACTTCACTATAAATAAAAATAATATGAAATTAGGGAAATACAGGATTATAAATTATAAACACGCAAAAGAAAACAGTTCATATATTTGACTTCGATTCCACATGCAACGCAAAAAACGTAAAAAAATAATTGTATCTCACATGCATTGTCAGCCTAACTATTATTATTATTATTATTATTATTATCGTTATATCATATATTGTTAGAATATTGTACACTTGTGAAATATTTAAATAGTGCGTATCCACGAATAAGTTTCGTTGCTCGCTAATGTACGATGTCGAGACTAATAATATTATGTTTAATACACGACACGGTCCATTAATAATAATGGTATCGATCGGCCACATCGCCCGGTTCGTGATGATATTAAAATAATAATAATAATATATGTCATCGGCGCAGAGTACAATATAAAATAATATATTGTGCACTATACACGACACATGAATATAGCTGATAATAATATAGAAACTTTACACCTCGATCCAGATATCATGTTTTAATTTACATTGAAATACCATTCGCATAAACGGTTTTTACTGTTGCCGTACAATTATTATTTTGTTTTATAATAATAATATATGACACACACACACACTGCGTACGTGGGCGTTATCCGTCTGCGCAACTACAACTACACCAGTTCTATATATATATGCATACAATTAAATAATATTAATATAATGTACCAAAACTACAAACATAATAATATATGTGGTGATATTAATTCAATGCGTACCTACGCGTACGGATAACGTAATTAAGTAATTTACCAGAGTCACTGGCACACTCGCCTAATGCAAATATGTGGTTAAAAATATTATTATGTATTTTGTACATTATTCGAACCCAGAAAAATACGTAGGCATTCAATTAAAAACTACGACAAATAACAGCTCGATCATCATTTCAAAACGCACACAAAAGGCACCTATTATATATCAACGTCCTGAACTAAATGCCTACATGGAATGCGTATTATGAATAATATTATATGATAATATTTGTGAATTGTACATAATATTATACGGTAGCCACCATAATAATATATCCATTCCGATTTGATTTTTAACATTACCATTATGGTGACGATAACATGTTTTCATATAGAGATAATTTCATAACATTTCATTGTGTTTTACCATGACTCGGAATGCATATGGTCGGTGGCGTATCCAGGAATTTTGTATGGGGTTGGGGGCTAAGTATATAAAAATGCAATACGTATTTTATTTACCCTTTTTATTTTTTTATTAAACTTGATAAAATGCTATGGTCAACACAGTTAATGGGGGGGCTATAGCTCCCTTAGCCCCTCCCCCTCGATATGCCACTGCATATGGCGACTTCCTATCAGGATCATATTTGACACTCATTCCTCTTATTTGTTTCAGTGATTGTCGTACCAACGATATTGTCTGTTGCTCGCGAGTCTTTGTCGTCGATTCGTCTATGGCATGACAGTGTTGTACCACTTACAGAAAAAAATTCTGTTTTCATTAGAGAGCAAAATGTCATCTCTTCCAAAATTAATCGGTACGTAATATGCCTCACGGATATCATTTATTGCTGAGTTTGGTATTGAATATTCCAGAGGCATATAATATTTTCACATTACATAATATTATAGTAAATACGCGGCGGACACTAAAAGCTCTGGGTAAACTGTAATACATCTATATAGGCTCGTACATAGTATAGTGAAATACACGAAGGTTCCATCTCCGCCACTCACCAGTCCAACTCACTCACTCACCTCCGCACCCACCCGTCGGTTGTTGAACACGTTATGGGGCGTAGGCGTTCGGAATACAAAATATGTTTACTGAAAGCTGAAGGATAAAAACCCAAAACACGACGGTCGGCAGACGAGATATTATAATATGTAAAGCAAAAGTATATGATATTGATTAGGTATTGTAATTTGAAAAAAAAAATGAATAATTGATACGAAAAAAAAATGATAAAATAATATAATAAATCAATAGTCGATTTATTTGTACAATAAACGAACAACCACACGAACTGAACGTAGCTGATAACCTAACCTATATAAATGATAATGTATGTGTAATACTCGGTTGGTAAGTACTCTGATAATATGCTTTCTAGTAATGATTTCTAAGCGAAAATCGCAAGTGGTGTTTAAAAACAATAAATTATTATTGTGGCTGTGTACAACGCATATTGTTGGTAAGTGTTGGTAAAATATCAAAAGGTGATAATTACCTCAGAGTCGTGTATATATTTACACTAATTCGAGTGCGTTCTCATGATTAATGGCGAACGTATAGGTTTTGTACCTACCTATACTACAAAATATTATGTAAAACGAATAAATATTAATAAAAGTTAACAACCCGCCGCCCGTGAAGCACAATCGATATAAATAGAATTCGTAACTATATCAATAATTAATAAATGTTATTACGTTTTTAATTAAGCAAATTATTCGGTGCTTCGTGATACATATTTTGTATATTATACTTTTTATCGTCACGAATTTGAATATACACGATTCTCATAAACACCCAGAAAGAAATATAAAATTATAATAATATAACAATAATCATAATTTAAAGAAAATCATAATGCAACATAAATGAGTGGAAAATAATTTATTGTGGATGTTCGGGGTCCGTCCAATAAGATTCGTGCACTCAGTAGATTAAAATTCAACCACAAACACACAATGTCTCATTTGAAGTCACATTGAAAAGTAAAAACCCAATAACTTCAAGACATTCAAGTCGTTCTCAGACAGTGTTACATAATATTATTATCATTATTTCCACCAAACATGCGTTGGATTTACAATGAACCTCTAAACTATATTTTAGCTATATTATAATATAGCCTTGCACTTTATTGAAAATCAATTATCAAAGTCACCGCTCAGCCCTCATTGTCATTGATCATGGAACATTAAAATATTGTTCAAGTATTATAATACAGTGAAACCTGTATATAACGGACAGTCACGGGACCAAAATAATTGTCCGTTATAGACAGGTGTCCGTTGTAGACAGGTTTCAATGTTTTTAATCTTTATTAATATTATACGTATATTATATGCATTATACACATACACAATAAATTTAATTTTAATTATTTATTACAATTACAATTATTATTTTTACATTACACACATACAATGACACATTATATTTGTATAAATGTATTAATTATTTCTTAAAAAATGATTCTATTGATGTTTGTTTTTTGAACATCGATTTGGTCATTTCCAACTAGTGATGGATAATTAATTCGCTCATATATGAAAATCCTATGTATTTTTGTCCGTTATATGAAATTGTTGTATTAAATATTAGTGTCCGTGTCCGTAATAGAAGGAGTCCGTTATAGACAGGTCGAAATACATTAGAATGCCTATTTTTTTGCCGGGACCTGGTCATTTTGTCCGTTAAGAGAGGTGTCCGTTATATACAGGTGTCCGTTAAGTCAGGTTTCACTGTATAGTATTAATTTCCACTCCGTTTTTATACTTAAAAAAGGACCTCGGCCAATATGTATTTACTCCATTGGAATCCTAGATCCTCTCCAGCTACCGCTCTATCATAATTTCGGTATCTTTACTAATTAATAAACTCAATAATTATAATATTATAATATAGTTAATTACTTACAGCGGCTAGCTGTCCGAGCGGCCCGCTTTACCTTATCTAGCGATAAGCGTATCTCCTCCGTCGTTAATCATATGGCACAATAAAAACCTAAAACCACCCTCCCCCCCACGCTAATTATATCAAAGTACCGTATACGGAGTGTGTCAAATAATCCACCTGTCTGGAAAACTAAATCCGATATCAGTGACGAAGAAAACTTTAATTTCCTCTGCTCCGGGAAAACATCAGAAAAATAAACTTTTTTCTCTGCTATACCAGATACCAATCGTTTTACATCCATTGCATCCAACACCAAAGCAATCACAATGTTCATCAATCCCTATCAGCATACAACTCAAATCATCTAAAATAAACCAGCTTCCCTTCCACCTAGGTAAATTGATTTAAGCTGTGATAGACTATAATGTCTTATGTAATCAAATTTATGAGCTAATTAAACCTTTATTTTTTTTTATGTAATTCTTCCCCTAAATGCATTAAGCTGCAACCTACACATCGTATGGCCAAATCCGTGCTTATCTCCCGTTCCGCCATCCTAAGTGTGTTTGCTGTAGTGAACACCACAACTCAACTCAGTGCGCCATAGATAGAAATGACCTAGTAAAATGTGCCTTATACAGAGGACCTCATCTATACCTAATAGTTAATTTGCTATACGATACCTATGTCAAGTTCACAAAGACCTAAATCAATTATTTAAGTCTCAATCAACGTATTATTGGTCTAAAAACAAATAACTTAAATAGAATTTCTTCTACTCCCTAAAGAAATAGTAACCAAACAACTATGAACCAACCCCTCAAAGGATATAGTTCCTGAAACATTTTAGTGAAGTCAACCTAACAGACCAACTTGCAACATTCATTAATGATTTAAAATCATTAATAAATCCATTGATCTCATTGCTGCTCATAACAGTTGATGTAGTAAAACTAATGTTAAAAAATTAATACATTTAACCATACTTGTATGAAACTCCAACGGAATCACCAATAACGTAAATTAACTCCAAATAGTGTTAAAAAAAACATCTTCGGCGCCTAAATCATATATGGTCGAGAGACTTACTCAGAGTTTAACAATCAAAAAACACAATGTATAATTACAACTTAGAAACAACTGTGGGCCTCTTTTTCCACACCTTCCATGTCAAATTTTGGTATTAGATCAAATTATTTACTCTACACAGAAAGAGTATAATTAAACTATTGAACGCAAAATAAAAAATAAATAAACAAAAAAGGCGCTGATTTTACGTATGACATAAAAACGAAAAATTAATAACTATTTTTTTGGGAGGATTAATGATATCGGCATTTTAACGAGTATCGTATACAATGTTTTATGTAAATGCTTGAAATATATTAATTATAGTTTGGTTTCTAGCGTTTTTATATTTTAAGGCAAGTCGAGTGACTTGCAACAACCGACTAAATCTGGTATTTAAAAGAAAAAAAATCAGAATGGAAACCAGACGAATTGTAAATCTTTTAAATCGTATACTTACGCAGGATTTTGAGTTTCAATTATATTAAAAATATTATAAAATTTGTGTATTCATTCAAAATAGGTACGTAGAGGTATAAAAATATAACATGAAAAGATATTGGGACACTACAAATGTTATGAGAATCTGCATTTGTGTTGAAATTAAAAAAAATATATTACCTTGTAGGTAAATCTAAAAAAGTTTGGTGAATTCGACAGATACAGTTATTTCTTCGTGAGTGGTTTTTAGTTCCCACGCAATTCGCATACGTCATACACATTTTGTAACATTTAAAAATGAACTACACGATAATATTGGATGGCGGGTAACCATAAAACCGTTGTGAAGTAAATAATGCGACACAGACGACGACACACAAAAATATCTTTACACACTGTTAAAATGTTTAAAATTAATAAAATATATTTTAGGATTCAGACGAATTCAAATATAATAAAATTGGTATGCACTCCAATTTTGTCGAATAAACATATAAACGATACCGGCATTCGCTTAGTATTGGCAAGGTACCCCTACATGTATAGTTTTCTACACGATTAGACTGTAATTGATAAGACGTATTGTGGATTTTAATTTTATCATTTCTATTCAACAGCCGAATAAAATAATATGTGTATTTATATACGCTCGAGCGTGCATGTGTGAGCATGTTATTTAAATGTATAATATGTATTTCGAAAAAAAAAAAACGAATTTTGATAGCATTAGGTTAGACTGTTGGAGCACTATATAAAAATTGAATTATGTAAATGACCCATGCGAACAGAATATATCATATAGGTACTATGAATATTATTTGATTATAAAGAACTCTTCGCAACTTAACAGACGTGTAACGCAAAGCATAATACATTATTGATAAACGTATAATATATTCACATTCAAAGTCACGCCATTAAAATAAAAAGAACTAATTTATTAATTGCAGAGTACCTACGGTAACGACGATACAGGTGTAAATTATTTACAAATTTTTTTTTTTTTTGAAACAACGAGTAGTTCTTAGTAATTGTTAATGCGAATAATAATAATATGTAACTTTGTATTCATAAAACATAATTTATAATACCACTCTTGAAATAATGATATTTAGGTATGAATTTATTTTTTATACCCACGAACCGTCGGTGTTACACTAATATTGACTTAACTGTCAACCATAGACATTTTTCCCCGACCAAACGTAAAGTTGGTCTGAAATGGCTTCATTATATTGTTGTAATTTTGTATTTTAACATTTTCGATCAATAATTATTAATTTAACACATTTTCCGAGTACCACGTCATATCAGCTTAAATGTGGATTTTTACTTTATATCTATACGAATTTAAAAATAACAATAACAACAAAATTATTATATTTTGAGAGTTGCCTTATTAATTTAATAAATATAACTCAAATAAGCGTGCTTGTATAATAATATAATAGGTACCACAAAATATACAAAAAGTGCATGTAATATAATCATTGCATAAACCGGTTTGTAGTTACAATTACATTAAAAAGATGATTAAATACTTAATTTACTGGAAATGAATTTAAAAAAAATAATAGTATGTATATACTAGCTGTATCGACTTCACCCTATAAAAAATGAACACATCTAAAATACGGTGCTACACTTATATCGGTGTATCTCAATTATAGATAAAGTCATAAAGACAATTTAACTAATCGTTGTAATAATGTAAAAGTTGAAACTAAATAACGAAATTTATATAATTCAACTAGTCGTGGTAAAAAAATTAAGTGATCGGTGTTTTTCATACAACTCTCGTGTATTTAATATTTAAACTATTTACCTATGTGACAAAATATATATTAATTTGTAGCTTATAATTTCAGTCAGTCTTTATTTACGACAGAGTGCGTAAACGATTATAATATAATCTGTGCATGTACAATTTTCGCAAACTACAGCATTAAAGGTATATTTCAAACATAAAAATGGATTGCAGTTCAGTTAGGTACCTACTGAAATTACGAATAAAATCACGGCTTTTTAAACAACGGGATTTGCATTGTCTTAAGTAACAATAAATTGAAAATAATAGATCACTCGGAGGAGTATTTGGAACAACTTTGTGAAAAAGAGTCGTTCAATTATTTAAACGATTCCTACGCTCTAAAATACCGTACCTAACCGTTAAATGTAATACAACCCCTGTCTTCCCCCCTCAGACAAATAAATGAATCATCGGACAACGTGGGGGCACCCAGGAAAGTATTTCGAACAACTCTGAGAAAAAAAATTGGAAAAAAGTTCAATGGTGGAATCAGAAAATTGGAACATAAAAAATGACTTTTCTTTTATGTACATAAGGATGTTAATAAAGTTAATTTCCAATCATAGTATTTGACATACAATATTAAAGTTGATTTTACATATTATTATTTTCTACTATTTGAAAATATATCTATCAAATACTGTGCGAACCTTTAAAACAGGCACAATTATGCCACTGACCTTAATAATCCACGATATTGTAGTGAGTAGACTCGCTTTTCATAAGGTTGACCATGGCTTTCACTAAATGGGTCTCATTTGATGGCCTTTCCTAGTATACACTTTATATAATTAACTAAACTCAATGTTGAAACTATTTTTTTTCACTTATGTTAGAAAAAAAAATGTCATTTATAATCCACGCCCCTCCAGCGAGCTGTGATTAAATTTGAAAAAATTATGAATTATAATTCATAGCTATAATACTATTTGAAGGAAACATAAATCTAATCTAATCGTATTACGTATCTGATGATGTCAATGGCATTTATAAAGTATATCGAATACATAATTGGTGACTAACGAGTAAAGTTTTATTGGATAGTAATATAATAACAGATTAACTATGACTAAATGTAAATATTAATTCGTTATAATATCTAAAACTATAAATTATATTAATAGGAAGACTTCTTTAGCGTTACACATACAATTTTTTCTTTATTTTATTAAACACATAAACACATAAAAATTAAATTAATCAACGTTGTAAAATAACAAAAAAAAAAAAAAAAAAAATACTGCATTACAACCGTTCATATTATACTTTTTGTGAAGTAAAATTTTCAAGTTTTATAATTTTTTATTATTTTTTATTATTAAAATTTAAAATAACTTTCATATTTGTGATTCTTAAGCATTTAACTATGTCAATTTATTTTAAAATAAATAAGAAGTACCTAATAAGAAGTATACATTCAAATGTTGTATTTATTCAACATTATGTAACGTTTATAAATCTCACAGAAAACGAATAATGATTGATTTGCATTGTAAAATAATTTCTAAAAATTATTTATAGTCAATATTTTTGTTGATTTATTTAATTTTTATTTATTTATATATTTTTCTTTATTGGTCTAGATCCCAGAAACTTTGGCCATAAGATATTGTAGGCGTTCCGAATTGTAGGGTTGGAGTGGTTGGTATAGTTGGTTGGCTACACGTGTATGTTTGGCAAGGTATTTGCCACTGTGGACCTGGGTGGTCACCCATCCGAGAACTAGTTGCAATGGCCGTCAGTTACTCTCAATCCGCCACGCCGAGCTACTTTTATTTATTTATTAGGTAGGTAGGTACGTAGATTTAATTGAAGAATCAAGACTTCATTATATTTAATTTTCTAATTTACAACAATAGTACTTATATTTATTTATAAACAAATGTGTATTAAATGTCATTGTTTTTTGTACCTAGTGTTTTTCACAATTTTCTGAAAAATAACTGAATTATTAGGTATAGGTTGGTGTAGGTATATAAATATATATACTATATTTACTGGCCGGGCAAGCAAAAAAGTTACTTCTGTTCAAATCGGATTAATATACAACGTATATGAACGTATCAATATGTCATGTCTAATATTATATCAAATAGCTGATTGGTGGGTTATATATTTTATACATTGGCTGTTTTATAAAATAGTTTTGCGAATCTATAGACACTGTGAACTGCAGGAACCATTCGTTATGGATTACCATCAGACACTGACAATCTATACCGTGGTCCTAACAAAACATAAACCCTTTTTTACATCACTTTATAACATGTTTCATGTATCCTTCTCCACCATTTTTCGAAATATACACAATACATAATAATTATTAATACCTACGTGGCAAACATGCACAATCGAAGCAAATAAATAATAAATAATTGTACTGCCGTGATGTGTCACTAATTATTTATTACCATTGCAATGGTAGTATTGTTAATAGGCAGAGGTGTGATAAAAAATATTATTTTTTATTGGGGCAAAAGTTTTTTTTCCATATAAAATAAGTGTGGGACACCTTTTAGAATTTAATAATATTTAATAAAAAACACTATTCAGATGCCATCAGGTTGAATCTTTCATGCTACTCGTAAGTTGTACTCGTACATTTTCGTAAGAGTTTAAACTTTTTAAGAAGTGTTATTCTATGCCACGACAAATAACATTTAAACTATTCAACTTTCAGTGATTCAGCACTGCTAAATTTATCATAAAAAAAACTTTTTTTTTCTTCTAAATACATATAATAACCACTGAGTATATACATATTATATATTATATATATATATATATATATATTTATTCAATGATATAAATGTATGTGAACTACAAATAATTTTAAATAATAATGTTTAGCTAGATCAAAAGTTCTATAGTGAGTAGATAACTTCAGCAATATTGCAATGCATTTTCGTCACCGTTTATTGGGAAGTAATGGGAACTAATATAATATTATTATTAGAAAACTAATATTAAGAACATTTATTATTAGGTACTTCTGTAACTATATAAATTATTTTTTATTACTAAGTGCATTGTAATTTGTAGGTCGTCTATAATTGTGCGTGCACATAATTTAGTAGTCATAGATAGTCATAGGTGGTACTTGATTATGTAAAAATTGCATCAATGAATAGAAGTTCAGATGTAGATAGATTTAAATATTATGTCAGAAGATATATGCATAGTCAATGTATGTGTCACATAAGACTCATAAGAGTATAAGACATAAAACTATGTCTTATGTGACACACAAATTGACTATGCGTACGGACATATAAGTATAGTTGTATGATATTATAATATTAAGATAGTATAGGTAGTATCGGTAATCTGTTTTATGTACAATAAGCTCAAGTTTAACTAGATTATTATAAAAACGTGAATTTTTAAAACCAGTTTCTGACCAAAAACTTATTTGACCTACCGCATTACGAATAGAAAAATAAATTACTATAATAGCGATATTATAAATTTGTCATGAAACATACTTAGATAGATATAAATAATGACATAATAACGTCTTCTCTCAAAATCGTTTTTCGTTTGCAATGATTCGTCATTGAACTCTAATAAATTCAACACATCAATTACAGTGACTTACTCAATGGCAATAATAAAGACTCGACACTTATAACTGTACAGCAGAACTGTTACTTAAATTAGTAACTACTTTCCTACTTTTTTTCTGCACGTTCAGCTAGGCCCTAGATTATTGGAAAAATAATGGAAAAAATCTTATTTCATACATTTGTAAAATTTGACGATTCGGTTGTATTATGCTCGAAACTCTGGAGAAACATCATGCATTTGAACACATCTTTACTAAACGATATAGCTTCTCTACCTCCGCTAACCTAACATACCGATAACCACTGTAGCACGAAATAACATAGTTTACGTTTGACTTTTGATATGAAAATAATTCACACTGTCGATATGATATCAATGACAACACAAAGTCAGCAAAGAACCGATATCAACATGTGATGACGTGACGTATGCAAAGAAAACCTTATAGTCAAATATAATATTGTATAATAAAATGATCAAATGTATCGGCATGTCGCACCTAACATGCTGATGTAGGTAAGTAAAAAACTCAATAATCCATCTTCACTAAAACAAGCATTCAATGAAGAAAATAACCAACTATGTCTATATATTTTTCACAAAATGTACTTAAACAAATATTTTAAAAACTATCGTAACATTTAAGATGTACCTAATATAATTTGAATTTATCTTTAGGCAAAAAAAGGGCTAATAACCATCGATATCGAAGCCTTAAATAATATCTTTACATATTTTATGTAGCAATTTTCTGACGACATTATTGAACTTTTTTCCGATTTTTTTTTTACAGAGTTGTTAAAAATACTTTCCTGAGTGCACAACGTCGTCCGATTTTTAATTTTTTTTTGTCTGAGGGGATGTAGAGGAGGTGTATTGTATTTCAATGTTCCGGTTTTTTAGCATATCAAACCAAACTTATCAAGTTATATTGCAAGGAGAGTGGTTTTTTGCTGTTTGAACCAGAACCACCTTATTTTTTGATAATTGTCTATTAACTTCGAAATTGTACCAACAACTATCGGAATGATTAACGGAGTATTTGTAGAGCAATACAATTAATTTGAATTATTGATGGATGGACAATTGCTCCAAATTTGACACAATTTAACGACGTTTCAGCATCTATAATATTATTTAAGGATATTTTATAATTTATATATAAATCATTAACTATATGCCTAAGTGATTTATTTCATTATTATTCCCTAATACGGTATGTTGAGCTATTTTTGGCTAAAAATCTCACATATCTACTCATATTGTAATATGATAACTATTATAATAATATTACCTCATATTATAGTTTATTATTGTAATTTGTTGTATAATTTTTTATTACTTTTAAGTTTTTAAGTCAATGCCTACTAATGTGACATAGGATGGTGTAAATATGATGTGCTATAAATAGCTCAAAGTTTTAATTATTAAATACAAAATGGCTTATATAATTTTGTGATTGCGACACATGTTTTCAAAATCTACAAACATTTCAAATGCTTATAAAATTGACGAATATTTTTTTTTTTTTTTATATTTATTAATTGCTGTAAGAATCATGAGAAAACGAGTATTAAACTATCAAACTGTTTGACATAAAAAATTCAATCATTTAAAAAAATGTCTACTTAAAAATTCCAATAACTCAGAATATGAATAAATGTAATAAAAAATAAATAAATTGAAATACGCATACTTAAAACATCTATAAGAAATGATATAAACAAATTTAATATTTGAAATAGCTACCTACAACATAATATATCATCATAAATAACATTTCATCATTGGTATAGTTCGGTTAATATTTTTTTAGGTAAAAAATGGCATACCTACTAAAGATAAAAAGTATGAAATATAATCATTTTAAACAACTTAAGTGTTTGGAATTTTATGGTAGATAACTGTTTATAACAGATATACCTTTGTGTATAGGACCACCCTAACCTCTCGTAAACTACATACCTATAATTACAAAATTAATTATTTTAAAACGTCTTCGCAAGTAAAAAAAAATCATATTTACATTCATATTTACACTCAACTTTTTAATTTTTTTAATTAATAACGGAGGGACTTACATTTTGTTTTACATATATTTATTCCATTCATATTTTAAATTTATTTCTATAAAACAATATAAATTAACTAAATTAAAATACATTTTGATACATTGCTTGTTTTTAAAAATTTATATAATATTATGTATATAGCTTAAGCTAATTCAAAATTATAAAATTTGGCATTTATGACTTTTTACGCCATGCTCACAAATATAATGAATATAAATATATCATAACACAAAATTAAAGGAATGCTATGATTTAATATTTTTTTCAATAAAATAAAATTATCAATATTTCTACTACCTAGTTATAAACTATTTCAATCGAAAATATTGACAGTTTTTATCAAACAATAATTTTATTTATTTCCAACTACAGTTTAGATTCTGAGCAAAGCTAGTTGGTTTTACAATAGTGTTTGTTTTTATTTTTTTATCCTGTATACAAAATGTATACCAGGAGTGCTTCGATTTCAACATATTGTAGTATCTCATCTTTTAGAAAATTGGATCAAGATAGTACTTTAGAGAGGTCATTTGTATATTTTCTCAATAGTTATTTTAATGCCATACGGGAAAAACCCAGACAAATCACCAAAAACCGCTAAAAACAGGATTTTAATTTTAACTCTTTGTTTATCACCATAGAAACGAAAAAAAAATAATATAATAATATTAAATCAATTTACAGGCTATAATAAATAATAACAATCTAAAATATCCAGACTGACAAACCGTCTCCGCTCAGCATCGGTTTTCTTATACTATGATATTATATAATTGAATTAAAGTTTAATACAATCCTTAAGGATTTATACATTGACAATTTACGTCCACTACCTAGTTGACGTCAAGTTCCCATTAGCCTAATAACTTGTAATTAGGTCGGCACTAATCTATTATTTGGCCTTTAGGTACCTACACATCAGCTGTAGGTATTCCACAATACGTTATTTAGTATTATTTTTGAAGCATTTTGGTGATGGGTAGTAAAATTTTAAAACAACATTTATATTAAGTAAACATTAAATACATTTAATAAAAGTTGTAAAACAGTAAGATATTAAATATAACTCGTACAACTATTTCAAAATTTGAGGAGAAAATTACACCTGAAAAATTTACCGAACATTTTTTTACCGGTAAATTACACTTCCCTAATTATAATTTACTTTTTTTTTATTTGTGTCTGTGTACACGATAAGTAGTCAAAATAATGCTTCGATTTTCATCTTCAGTATCTTGTTCGATTGGAAAGTGAATATCGTTGGTGCATTGGGAAGGTCAACATTTTAAATTCTCAGTAATTTTTAAAAGCGCCAAGAAAAACAAAAGAAAAATTAAGGAAAAACGGGAATTTTTACGCAAAATCGAATTTCCATAAAATCGAATTTGGTTTTTGGTGTAACTTTAAAACAAATAATGACCGTAGATACATGAAATTTTAAAATATTAAAATCCTTATTCACGGTTTTTTTTTATAAGCATTTAAAGTTCAAAATTTGACAAAATATGGAAAAATCACGAAAATTAGCAAATTATTTTGAGTTAAGAATTCGTAAAAATTTTTCTTTTTAAATCTAAGATTTTAAAATGTGATACAAGATTCCTTATAAGATTATCTATCTTTATCAAGAAATAAATGTCTATAAGAAAGTCAAATTAAATTTTTATGAATGTTTGAAATTCAAATTTTTACAATATTGGATATTCCAAGAGATTTTTTGTAGCGATTTCCTTATTTTGTTGTAATTCAAAAACGAATAACTGTAGATACATGAAAATTTCACTGAATATTTATATTAGCATTTCCTATACACCATACAGTTTTGAAAATATTTTTACTCTTTTTGAGCTATTTACGGACATTTACCGCTTTCAATTTTCTTTATTTTTTTTTCCTATGAATATCAATAAAGTTTTATGTGTCGGGCAGAAAAGTGTAAAAATTTAATACAAGGCTCCTGATATATTGTCACAATATCAGTTGAAAAATATTAAAAATACATAGGCACAATTTTTTTATAAGCATTGAAAGATCTAATTTTGACAAAATTTATCATATTTAAAATTGAATAATTATTTTGTAGTTCAAAATGTATAAAATGTTCAACTTTTATATCTAAAGATTGAAACTTTAAAACAAGATTCCACGTGAGTAGTTAATTCTGTTACCAAAAAATCTAAAAAATACTTAAGCACAGTTTATTTTTATAGTCATTTTAAGTTGAACTTTGGACAAAATTACATTAAAAAAAACCTAAAATAACTATTTTAGTTATTTTGTTGTGATTGTGTAATATTATTCGTGGATACTTGAAACTTCTAAAGTATACTACTATATATCTATATTAGTATCAAGGTTTATTATTGATGTATAACGTGTTGTAAGTACCTAATGGATATTGTGATACGATTAATTTGGAATTTATTATAGGTACAATTTTTTTTTTAATACCATAGATAAGTATATAATTTGCCTTATACCTAGACTGACATACCATCTCCGCTCAGAATCGTTTTTCTTATACAATGATATTATGTCATCGAATTCAAATTTAATACCATCCATTATACAGTGACCCACTTGTAACCTACTCTACAGCAGAGCACCTTTTTAATTGTACTAGTTTACTTGCAAATACCTATAAGTATATTGGCTTTAAAATAAACAAGATGTTTAAAAAATGATCTACAACTTCAATTTTTATTTTTAAACGTGCTACTTAACTGTTTAAAGTGTTAAATGATCATTATAAACTATAAAATAGCTTAAAAAAAAAAACAATTATTGACGCATAATTAAAGTTCTACACTTATAACAGTGGTCATCTGTAATACTAGAACTGTAATACGATCGGAGCCATAAACTTATAATTGGGTAATATTATATTCTTTAATTATATATTTTAATAAAATAATAAAAATATATTAAATGTTATTTGTAAATTCCTTCTTGTAACGAAATATTAAATTCAACTTTTAAGTACAGACTACAGCTGTGGCAAAAGTTGTCATAAAAGTATATTATAGACAGATCGCACTAACATTCTATGACTAGAACATTCATTCTAATGGTTTAAATGGTCTGTTACACTTTACAGCATCCAGCTGCAATGTCAACTGGAATCAAAAAATATATGTGAAATGATGATATCCAACAAATATAAGTCGATATACCGAATTTCGGTAATTATTGGAAGTCTCGAAATGTATTATTGTTGTGATCGTTGATGAAACACATTTTAACTTAAACGGAGATAAACAGTATAATATCATATATTATACTTAACAGTGGATACGAAAATAAAAACTGCTACAGATATTGATACACTTCCAAATAAACCACTTCGACTAGACTATAATTTGAGTGATTTTATCAACTTTTTTAAATTAACTATCATGAAACTCATATAATAGGTATATTGATTTGTTTTAAATTCTAGATGCAAGTTATATACTTTTGCCTCATTCATGTATATATATATATATATTGTGTTGTGGAAGTTAAGTAAATCCTTACCTATATTATTAAAATAATCATTAATTAGATTCAAACAAATACAATACAATATAGTTATATGAGTTATATTATGTCCACAGTTAATATTGTACAAGGTTAAAGTAATGGTAATTAAAAATAAGTTTATACAATGCCTCAACTTTAAAAAGAAGCCAGATAAGTATACAGAAACCTGGCGAATACTCATTTGTCTTCCTTAATCATTTTGATTCAGAATAATGGTACACGGTGTGTTGTAGTAAAATTTGAAAGCAATAATAAATGATCCCATAAAAAAAATGGTTCTGAGTGGAGCTGGGTTACAACCACGCATGCTGGCATTTCTTCAAAATACTGAGAAAATAGAAAAATTACCTCTTCAGAGCGCCACGTAGAATCGATTTCCTATCTATAAAGGTGCTACATGAGTACATGACACATATTGAGCATTCTTTGTCCCCGAAAATGTGTGCACATAAAAAGACAAAAAAAGGATACAAAAAAATATTAAAATATTATAAAATCAATACAATATGAGAATCTAAAATAAACGTTTTTTTTTTTGTTTTTTTTAAAGAATAAAACAAAATAAATAATAGAACTTCAAAGTTTATTTTTTGATATAATTCTTTGCAATAACAAATTAGATACCTAATTAAAATATCAATTATGGAATCAATATAAATTACTTATTCTATAAGTCATTCATACCTACATTTATTAATAATTATGTTAGATAAGTGCAATTTTTAAATATTACAAGCCATTGGACGTATTGATAAATAGTACATACTATATTATATTTTATTATGTTTGGACTATGCAAATACCATAATCGATTAGAAAATAAAACGTTTTACATTTAGAGCTTCTGATAATTTAAATACAAATAAACATGTACCGTCAAAATGGTACAGTTTTCCATTAAATGTCGAGGTATTTTCAGGATTTATGGTGACAAGCAACGAATACAAAAACACTCGTTTAGTTATTATTCTCTGTAGTATAATATACCTATAATATCCTTTAATTTTATAGGATGTCATTATGGCATAAGATTTTGTTCTAATATTAGAATTTACAAAGCCGTCTTAATATCCATTAGGAATTTAATTTCTGCGTTGCATATGCCATTGCAAAACACAGAAATTGAACATTTTTACAATCAATATATTATTTTGTTTAGAGACACAATTAAAAATATTTACTTTGATTTAGTTATGGTTGGTTAGTTATAGTCATCGACGACGTCAAACCAATTCGAAACTGAATCTGATGAAAATAATAAAAGAAAGACACTCACGTCAAGATGAGCTGACACTGCACTATGATATCACTGTATAGGCATCACAGGAGAATATAAATTGCTCGCATAATATTATATTTTATATATTTATATAACTGAATACTATATAATGAATAGACGCTTTACTGACACCAAACGATACGCAGGTATCTATCCAAAAATGTCAACCAACATAGGGGTGTACGGTGTACCTACCTACCAATATCGAAGAGAACAAAATGTAGTAAGCATAGTATAATGATATGAAGAATTTGAACTGTGTCGCGTATTACTTACGCATAAACACGTTTTCCATAAGACTTTGTTCACTCGTGCTCGACACGCATACATTTTTTTAATGGACTTTTTCCAGGCAGGTATGTACTATATACTGATTTGAAATTAAATTTTTCCTTTTTTTAAATAATATACAGTCGTACGATTGTGATATACGACACTATAGTAGTTGAGCCCTCGCTTAGTGACACACGACATCGCCATCAAGTGAATAGAATAAGAAAAAATACAAAAAAAAAATATATATATAATAACATTATACACGAATAACGATTTATAATACTTTATATAGATTTCGAAAATATATTGTATTTGAAACTAACTTTCAAATATAGACTTCTCGTTATACTTACTAGTTACTATACATATACCTTTTCTGTATCATAATATTACGATCGATATATACATATGTAAAAGCTTGTGTATGTACCTATCTTTGTTTGTCCTATATGCAATCCTATACACTATTCATCCGACTGCCGTGAAACTTTAGTGGTTTGGGCACCCCGAGAAACGTTTCTAGACAATTACGAACGAAATCGGACTAAAAAAACATAATTTACGTACATTATACTGTGTATGATAAGATTTCATGATAAGTTTCGTAATGTAATAAAATCATAACAACAATACTGTTTTAATTAAATCGTGTCCCTAATATTCCTATCTGATTTTTGAAATTTTTAAGACTTGCTTAATAATATGTAAGATCGAATGTACCTATATGTCTGTTTGTTCTTTGTGCATTATTACACCTTAATTAATCTGATCACCATGCAACTTTGCATTCAAATTGTTGAGTACACTATCGAGAAGATTTCTGACGTATTAAATCTTGGCTAATTACTATCTGAAATGAGTTACACCAATTTTTATTAATTGATGATTAATTGTTCCCTTGCAAAGTCAGAACTCAGGTTATACAGTTATGTGGGACGTTGTATATCCAATCAGCCGTAGATTGGATCAAGTAAAAACGACAAACTTGGTATAACTTTAAAACTTTAGAGTTGGAAATTATACACTTACGTACACAAATCGCGAGGTTCGCTTATCTGATGATATCTACTGATCTTACCTACTGATCGCATCATAGTCACAAGCTAGTCTCGCGGACAACGTCGGGCGAGATTTCTATAGTAAAAATATAATCCAATGTGTCCTGACTGACTCGCTGACTGATAGAGCCTATAAAAAACGATATTCGAGACTTGCAATTTTCACGGTACCTTCGTGCTTATACCACCATAAAATGTAAGTGTGCACTGATAAATCATTTTGCGAAATTCGCGTTTTAACGCGGTCAAGTATTTTGAGATTCGAGATGGTCGATGAAAATTATTATTAATTTTTGAACACCATATTGCACCGAATATCAAACAACGAATTGAACACAGTTTGAATCATATGTGGAGTTGGCATTTTTAACGGGCGACGAAGTGCACGGGGTCATCTGTAGTAATATTATACGTGTGAAGTGCATATTTTTATAATTATTAATTTCCATAGTTCAATAGCAGGGCCAACCGTACGTGCGAGGCAATTCAAGACGGCTTCACCGCGCCTATAATATGGAAACAAAAATAAAAAGACAATACCACCGCACATTTTCGATTACATTTCACCGCCTACTATGAGAGGTGTACAACAAGTCATGATACGGTAACAAAGTGCTTTTATTTTATAATTAGACGACTCCACTTCGTGTCCGTCCAGAATGATGCGTGATCTATAAAATGTTGATCGAGAGTGTAGGTAATATTACAATAACGTAAAAATCGTGTGAAAAATCATTTTCACGATTTTCGCCACCCAGCTCCACTGATCCGTGAACCGATTGCAGGCACAGATATAGTTCATAATTTGGCTGTACCTAGTCGAAGACAATCGAGAAGACAAACTCAATACTTCCACGTCATATTTTCATTATCGTTTCTATATTGTAAATAAAAAATGTATTTTTGGAACCGAAACGTATAGGTACTTATTAAATATATTATTTTATAAACCAAAACTTGAAGCCGATAGAGTAACACGCACACACACAAACTATTAACTTTGTAAATTATACCGTCCTCGATTTTATTACTGTTTATTAATTTGGTAGGTAGTTCACCTACTTTCGCCAGTGAATGTAAAAATATTTGTATCTGAAATAAAATAAAGTCTTAGGTAGGTACACATATTTTTGGATTTATATTTTCAGGTTTAAGTTTATTATAGTTACCCAAACATTGCTATATTTATGAATTTATGATCCGTGCAATTCTGATACAAACATAATATATTATGGTTAAGGCGACTGAAATAATATTATTATAATATTTGAAAAGGGGGAAAATAGGTAACAACACTGCTGTTACAGAAGATGTCGAGTATACCTCGTCATTGATCAAGTCACTGTAATGTAAGTGTTGAATTAGAATCTAATTATAAATCATTATATGCGGAAAAGGATTATGGGCGAAGACAGCCTATATTACCAAATAGATATCTTATCTTACATTTATACTGGTAATTTATTGGTATAATATAGTAATTTGTTTTACTATTGGTAAGTTGAATTAATTTTTGCTTAAAAATTTCATATTTTACTATATTTAATTGTTATAATACATACTATATACCTATTTATATCGTGTATTATTGTTATTGACTTTTGAGATCAATACCGATAGTTACCGTATACCAGAACGGTGTGAAAAGGTTCGTGTTATAAAATACAGGAACGAAATACCATTAAATCAAATCAATTTTTTGTTGAAAATGGCATTGTTTGTATAAAATATAATAATTTATGTGGAAGTTTCAAATGTTAAAATATCGAAAATCAAAGCATTTTTACGACCCAAAATGTAGCTGACAGACAGAAAACAAAAACCACACATCAATAGATTCTTTCGCTCAGCTCAGAATCTAAAACTGAAACTTGTGGGTTCATTCCTATAAATAGCTCAAAAAGAATTAAAATATTTTGAATATTATACCACCACAAATAAAATGTGCTGGACATTTTGTGGAAATTTGAAGTACCTATTTAAGTTAATTGTTTTTGAATCACAATGAGACAAGAAAATTGATTAGGTTGTATACTGTTGGATTGTTTAGAGTAAAAATTTAAGTTTCTGCTTCATTTTTTTCCCGATTATTATGGAACCTATTATGACCACCTGAAGACCTAAAATACCAACTAAATCCAATTTTCTACCAAAACTACCTCAAAGTTGAATATTGAATCATTTTTTCTACTTTAAGTTGTGTTCACATAAACAAAAAAATACATACATTATTGTAAATCCAATATGCTCATCATCGGTTCCGTTTAGAATCTAAAATGTATAAGTGTATCGTTGTGTTGAAACAATATTAGAAATTAAATTTTAAATAACATTTGTAATATTGTTATGGCCTATATTATTACTAATATAATGTATTTTAATTAATGATAATAATTATTATCATATTATGAAGTGTATGATTATTTTTGCATTAATTATACATGCACATTTTAACTTAGTTTTAACGTATTATCTTGATACAAAGTATTAACATAATAATTTTAACAGTGATTGGATTTTGCATCAACTAAATAAACTAAATCCAATTTTAAATTAACATTCTAATTAGAATCGACAGATGTAAATGTTAGTCATGAATGTGAACTTGGCGAATAACTTAAATGTGTATTATTTTTGCTAATTAGTCAGAAATAATTATGTATCTCTAATTAATTATTATGCATTATTTAAATACTACCGATGATAAAATAGTATTAGTACGAGCAATACGTTAGACACTGCAAATAAATTACCAGAGTATTATTGTCATGTTCTTATAATATACTATAATAATATGATATGTTCCTACAATATGATAATTTATAGATTTTATTGAAATATATCTGGCATACAAATTATAATTACAAAAAAAAATTAATAAAAATTTAAAAAAAATTATAGATAAGGTAATACACAACATTTAAGCCGACTACAAACCATAGATCGTGTGACGGACTAATTTCGTTTTGCTCACTTTTGATATACGATAGTGGTCTGTTATACAATATTCATAAATTGTCCAATAAATCTTCTTGTAAAAAAACAATTTATTGCACAAAGAGTTATTACAAAAACAAATTCTAAAATCTACAAATAAAATAAAGAATAATATATGGTTCTCTTTTTCCAAAAAAAAAAAAAAATGTTTAATTTATCTAGGACAATTTTAGGTACAACTGTTCTATGAGAGTAACGATCAATTAAAATTTAAAATACAATCGAACATTATTATTTTTTTATTTTTTGACAAACTTGGTCATTTCCAGTAAATATTTGTGGTTATCTACTGTCAATATTACTGAATACTTAGTTGAAAATTATATAGAAAAAATTGTTGAGTATACTGAAACAGTAAAACATAATATTATAATTCTAGGATTTTCATTTCTTTTGTTTTTTTTTTTGTCGATTGCTTGTATAGAACCCTTAAAGATATTCACTGCTGAGCACCCTCAAGGAGTTTAATTGTTCTATTTACACCCATGAAATTACATTTGCTTTTATTAAAATAAAAAACATACTTCTTTAAAATGTATATTTAATGTACTTTATTGTACTGCTGTACCTACCTATATCCTAGTTTAAAATAACTAAAATAAAATACGATTTGCTCATACTATTGAACTATTCGTGTATTTAAGATTTATCTGGCTAGTTATCTTTATATACCAGGCTAATTTATCTGGAAAAATTAAAAAAATTAAAAAATGTAAGTGAACTAAAAACATAAATCGGTCTTTTAACTGACAATTATTATATGAAATTATTTTTTTAATATTTTAAAAATAGACTATAATATTCTTAGAAAAAAAAACTAGGGAGTCGTCCTTCTGTATATTAAGTTTTGAGTATACATCGTCATTGAGTAAGTCATTGTAATGGATGTGTTCAATTTTAAATACATAAAATAAATTCTGTCTATTAAGTTGATAAGATAAAAGGCGTTAACTCGCCAACGGGTTAGGTTAACATCCGTTGTATTCAGAAGTTTTTATTATACTGTTAGATCATATTTTTCAAATAAAATAAAATTAATAACAGTTGTAGCATTGGTAATAATTAAAATTTCACAATTGATAAATAAACCAAAAACATTAAGATAATTTCCTAAAGATCCATAAATCTCACATTTTATATTTTGTGATAACGAAAAATTTTTGTTATAAAAATGTAATGCCCGCCGTATTCAATTTTGTGAGAAAATATAACACATTGAGATTAATTTTTAGCAATATTTTAAAATAAGATAATAACGTTTATGAATAATTTGTATGAACTTAACGCTTTTGGTACATAGATTAATAAATAGATAACATATATTATTTTATACAAAAAACTATTAACAGTAATTTATTTGTTCGTATCAATTATCAATTATAATGATAGGTACTGACTTGAATTCCAATTTACAAAGTTCAATGGTCTTAAAATAAATATAACTATACTCTCTAGTAATAAATTATTTGTAATAGTTGTATTATTATATTGTTAATAGATAATAATAATAATAATAATAGTTTTGATAATTTATTTTGAAATTAGATGATAGAAAATATAAATTGGGAAACAAATTGATTTATTAAACTGAAATCATTAAAATAAATCACAAACATTTAAGAATTTTATTTCGTGATAGAATCTATAATTATTAATTAATAATTACATCGTTTAATGTACCTATATGAGCAAAGAAATACATTTTTAATGAAATACACGAAAACATTAGTGTCATTCAAGTATTACAATTTACGAGATCGTGGTATATGGTATATCAAAATCTTTCGATTTTGGTTAAGACGAAAATATGTAAACAAATTCTACATGTTATATTAATCTATCGAATTTGAAATGGCTGATGTCAAAAGTTTTGATTAAAAATTATAAAACCGATTGTTTTAATGAGTTAATTTTTATCAATATTGTTCACTTTTATTTAATCATTAAGGGGATTGCAAACGGACTACTATTTCAACCAAATGTACCAATACATTGTCAATCATACCGATGGACCTGATAACGCGATAAGATTTCTAAAAACTGATTTGAATTCGTTAATAATATGTGTACATGATATAGGTCAGGCAACTTTTTTTCAAATTTTGCTCCTAAACTCAGTACATTTTGTTTGAATATTTAAAATTTTAATCATTCAGAAATTAAATTAAATACCTTAAAATGTGACCTCATCGATCTCAAGTAAACATAATAACGAATTCAAATCAGTTTTCAGAAGTCTCATAGCGTTATCAGGTCTACCGGTAGGAGTCACAAAAAGTACATACAAATTAGAATACATTGTTTACCATTCACGGGTGCAATAAAATTATGCCGTGGAGGTGACTTGTACGTGCGCGTGCGGGAAAGCTACTCAATTTCTTTTACACATATGCAAACACACTAATGATCACTTACTACTCACATATTTTGATATTTACAAGCATGCCCACAATTTTAAAATTGCCTATTTTGAACTCCTAGAAAACTGTCCGTTTGCGATCCCCTTGAACGTTATTCTGCACTATCGCTCATAGTAGGTAAGATATTATACACTTCGGAACACGACCACACTTACCACAGAAATGGTGTGGGGATGGATATATTTTGTTTGACATTAAATAATTGCGAGGTCTTATATATTTTAAAGTTATAACACGAATTTGTGCTATAAATTCACGGTTCATTTAGTTCATACTAATATTAAAATTACCTAATAATTAAACTGTTTGCATTCTAATTATTATGAATAGTAAGTCACCTGTATTTATAACATAATGAATCAAGTAAGTAGGTATTAGGTCTACAAATATGTAAAATATTATTATATTTTACTTAATTAAGTATTGTATTGTAAATCGTAATATTTACATTGAAATAACATCCACTGCTATTGAGCAACTCCTAAATTCATTTAATGAATCATAATAAATAATTACTATATTCTAACGTTTGATATTGATATTTATGTATGATATTTCTAATATTATAGTAAGACTAATATCGATTTAAAGTATCTAGGTATTAAAAACATGTAATACATAATAACCTAATTAATATTGGTACCTACTGATTTCATTCCATTTTACATACACCATTGGTGTAATTTCGTTTTCGATTAATTTTTCCATTACATTATTATAATATGCTATTCCACATTTTCCTGGTCATAAATGGTCATGAACCATTGGAATAATTCTAGTTGGAGTTATGGAAAAATCGATAAACTTAAATCTGAAATTATATTATGTTAATAAGTACCTACATACTTGTTCATTAGTAGCAGGTACTATTGACAATTAAAACTATTACATTTTTGTCTGAAACTGACATCCAATTCCTTAAGAAGTTTGACATCTATGTCCCTTTTGTGGTGCGTATCCGCATCAACGTTCACATTAAAATGTGTACCATCGTTAATTTCAGTTGATGGAAACTCATATACTCCCATTCCCTTATAATATATATCAGCTAATCTAGATTTGACACACTTCTCTATGTATTTTTCGATTACGGACGTTGGTAAGTCTAAAAAGTATCTGAACGACTTGTTCGCTTCATTGGAATGAAAATAATGGTCCCAGATCGATTCCGACTTATCTGAGATTAAAAATATTTCAGTCAACTTTCATAAATAATACTTATATGATACAAAATAAAGAATCTATGAATTCCACCACACAAAACACAAGTGCCAAACTTATGATGGTAGAAATATGAAATATAGGTAATTTAAAACCCATAATGTAGGGACTATGCGTTTTATTTTTTTAATAATTTTTAAATTTAAATTTATAATATAGGTACCTATAATATTATTATACTAAGACAAGTATGAACCAGTTGGATAATTAAAAAAAATATTATTTATCAATTACCACGTTTAAAATATTGTAAACAAGTTTAAAATGCAAAAGAATTATCAGCACAATTTTGCCGAAAAATATAATATAGAATCTCAAGTGAAGTATAATATTTAAGTATTTTATCATATAGCTTACATAATTGATGTATTATTGACTTAAACAACATTTATTAAATTAAGTACATTTTAGTGTACCGTCTACTGTATAGTAAATAGTAATACGTTGTACAGAGTGTCTCGCTGTGTTTGTTCTTGTACGTACCTACTCCTCACCCATGTATTATACATAGGTACTCTCTTCTACCAGCTTCCTTTGCTTGAGTTCCGCTACATAAGTTTACAAGTTACGTACATTAACGTTTTAATATTTAACAGGAATTAATAATTCAACTTTAAAAATATTTGCATTAATTAGCTCTGTAAATTGGGTATATTTGATTTTTGAGAAACGCCAAATCAAACAGTTTCATTTTTTATTTCAATTAAGTTTGGTAGGTAAATCCCAAAATACTCTTAATCATAATAAATGTATATCAATCTATACCATTAGTTTTATAAAACTACAAAATCAAAGTTTATACTGAAATAGTTTACCAACATTTTAGGTGGGTACTGTGAAAATTAAACAAAAAAAGGTTATTGATTAAACCAGCTTGGTGATGAGATTCGCCATTCACAACTAAGCAGATAGGTCGATTTATGTTATTAATATATTTTACTTTTTAATTTACTATATATTTATTTTTAATACTATAGTAACCTATTGTAGTATAATATTTAGTATCGATTATAATATTATGACAAAACATTATTCATTCATCATAATTCATATTATTTAATAACGATTCACGTTACAATTATCTATTAAGTCGATTATTATGTGTTTTGTCATAATCAAAACTATACAAGCCATAGATATTTATCATGACCGTGTTTACAGACGTATAAGCGTTAAGGTTTCTGACATTTATATAATTTCAAAATGTATGACATATTTGCGGACATTTATTATTTCAATACGATATAAATATGATTTTATAATAATAAGTAGGTAGTATTTAAATAAGTTATATTATGTTGTTCACTTGATACTATAGTAAATAAACTGAATGAATAAAGTTTTAAATTTTGGATAAATATTTAAGTATTATTGAGTTAAAGTTAATTTTAGTTATTAATACATATATATTATTATTTTCTTTTATTAAAAATGTATAACGTTTAAACAGAAAATTATCAATGGAGTGCTTTGAAGAATCATAGTCCATTGTTCATTTTTTTTTACAAATCACTGCGTATTATATTGTTAAATACGCAGTGATGGGGACATTTACATATTTTTATATTTTGGTTTTAATTACCATTGACTAGAAAAAGTATAGCAAATAGCTAGTAAGGTACAGATTTTAAATTTAAGATACGCAATCTAATCCACCAAATATACAAGGGATTTAAGAAAAAATTATAGTATTTGATGTAATCATCATTAATGCCCTTAGACTCTTTTAACATATTAAATTAATGAATAAAAAAAACTAATATATTATGATAAAAAAAGTGTACGAGTAAATTAGCAAAACAATTTATATCAAGCTCAATAATCGTATTTTAATTGTTGAAATGTATATAACTTTTAGAATTCTTGCCAACTGTATTGTTGTTATTATACCTGTTGATGTATGTAACTAATTACAACAACTTTAATTATCTTTACAAATGATTCGATTCTTCTTCCAATTTTAAAATAATTTCTTCATTAATATAGGTAGGTAATTGAGTTCTAAAATTGTAGTATTTTAAAAATAAATAGAAAAATATATAGTAGGTAATCTAAATTAAAATAAATATAATTTAATTTGAAAGTTTTTGAAAAGCCAAATCGATGTTCCCTGCCGACACAGAGGAAATCCCCGTGATATTAGGGAAGAGGTAAATTATATCCTATAACCCCTAGGATTTTTATACTGGGGACTAAACATATTTAAGAATAATATTATCCCCCAGTATGGGGTATGATTTGACTGGAACTGAAAGCTGATGTAACATATCATTAGCACCTCCCCCTACAAAAAATAATAATAAAAATTATTTTTCCGGAAGGAGTGATTTATGCATTTTGAAATTGTTCCAAAAAATGTCTACAAATACTCCGTTAGTCATTCATACAGTTGTTGATACAATTTCGAAGTTGATGAGACAATTATAAAAAAGGAGGTGGTTCATACAACAAAAAAGCACTCTTCTCGCAATATAATTCGATATGAATTTTTAAGTTTACTACAAAAACATTTAGGTACGAATGGACTAAAAATATGTTAATACGATTTTGAAATCATTACAGAAATTATTTAAAAATCTGTTTGACGTTGAAGCCAAACTCTAATTTGTTAAAATTACATTATATCTACACATGTAAACTCAATTATTGTTAGTAGGTACTAATAATTTATTAAATAATAATAATAATAATAAAAGTGTACAAGACGACATTAAAGCTACATATAGGTACTAAAAACGTTAAGCCGTTGACACTTTCGGTGACATTAGATTCTAGTGAATAGAATACAAATTATTTCTTTAGAAGTACTCTAAGTTTTAAGGAGAAAAAAAGTTAAATTTTTCCAAAGATTCAAATCTTACTAAATAGTTTTGAATATTGCACTAAAATGTCCAAACTTTTGTTATAGGGTCATTCGTTTTTATTGTATTCAAATATTATAATAGGTAGTGTAAAAGTGCGACCAATGACCGTTGAAGAATTTTCAAATGAACCTAATCTTAAAAGAAGAGGTCGAGGATATTTCATGGAATTTAATAATACCACACAAACTGAAGTAAAATAATTATATTTGTTTGATCGTTTCTATTTGAATACCTAATTAACCAATAATATTAACCATTGAAACTTTTAATTAATACAATTCAAGGTTTATGACGGATTTTTAAATTGCTTAAAATGGATCAATGGAACAATGAATAATCCAAAAATATTCATAGCAGAAAACGGATTTCCCGAGGAAGATGGCATTGATGAAAATGAAAAAAAATTGCTTACCATACTGTAAGTTGTATATCTACATTTAATATAAATTATATTCTTACAATATCTGATGATAGGTAGAATTAATAATATTAATCACTTTTTTGATTGGCTTATATGTAATTCTCGTAGATAGTTTATCCAATGTCTAAATTATAATTGATAAACTGATATGCAACAGAATCGTACATTCTTTTTTTTTTTAGGGTATTCTAAATAAATTACTTGAAGCACTGGATGAAAACTTAAATGTTTTTGGATACTGTGTTTGGTCGTTTTTAGATACTTTCGAATTCGCATTTGGTTATTGATAATTATTTTATTTAACTAAATAATGTTTTTGTATACTTTAGAAATTGAGGCTTAAATAGATATACAGACTATTACTATGCAAAATACTTAAATATACAATGTTTTGTTATAGGAAGAAGTTTGGAATTTATGCGGTAGACTTTAATGATGAATCAAGACCACGTTCAAAGAAAAATAGTTTCCTCTTTTTTCCAGCAGTTGTTCAGAACAAAGAAATTACAAATAAAAATTTAGAATGAAATAACAAAATAATATTAAAATGAAATACTTACATTTTTCCATATTTTTTTTCAATAATTTTTAATGACAAAATTAAAAAGTGATACTGTAATATTGTAATCTAATAAAGAAAAATAATTAATTAAAAATGTATTTTCTTATCTTCGGTAGTTGAAGCAGATTATTCTTATTCAGAAATATGTTTTCTACTTTTAATATTTATATTATTATTATAAAAGAAAATTTCAGAAATAAAGATTATAAGTTTATATTTGACACGGCAAAATTTATCGTGTATGATCGCTATCAGTTTATCACGATGTCTCACAGTGGGGCCAGAAATTAAAATAAGATTGTATAAATCCTTTCACTAAATCCTGCCAAATCCAAATAAATATAATATTTTAATTAATATTTTTATTTTTTTGAACTCCATTTCCTTTTTTGATTGAGACTTTTTACATTTTCCATTATTTTGTTTCAAATGTAATACCAATAATACAATTTATTTTGTTTCCCTTTTTTTTTTATTATTTAAATTAATATTATAAATGTTCTTCAAATAGAAATAATAGCATAAGTTAAAAGGGTATTTTTAAAGAAATTAAATATGAACTTAAACGTTTTTATTTGTATTTATTCTCTAGAAGACTGTTGATATTTGCATAACTTTACACTACTATCCAATAAGTTCATATTTTAGAGAAACTTTTCAGATATGTATTTATGTATATTTTATATTATACTGCTATTTTCAACTGTAACTTACAAAAATTAAATTCAAATAAAAAAAAGGTGGGCAAGTGGGTGTCGCTCTGCTGTACAGTAGGTTACAAGTGGGTCATTGTATAATGTATGGTATTAAATTTGAATACAATGATATAATATCATTGTATAAGAAAAACGATTCTGAGCGGAGACGGTATGTCCTTCTAGGTAAAAGACATATTATATACATATCTATGGTATTAAAAAAAATTGACCTATAATGAATTCCAAATTAATCATATCACAATATCCATTAGGTACTTATAACGCGTTATACACCAACAACAAACCCTGATACTATCATAGATATATATAGTAGATTACTTTAGAAATTTCAAGTACCCACGAATAATATTATACAATCACAACAAAATAACTAAAATCGTAATTCTTGGTTTAAATATGAAATTTTGTCTAAACTTGAAATTAAAATGTCTGTAAAAAATAAGTGTGTTTATATATTTTTTAGATTTTTTGGTTACAGTATGAATTATTTAAGAGAATCTTTGTTTTAAATTTACAACTCTTAGTTATAAAAACTGAACATTTTATAATTTTTTAATTCCAACGATTGATAATTTTCGAGATTTTGATAAATTTTGTCAAAATTCGATGTTTAAATGCTTATAAAAAAAAATCGTACCTATGTATTTTTTAAATTATTCAACTGATATTGTAACAATATATAAGAAAGCTTGTATTCAATTTTCAGACTTTTTGGCCCACCAAATAAAATTTTATTGACAATTATAAAAAAAAAACTAAAAAAATTGAAAACTAAAAATGTCCGTAAACAGCTCAAAAAGAGTCAAAATATTTTCAAAATTGTATGGTGTATAGGAAATGCTAATATAAACATTCAGTGAAATTTTCATGTATCTAAAGTAATACGTTTTTGAATTACAACAAAATAAGGAAATCGCCACATGAGAAATCGAGTGAATATCCAATGTTGTAAAAATTTGAATTTCAAACACTCATAAAAATTTAACTTGACTGTCCGGTAGAGATTTTTTTATTGATAAAGGTAGATAATCTTATAAGGAATCTTGTGTTTCATTTTCAAATCTTAGATTTAAAAAGAAAAATTTTTACGAATTCTTAACTCAAAATAATTTGCTAATTTTCGTGATTTTTCCATATTTTGTCAATTTTTGAACTTTAAATGCTTATAAAAAAAAATTGTGACTAAGGATTTTTAATATTTTTCATCTGCCTTTGAAACAACATATTAGGAGCCTTCTATTAAATTTTCAAGCTTTCGCAACCAACAAATAAAATTTTATTGATATTTCTAGAAAAAAAACTAAAAAAAAATGAAAAATGAAAATGTCCCTAAACAGTTCCAAATAAATCAAAATATTTTGAAAATGTTATCGTGTATAGAAAATGCAAATATAAACAACCAGTGAAAATTTCATGTATCTACGGTCATTTGTTTTAAAGTTACACCAAAAACCAAATTCGATTTTTTGGAAAATCGATTTTGCGTAAAAATTCCCGTTTTTTCCTTAATTTTTATGTTGTTTTTCCCGGCGCTTGTGAAAACTACTGGAAAATGTTTACTTTTGACCCCCCAAAGTACCAACTAGATTCACTTTCCTATCAGAAAAGGTACTATTGAAGAAAATCGAAGCACTTTTACTGTCCCAAAACGTGATGACAGACACAAAAATATAAAAATATAAAAAAAAACATACATCATTGTAAAACCAATACATTCATCGCTCCGCTCAGAATCTAAAAGATTGGCTACTGCAAAACCAGATTTGTATTCATATTTAGTTTTTAATGACATCTTATATTATACTAAACAAGTTTATTTATAAATATATATTCTTCGTCTTTTGTCAAATATTTTAATGAGCAGAATTACATTGTTAACATAGAATATCATATAAAGTATTTATTAATATAATAAACAATATACCTATATTATTATTTAAATCCTTAAAAAATTGTAAAATATTATACATCCATTTCAGAAAATAAAACCTTCAAGGCTCATTCTCCACTTTCTTAGAAACAGTATTGTATTGTAAATGTACCTGTATAATGTCTTTGATAGGTTTGTATATGGTATATTGGTATAATCGTTCTAATTGAGATAGTGATGAAATCAATAGCATATTCAACAATAGTTTGTACTTATAGTACAGTATTTTAACACTTTGAGTACCTGACCGATAATGACAAAACTGTTGATTCTCACAGGGACATTTTTTTTTTTTATGTTACTCTACGACACAACCTTTAATAGTTTTTTTCAAGAGTGTATCTATTTTGATACACACTGCACAAATTAACAAAATAGTGCCACTAAAGTTATTCAACTTCCACAGAGTTGTTATATTTTTCTTAAAATAATTGATTTTCCATAAGAAAATGTGTGTATCATTATCAATACATGAGGCACAAATGAACATTAAAATGTATATACTCAAAGGGACAATATAGCACTTTACTACATTAGTACCTATTGGGAATCGACACCGCTCTCGGTAGATTAAAAATGGAGCGTGGAACTGGGCATGTAGTCCGGCCAGCGGGGCGGCAACAAGCTGTAGTGCCGAGGACCCGTGGTCGCAGAATATTATAGAGTATTGACTGTCTCAAATCTCAATATCTCATACTATTTAGGCGTCCGGTGCCGATTCCATTTCGTCCTCAAAAATACACTCTGTGGGAATAACAATACTGCCGTGAAGAATCAACCAAATTTCATATTTTTTTTTTTTTTTATTACTAGAGGGAAATATTCTACAGCAAGCATTGATCTCTGTTTTTCAATATTTTATTCTCAAATATTATAATATGTCTAAAAAAATACAAGATAAAAAGCATTTTTTTACAATTTTTTTAATACAATCATTTAAAATAAATACAAAATCAGAGATCGATGAGGGCTGTAGGATTTCTTCTTCTTTCAGATAAAAAAATAGTCATAAAAATCCGACAATTCTACAAAGCTTGAGAGTTATTCCCGTAGTAATTTTTTTCGATATAATACACCCTATCAACCTCCCCCCCCCCTAAATAGGTATCAGGTAGTAGATTAATGGAAAAGTCTTATAATTGAGGTGGCAACTAAAATATAAAATTTAATTTTCAAACTTTTTAGAATTGTGGAAAATTTTAAAAACTGGCACCGGGGAACCCTTAAATATAATCATACTATTAATACTATTAATATTATTAGGTTCCGTTAAATTTTGGTAAAATGGTAAACCATCATATTGTTTGCATTATTTTAACGTTATTATGACACCATTATTATACCAATTGAAAATTTAAGTCTTATTAATGGCCAATTCAAATAATACAAAATTAGTATAAAATAGCTAAAAATAAACTGTTATTATCATAGACTTATGGTTATTATTATAAATTTATATAAGTCTATGGTAATCATCAATTAGTTGATTGTTTTCATTAAACACCTTTGTCAATACTTAATTTTGTTGTTATCATGTGAGTACCGAAACCGAGTGAGTCTAGAGCCCACGAACCTGGTTACCGCGGCGGTCAACCCAGCGCGACCACCGACGACGGCAACTTGTTATCAAAAGGATCGAACACAATTAAATTAAAAATCGAAATAAATTAAATTTGTAATCTCCGATGCTTTCAATTGTATACAATAATACACAGAATGAATATAATATAAATTACTTTATGTATGTAAAGATATTATATACGAGTATGATATTAATAAACTGTTTTGACTTATGAACTATGACACTGCATGTATACATAGGTAATATTAATTTAATTCCTTAGGACCTACCTTATCAAATTATGTTTTTAAGGTGAAAAATATTAAGAGCTTATCACATATTTCTACGAAAGTATTTGTATTTTGCACATAGCACACTCTTCTCATATTAAATTAAATTTTAAATTCATTAACTTATTGCACTTTAATATTGTATAAAGTTTGTCAAGACCCTCATATAGTAAAAAATACTATATCTAAGCTTTACAAAATATTTTAATGTAATGAAATAATTCCAATCAAGCAAACCTGGAAAATTTTAATTATAGTTAGTGGTTTATCACACAATTAAATTATTTCACATGAAATATCCACTACATACTAATAATATTTTCACTTTCAAATTTGAAACTTTTATTAATTTTTCACTTATATGTACATTACGATTTTGAACGTCTAATATTTGCTTATAGGTGTACACAATATAATTCTAAGGTTTATATTTTTTTAATACATTACATTATAATATTTACTATTATATCTTTCTGCTTGTGGATTCGAAAGGCTGACTATGCACTATAATATTATTTTATTATAATCGTAATTAAAACTGCAACTTTTTTTAATAAAATGTTTTACCACTGTTTGTTTTTTAATGGTTACATGGTATAAGTATGGCAGTAAAATACGGTCACATGATAAATAATTTTGTTTTCACAATCCATACACCGCGTCCTTTGTTATTGAATAATGCAAGTAGCTGTTATGAATTATTAATATTCAGAACATACCTAATAATTCGGAGTAGATGCTAATGCGAAAATTTTACATTACCGCTGCGGTATATAGATGTATGAGTATATTCATTCGTACCTATATTATAGTCGTGCAACAGAACTATACATAAATGGGTTTACGATGATATCAAACGTGCCATTCGTTCGTTATACAAATAATAATTCTCGTGTGACTGTTATTACTCCAAATGGTAACAATACACTCGACTGTTTAATGTGTCCCTCTAACCAAACGTGTCCTGTCTTTCGCCTAAGGCGGAAAAAAAAATAAATCACTAAAAACTGAAGTCACGTGTTTTCCAAAAGCACAAGTATTACTATTATCCATATCCTGACCTCCGGCATCATCCCTTGCGGGGTTAATTGATTAATGGTTTATTTGACAACAGCATTTACGTCATTCTAACCCCTGCGTTCCCGTCGTCGACAATCCGGGACCCCGAATATGATGCCGCTCCCCAAAACCCAAGGGCAGCCGTCATTGTTCAAACAATAATCGGTCTTATTGCTCTTGTTGCATCGGAGGGTGGTTGTGGATAAATAAAAACCATATAGGGATTCCCCGAGCTACTGCTGATGCTGTGTTATCCGGGTGAATCATTCGGTCATTGCATTCGTTGCATAACGAAGGGTTGAACACAACTCAAATGGGTTTTTCAGTTGAATAATAATAATAATAATAATGATAATAATTTTAATAAAAATCCAATAATGAATGGGACAATAATCGTCAGTGTAATCTTTAATTGTAAACGTTCCTACTCAATACCATCATAACAATACAGTCAACGTTGCGATTGTTGTTGATGTCTTTTTCATCGACCGTCGTACATATTGCGTGCGGTCATTAATTATTATAATTAACTAGAATGAAAATGCAATTATTTAAGGGTTACGTTTATGCATTTTTCAAATTATGTTAATTGCATAATTGAGTAATTCTAATGACATCAAATAACAAAAAAAAACATTCGTGATTTGAATACTAGTACCTATCTAAAATACCTACAGGCTATAATATGGCTAATTAAGTACCTACGATATGACGTACTAACTTACATCATATGTACTGGTATTGTGTACAAGTTGGTAAATTTCTTCAAAACATTGGATAAAACCATTTTTTTCCGACACGATAAAAAAAATATGGACACATTATAATTTATAAAGAGTAATTTGTTTTTTGGTGGTTTTTTTCTCCTTGATCAGCATCGTCGTTTAGAAAATATAATTAAATTTAAAATAACGTGACGTGAAAAGATACAAAATCTCCACTCAGATGTCACGTTGATGCCAATATTATAAATTTATCACGCCTTGGTGCGCCCTTTTAAGCACAACCTTTGTATAGTTGCTATTGCATGACACCATTATATTCTTGACACACCCAATGCCTAATTTGTCGATTTGACAAAATTGTACTGACTTAAAAACAAAAGTAATATAATTTAAATGAAATGTTGGAATGACTAATGAGTTTTAAACTACCGATTTTTATCGGAATATTAAAATATAAATGGATATCTTATGCAGCCCGATTTCTTAACCGCGAAACAAACAATACCTTATAGAGATGTTTTAGAAATTATTTAGTTATGAATAATATAATATTAATAGGAAATTACTCATTGGTATAGTATTACGAATATTTGAGATTAAAAATTAGTTTGTGATGAAATCTGTGAAGTGGCAAAAAAAGAATAGCTGAATTTCCGTAGGTAAATATTTTTGTTATTAAATTTTCAAACTTAATAATGACGTCTTTAAAACGAATAATATAAAAATATTATTTCAAGAATTAAGACTTAATTTAAAAATGACAAAAGTTATAGTTATTCGCCTATTCGTCTTCTATCTAACTCCGGTTAATATAATTATTTTTGAATACGATGATTTATCAGTGAATCCTGACAGTTTTTGTTTTAACTATTTATTTAACAGTTTGGGTTGTTTTATACAATACACAATTAATTTTAAAAAATATGCCTATACAATAACAAGCTATTGCAGTTTATCTATGTTAAAATTATTAAAATTAAACATAATTATATGATTGATGATATTATTATACATTTGTTAAATTTAAATAATCAAAAACGTTTTAATTCACTCCATGAATTTCATAAAAGATTTAAATAATAATTTTAGTAAAATAAACTTTTGTTTTCTTAAAACTAAAATCTAAAAATATTTTAGTCTGTTAAATATAAGATATAAGGTTATTTATTTAAACATTTGTCTTCAAAAAATAATAAATGTATATATTTTTATTTGTAACTTTATTTGTAAAGAAAATAATACTATAAATAGAGTTTTAAAATACCTAGTGTTTTTTATTTTTTTGTTTGTATGTTTTGGTATGTATTTTTATGTACCTACCTACCTACCACTTTGTGTTTGAAATATAATGAAAACTGAAGATTAATGAATACATGATAAAAAAAATATCATCATAGTAATTATTAGGTGCCTAGATGAAAAATTCTACGATATATAATAACATTGTAAATTGTAATAACTATTTAAAATACATAGACAATTTTAAATTTAGATTGATGTATTCAATCAAAAAATAAATTAAATCGTTGATGACAGATGAAAATAGTGAAAACTCTATTTTGATTGTATTGTAATTAAATTGCAATACATTTTGTTGTACGTAGAATGCATTAAACTTAATATTATAATATAATATTTTTATAAGTATAATTTTATTTGGATTTTGAATGAAAATATAAATGTTTACTACACCATGAAAATATTAGTTATTATAATGAATTAAGAGCGTGCAGGTTTTTTTTTTTACTTTCATCAGGAACATATTTTTAAATTTGAATTGACTTCTAATTAATTTTCAATTTAATAATATTTAATATT
>CARXXK010000001.1:24550912-24605761 GCA_949089665.1 Macrosiphum euphorbiae
TTTGTACAAGTCTAACTACGGACGGACGGACAAAATTATCTAAGCTTATGTTGAGAAACCTAAAATTACTTATAATTATTTAATCACGATCGAGAGAATCAATAACATCCTCGTCGCCGATGTTGATGTAATACCTTTTTCCTATGTTACCACAAAATAATACAGACACAATATTTTATAGTTACACTATCAGTTTTAAATTATTCATCACTAACTTCTCGGAACTACTATCAAAATTATATTTATATATATAATATATAAATACACTGATTTACTATTTTGTGACTGTCCAAGTATGAAATTAAACCAAAATATTTTTAATCAATCAATAAATGACACTATACAAACGTTTGTACTCGATGTTTTATGTAAAGGAAATACAATTTATTTGACAGATGAAGAAAAATCTTGGCTGAAAGCCAATGTATTATAAAAAGGAATAAGCAAACTAATCAAGTACACACATATACATTATAGAACAATATAATTTATCCATTTTTTTTTTTTTTAGATATACGAGGAATGGTTGTATAGAACTGGTTGAATTAATTTGGGTTTATACGAAAAAGGTATATAAGAATGCCGTGAATAAACGGGTTTGAAAATAAGCATAAAAAACTTAAATTAAAATTAAAAATTAAGAATCAGAAGGTTAAAAAAATTAGAGATATATCATATTAGGTATGTCAGTATACAACGGTATACAAACACAATTTTTAGAGCTTATTCAGTAGTAATTGCACGTATATGAAATCGAGTGAATATAGTCCAGTGGTTCCCATTTTTATTCTACACTCCCATTGAACATTTTCAAAATTCTCACGCCCCCTCTTTAAATTAGAGTTTAAAATGTATATTTAATCTTTGTACCTATCAATATTAGATTACTTGTGAAAAGATCAATCATTATCAAATACTAGTATAATTGTTAGCAATGGGCGACCGTCCGATAATATTAATTTATTGTTTTCAATTTTACTGATTGTAAAATGACATGGCTATTTTAACAACAAAATTCTCGTTATTTCATAATCGCTGTAGATATTCCCCCTGGTTGGGAACCACTGATATAGTCTAAAATATAATTATATTATTTGTAAGTCGCAGATAAATCGAATGAAATATAATTAATTATTTTTATTGTACTCTGTAATGAATTTTAAATAGGGAATATGAAATCAAAGTGTGCATATACACAAGTAATATACTGTCGTATAGGCAAGTAAAATTATTGCAGCATAGGTTCAAAAATATAATTTACAAAAAACAATAATAGATTAAAAATATTAACAATTCAGTAATGGGTAACTGGTTACTAATTTTAATGAAAGTTAAAATCAGAGTAGTATATTCTATAGTTATTTAAAAAATATATATAAGTTGTTTAATTTAAGAATAGGTAACAACGATTCATAAATATTAGTGCATAGGTAAATTTATTTTTATTTTAATTAAAAATCTCATCTTATTTTGCAGTTATGAATTTGACATATTATTATAATATTTATTATTTTCAGTTCGTGTATGTAAATAAACGAATAGCATCGGCATAACAACTTCAGAAATATCATAATATTATTATTATGAAACATTTATAGTATATATAATATATAGAGTTTATACTATATAGACCAATAATAAATGTGGTTTTTTTTGGTATTAATCTAGTATACATGGACCCTTTGATGAACCCATTTATCAATGTAATTACTAATTAGTCGTAATTACCAAAATCCGGTTATTGTAACATATGCATGTAATAGTGTAGTACATCTAAATATCTTTGTTCATGATATATACAAATTACAAATTAAAAATAGACGAAATTATTTTGAATCTAATAATTTTTTATGCATAAAATATTACTTTTGTTTTAGTTTATGTACACAAATTATTCAATGGAAACTCGTTTAGTATAGTTTCATTGTTTGTAAATACAATTTACATATAAAATAGAACATAAAATAATTAACAGTAATTAACATTATATAAATCGAAGTAAAAGTGATATACAATATTAAACATACTAATATAATATATAATAAAATATTATATTATCAAACAAATTTAAATACCTAATAAAAAACTATTCTTACAAGAATCTATATATGTATTTACCTACACATTAAAATTGTGAAAAAGATTGAACTATCTACCTACCAAGTTAGGTATTTAATGACACCAACATTTTATAAGGTGTATCGATAAGTAGTGAAGAAACCAGTAGGAATCATTAAAGATATAATTTTCACTGACATCTTTTTTGTTCAATAATTGAGATTTACCTATAATATTTTGAAAAAAAAAATGGATAGTAAATATTCCAGTACAACTTAATTATTGATACTGGTTTAAATAACATAGGTCTCAAAGAGGTAGACAATTAAAATAAAAATGTCTTCACGATGTCTGTTTTACATTTGAATGTCGGTCGATTAAACGTGACATGCAAATTAAACTGAGCTGACTGTACCAGAACCAAAAATGCAAATCGAGTTATTTCCTGCATAGTTATCACGGTGTTTTGGTGCTTCAGAATTGAGGCTGGGCGTTTTAGAGTGAAGAAGTGCGAGGGGTGAATTTGTAATTGTGTTGGGACTAGGGTTTTGTCCCCGTAAAGGAAGGAGAGGTGAAAAAAGTCCCGGCCATCATTGAACGATGGCGACGATGATGACCCAGCAATGAAAAATGATTCGCTGGGGCTGTACAGACAACATAGAAAGGGAAAGATACAAAGGTCGGTAGATGTCTGACAGGTGGACCTTTTTCAGGACTTTTGGGGTAATAATTGCTTAATTTAAAAACGTCAGTCACCACGATGAAAAATAACCCAATGACAAACAAGACACTACTACAGTTGTATTAGTAAGTATCTTTTAGAACACTCCTTAATTCGTCTTACATTTTTTTTTGCTCTCGACAATATTTTAGTACAATGTTTCAAAATATCTGATAAAATATCTTATACATTAAAAATAGGTAAAGGTATATTTGTAAATTAAAAAATTAGATTGACAAGTGTTAGCATTTATTTTTATCAAACTACAATATTCAAAATGTAATTAATAAAACTGTATTTTTTACAATAAATTAATTTTCAATTAAGTCATAATACAAATAATTCACTAAAACTTTAATAATTAGATTCATATATGTATAACAATTTTTGATGCATACTACATTATTTTAACTATGCAATAATACATAAAAAAATCTATTATTGAAATAAGTTTATTATAAACTTAGTCCACACTATTATTTTGATTAATCAACTGACATTTGTTGTTCAGCCATTGCATTTAAAAATAATAAATGACCACAATTTTTTTATTTTGTTTTATAAGGATCAAGTACAGCGTATAGTTTTACCACCATCTTATTGATGTATTAGCGAACTAAACACGACAAGTATATTATCCACATACATATATTTAAATAATAGTAATTATACCATGTAACATAAAGTTACAATATCATAATTTATAATTTAAAATATAAATAGTTTATCCATTGGAATATTAATTGTGTATATCAAAATGTATTAAGTTGTCTGTGCCAAGTGTTTATAATGCACGTTTATAGATGGAATCTAAATCAAGAGGTAAGAAAACACGTTTTCCAAACACCTGTACAAGTCAAAGATAATTAATCAGAATTTTGAATACCGTAATCTATATATGATATCATCTCTATAAGTTGAGGTTCGCAAACCTTATTCGTGTGAGTTTCAATTCCCATCACGTTGATCCGGGAACCACTGTTATTGGCATCGTTATGGAAATCTGACGGATAAAATATCAAACGGGTTTGTAGAGAGAGAAATACATAAGAGCGAGGGGAACACGTTTGGTCCGAGTCAATTATTGACCAGCTTGGATATAATATTACACCATGCGAGACCATCAGCATCCACAACAGCATGTCGTAACCAATAAAATGGTATATACATATACGGTGTTCCGATAGTTAGGTAATAAAATAATACAACCTCCAATAGCCCAGGAATGGCCGGTCGGTCGTGCGCACATAGTTTCCGCTTCATTATTGGCGAGCTTGAACCACTCTTCATTATTATTATTATTATTATTACTATTATTATAATACACCTGATGATGGCCTGGTTTTTAATTAAAAAATAATAATAAAAATAGCGAAATAAATTGAAACCACTGGGTATAATAACGAGATACAAGAGAGGCAAAGCCCCCTCAGGAACGATAGGAATTCCAACCTGTGTATGATATTGTTGCAGAAGAATGCCGGTAAAATGTCAACGCATACAAGGGTTACCGTGCAATATATTGGGCACGGGGAACTTGAATGAAAAAATTCCTACCTGCATTTACTATTTACCGATGCAAACGCTGATGGAAAGGGAGGAAAGAAAAAATGCTTTTCGTAGTTTTTACTTTTTATTTCAAACATACAATGGTATAGTGTATACCTAACAATCCTCCACAGTACTTTTTTATTATAATATTATACGTGTGCATATTTTTAATTAAAAATCAACATATAGAAAATGGCAGGATGACAATAATCGCAAAAAAATGGTCGTATTAGATTAGAAACTGATTAAATACCACACAAATATTTATTTAGACGTTCAATTGATGTTTTAACCCAATTATTTCCTCTCATAATCGAATGTATTTATTGTGGGGCTGAAATAACATAGATATTTGCTTACCAATGCAATTTTACACTTAAACTGTTTGATATAAGTCTGCATAAACAAATGCCATATGGTTTGATAGAACAATGAATAAACATTTTAATACCATACTAATATACTATAATATACTACCAAATAATAATATAGGAACATAACACAAAGTATACACGCGTTACATGCAATAAATATAAAAGAGACGAGTAAGATATTAACAAAAGTCTATTTTAGCGAAACAAGTATAGTATAAAAAATAATATTACAATGTATACTTTATATTAAGCTGTTGAAAACTGAGTAAAGTATTTATTATTATTATTATTATTAATTACCTAGAGTAAAACAAAACAATAATTCTAGAAAAATATAATGTATACAATTCGTATTTAACTCTGTAGGTACTTTTTACATTATTATTTGTTTTGACTAATGGATATTAATTATTAAAATAATTTTAATAACTATTAAATAACAGATTAAAACCGTATAAATTAAAGAGTATTCCTCGCTTGACTTTTAAATCCCAATCTCCCTTTGGTACTTGATATTGTATTGACCTTCAAAACTAAAGTCAGCTATGTCCCTTTGGGATAAATATTTTTTTCAACACATAGTACACGTTCTAATAACACGTGTAAATATTAATTTGATATCATTTTTTATATTTTATACGCCAATAAATGATACATATTGTATGTTAGGTATGAAAGTGAAATATTGCCAAGTTAAAAAAATATATGTGTTGACCAAAACCTAAACAAAGTAAGTTATTAAATAATAACTGAATTTGTATAGTAGATATTGTACGTATATATTATATTTTATAAATAAATATACCTTTATAAATTGTAGCTTGACAATTATTACATTTTATCAACGAATAGTAAATAATAATTAATGTAACTTTATGAGTCGATAAGAAAGCAATATTAATAATATATAGATGATCATTATTGTGCACGAGTACAATATAGAATTAGATAATTATTTAAGATTTATTTTAATAAATTCAAAACAGAAGTGAAAAGAGTTGATTAACCGAGGATTGACATTTTAATATATTTCAAATAACGGAACATTAAAATACAACCAAAAAATTAAAATAGGTACTTCTAAAAAAAATAATAAAATCAGTAATTATTAGTCTCAATTTTAAGTTCGATCACTACCTAGGTACTGATTGAGTTTAATAAATTGTAAGTAAAAAAACCTGTTTATGAAACTAAAAAAACGTAAATGAAGTGGTTTGATGTGGAGCGGTGTTTACATTCAGTCATGAAACGTGTTCTGAGTGTACACACCGACCGGTGTCAGTAGGTTCTGGATGGGTTCTTAGTGACAAATTCTTTTTACACATACGCGTATTCAAATCAACCGAATCCTCTCTAAGCAATAAGCTAATGATCTCAGTTGTCGAAGCCTTATTAATTTAAAAAAAAAATCGTAGATGGCATAAATATGAATGTTATTGTTGTTATGTCTCACACTCTCCCTCATAATTAATATAAGAGTATGATGCGTACGCGCTTGTCATTAATAGCCAATAGAAAATAGGTATCTAATTAATAGTAGATTGGTACTATTATAATAATATAGGTATATTATTCAATTACCATCATAAACAAAATGTTTTTATATATTGAATATATGAATAGGTACCTAGTATAGTTAAAAAAAAAAAAACTATGATTTATATTTATCGTGGTCTACCAAAATGTATCTTTAAATAGTGTAAGCTGATTAAGTAGGTACACTCAATATGTATAAAATATACAAAATATACGTATATGTATAATATATATAATATATTATATATTACACTGCCCATTAGATCAACTGTCAAATTCAGTCATATTACTCATTATATAAGTTTAAGATAAATACATGTGTACAATTAACTTTATATAGGTAGGTAAACGTTGAAAATTTATATACATTCCATACTGGTGAATGTATGTTTTACTTATTATGAAAAGTTAAAATAGCATAGAGTTCATCACTGCAGTTAATACAAGCTTCAAGCCCAATTATTATTATTGTTTATATTACATTTAAGAAAAAAAAAAGGTTGATTATCATACACAACCAATTAACAGTTAAGACTGTTGAGACAATAACTTTTCATCAGTATGATGAACACTAAATATGAGCGCGCGTGTGTTAGTGACAAAGTCCGTCTCGTAATAGGCCTCATAACCCTACTATGAACTTACTAGTTTAGGTTTAGATTTTTTGGCTTTAGACTTTCGAGTTTTCGTAAAAGATATTTTTTGTTAAAGGGAAATATATTCTTTTTTTTCCTAAACACAAAATCTACGTGACTCGACGTTTGCACATATTTGCATTTAATGCGAACGTACGTGATAATAGGTACCTATATATTAGTGATACCTGGTGGATACACGATACCATTATTATTATTATTATTATTATTATTTTAAGTAGAAACACTCGTGTTACTGAAACGGTCGCAACTCTTTGGAATCGTATCGCGATCGGGAGGCAAAAAAAATAATAAATAAATAGATACGAGGGCTGCGGCTGCAACGGAGTGGGAGCGTGCGAGTTTCGCGCGACCGCCGTGCTCCGAGTTCGTGACGATGCGACTGCTAAACGAATTAACAAGTATAACACTATATCGGACAAGTTTGCCGCACCGCCGGTGCTATAGTTTCCCACCGCCGCCGCCGACACCAACAACAGCGGCGGCGGTTGACCCGTCCACCACCGTCGTCACCACCACCCTGCTGCACCCATCAAACTCGCTACCCTCCCGCCCACAACCGCCGTCGCACTCACTACCCATCCACCCCATCGCACTCGCTCGCCCACCCACCCAACCTATGTACAGCACCGCCGCATCCATCTCGGCCGTCCGCCCGTACCGCCGGCGTTGCCATGGTGACCGATACTGTTGTACACATCAATATTCTTTCCTGCCGCCGCCGAGCTTCGCCGACGACGACGACGACGCCACGCCGCGGGCCCTCCCCTACTTCACCGCCGTCCACGGTCCACCGTCAGACCGTCACACCAACAACACGCCGCCGACACCGGCGTCCCTTCTTTTACTGACTCCGGAATAATGCATAAATTAGTGTAGCGACCAAGACCGGGACACGCGCGCGCGCGCTCCCGAGGCTTCTGTGTATACAATTTTCACAAAAATCGTCGTCGAGTTTAAAGAAATCGAGCTAATTTGTATTATATTCACACTTTTTCCCACAATTTTTTTTCCCAACAAACCAGCGCGTGGCACTAGCGCTCGAGACGTCAAGTGTAATTAAAACGCGAGTAACTCCTGACGCGATTATAGAAGTACGCCAATTTGGCTGCACTTGGCTAAATTTATTTTTTTATTATTATTTATTTTTTTTGTTTAATCGTACTTTATACAGGTACCTATATAAGTTGTACACGATTCGTCGATAACGAAAGTGCCTATTAACTCGAACGAACACTGCACATATGTACCACAGTACACGAGTATATACGCACGCGACATAATTTATACAACTATTTAAATATATATATATATATATATAATATGTACATACTATATATACATATAAGCGTTATACACCATTAGTTCGTACCTACGAAAGTTTCAGAGTAATTATTTAACTTCTGATTTAATTTTGAGTTAACGGAGAGGAAATATCGCGACATTAATAATGCTTATCGGTTAATTCTATTACACGTAACTATAATATAATAACACGACGCTACGAATCTTGGTCGATGTTTATTGATTCAACTACTTGACTAGATACCACAGTCCACAATTATTGGGTATGACAATATTATGTTAATAAAACCGAATGTTTTAATCAACATTTTTTTATATTAGCTATGGATAGTATAATATTGTCAGTATTTTTACATAAAACTACGACAATAATATTGTATTATTATTCTTTTTATTTCACTAATTCCATTGTTATTTACATTAGACGGTTTAACAACGGTTACATGTATGTAATACGATACTAAAATTATTTTGATTATATTGACGCAGAGACCGTAGAGTTCACTACGTAATATAAAAATTTGAATAATAAAAGAAAAACAAATAACAAGTAATTTACATAAATAGAACAACAGATCTTTTTAAAAGTAACACAAGTATTGTCCATAATTATTATGTCATGTTCATATTATGTAACACTAATTTGTGTATTTCAATGAAAAATGGGGCTTATAATTTATTTACACGTTTTATATATAAATTCTAAACCGGCAGATAGTTACTAGTTGTATACAACAATGATTTAAAGAAGTTCGATATTTTGTTTATTATTTTGAATAACTGGGTATTTGGTATACCTTAGGTACTTAATAAAAAAAATGGACAATAACTTATTACTAGTTTATTAAAAAAAACTATGCATATTATAAGCAGTTAATTTTAACCCATTAATAATTGTAATAACTGGATATGATACTACAGGTCAAAGGGTATAGAATAGAAAGGATCATTTGATTATCAAATATATAGTCAAACTTTATACAGTCAAACTTTCGGTTAATCTCTTTAATTCTGTTTCAGAGTTGATTCAGAAAAAAAAACCTACAGTTTATGATGCATATTAATATTAAACAACGATACGCGAAACACGACTATTGTCATAATTCAATTTTAAAATTAAACCCAAGGTAACGATATTCATATTTAACAGATGTAGAAATCTAGAATAATCGACTACAATTATTATTTTTTATTTTATTCGTTAAGGGTTCTTACCTAATAAATTGTTTAATCTTCAGATTCAAACAATACAAATTATTCCAATAATTTATAATTAAATGTAAAAAATTGTTAGGTAGGTTACAATAATAATTGTAAAGTCACAGAAGGCTGATATTCACAATGCATTTCCAAATTTAAAAGCTATAAAATAATATTAATATTAAAAATGTATAATATCTTACACAATAATCTACTATAAAGAAAGTTAATACATATATCTGATGCAATTGTCCACTTTTGAGTTTTTAACTTTATATTTAATATTTTAAATACCTACTTAGTACTTATAACCTTTATAAATAATCTATGAAAAATTAAAAGCACAGCAACGCTTGGAAATCTGTTATAAGTAATCACATAAACGTTAAAAGTCCAATATAGGTTAACTGTTTTTTATAGATGGACCGTTTAAACGAACTTATTAGAGTTTTCGACTTATGTGGGAAAGAATCAAATTAAGTGAAAACAGAAATAAAAGAATAATTATTAACAGCACCAATATTTAATAACTATGTGTGGGCACATTTAAAAGTCCAAGTGATATTAAAAATATAATGGTTGGTACAAAGAAAAAATTGTCTATAGTTGATTATTATAGGTATCTATGAAATAAAAATTATAAAATTATGTTAATTTGGTTTTTTTTTCTCTTGTTATTGAACTTCTAAATATATATATAAAATTCATAAATACAAAGTATATTATTCTAGAGTTATTATAATAAAATGAAGACGAAAATAAAATACAAAATATTGTACAACTGCAGAAGGAAATATAAGCAATTCTTACATATTCAGTATGAATTGATATAGACTAAATAAAATAACGAAATAATACATGAGAATGCAATTATAAAAACAAATTATTTAATTATTAATGCTTTTAACTATTTATTAATTAAATTTATATAGCCATTATTTAATTACAAAAAAAAAACGCCCTAATAATACTAAATAATATAGGACAGTGTTCAAATTAGATTACTACCTATGGTAAGTCTCCTTGTAACCGTGGCAACAGATTAACAATCTTTGAAAACTTTTACTGGTGCGAAGAACAAAATTAATGAAAGTGCAAACTCGTGTTTTCACAAAAAACGTCTTTACCAGTTTTTGTATATATTTTAATTTTTTAATATTTTAATGTTATACGAGCATTATATTTATATATTTATACTGTCAAATACAAAATTATAGACATTTTTTTTTTTTTTGAAATTACGTTTATTTTAAATATTCATAAATTGAAGTAATAAAACACACTAAAAAGTCATTAAATATTTAAATGTTTTACATGTTAAATTGATAAATCTACTGTATTTGAATTAAAAAGCGATTAGTAGGTAGGTACCTATTATAACTGGGGGATTCTACTGTATACCTAGTACCTAAGTGTTGAGTGTAATTCGTCATTGAGTAGGTCATGGAAGTGTTATATAATTATGTGAGTTCAAGGATTTTTCTTATTGAAATTGCTACTAGTATAACTATTATAGATCAAAAATTATAAAATACAAGTTAGTTAATGATAAATTAAAATTTTGAGATGTGACAGTCCATATTCTAGGGATATTGCATTATATATATAATATGTTGTCATTAGAAATTTATTTTTCTTTATTTGATGTGGTAGATTGAACATAGATTGAAACCAAAATCTATAGTTATACTATACTAAACTATACCTATTTAACTATTATTTCGTATAATATTACTATCTATAATAGTCAATTCCGAAGTAGGTACCTATAGGTACTGCAGTAGAACGGTATGAAGTGGTTCATGGTATAAATAGCTTAAAATTTGTCTACATATTTTTTAAATGTCATTGTATTTACTATTTAGAAAATGGTACTTAAAGTAATAGTGAAATGTTTTAAGTTTCTGTGATTTATGTTTTTTTAGTAATAATAAAATGACAAAATCGATGTTATACCCAAGTTTTAAAAAATAGTCGAATATTTTAAATGTTTGTAAATACCGGTAAATACCTAACAAATGGCACAAAATATTATTAAAATTTGTTCCTGTTTAGAAAATACTAACATAAATATTTCGTGAAAATGTCAAGGCCCCAGTTATTAATATTTGAATTATAACAAAAAAAAACAGAAACCACATTTGAAGTGGAAGATAGAAGCATTTTTTTTAAGATAAACTATAAAGTGTACCTAATTAAACAAAAACAACATTTTTTAAAATACACAGTATTTTAAAACCAATATACATTTATCGCTCACTCAAAATCTAAAAAGCATTATAATTTTTACAGGAATATAATTGACCTGCCAATACCCATGTAGGTATATATTTTAAGAAATTAACAGAAGCAAACTATTGTTTATTTGGAACAAAACAATGTTGATATTGGGATAATAAAAATGAAGCATTGTATTTTTTATTATATGAACATACCAATATATTTTTATTATATTGATGTTTACCTAACTAAAATACACAATCTCAAGAGGACTATAATAAGGAGCTTGTACATTTAGCAGAAACTAGGAATTCTTAGATTTGTAATCTTACTTACTCTAATCCGGTTTGGAATTAAGTTTAAAAGACCTAAAAGTGTTAATACATAATGCATAACATATAATACACTTTTCAAACATATTTTCCAATATACTTAAAACGAATCAGTCAAGACTCAAAGACTCTGTACTGTTTATGATTTATTATTTTTTTTATTGGCTTAAAAATAATACTTTTGGAAATAAATAATGAATTATTTATTTAAACAAATGAAAACTATTTTTCGCAGTTTTGAAACGTTTTGACTTCTTTCATGGCTGTAGCCGAGATTAAGGTTTATAATACATATTAAAAAACTAGGTAATTATAATTCCATACGTTTATATTCATATAAAGTAAACTGACAAAAATACAGATAACGGATATAAATAACACGAATGAAATTACTTCTGTAGTGTTCAAAAATACTGTCAAAGTTTTTTAAATAAAATATTTTTAAAAAATATATTAATGAAACTAACGTATTTATGTAACTAATACACAGTTAAGTGTTAATAAACCCATTGAAATTTAAACAAAAGCGAAATACTCAATAGACCATTCAATGTAAATAAATACGTTATTTTTCACTAGTCATCTACAAAGTATGTTGAGAAATAAAAAGCATTAGTCGTTAAAAATTGCCGAATAATTAAGTGCTCAGTTTTTTTCTCATTTAGCCTTAGCTAATGATTCCTCTTTTTGTGGTCGATTCAAAAGATAGATTAATGATATGCGCCGGCAGCGTCAGGGAAAAAAAATTGGACAAATTACTCGAAAAGGTTTGGAATGGTAAAAAGAGGGAAAAGAATAACTCACAAGGGCAGAGAGAAAAAAGATACACCTCACTCTATCGCTAAGTTCGATTGTATTATATATTTGAGAAGAAGGCGAATAAATCAACGTCCCGCGAATGGTGCTGAATAAGTTCTATTTTAAGGAGACCAATGCGAAGAAAGTAAAGGAAACTCATCTTTTTCTTTACGAAACGTTGCAAGAAATAAATTTCACTTTAAAAAGAAAAACAGAGACCGTAAGAATCCGAAAGGGTTAGCATCGAGGGAATTAACAAGAAGTATATATATTATAATAAACCGTTTACAATACCTATCTTGAACTAATATTTTTGCATGCTACACGCCTACACAGCTTAAACGAAATAGGTATTCAATTGAAAACTTGAAACTCCGTAGACGACTATTTCCAAAACTGTTACATTCTCGTAATTTTGCCACGAAATAAAAAACATAACCTATACGTTTTTACCAATATTTTTTTGTAATAACCGACCACCAAACAATAGTGTAATGGTTCATACATATTTATCGCCTCTGTACGAGTATATATAAAGAGATATCCCCTGGTGCGATATATGGATGTACCTTTTACTATAATACTGTACTGATTCTTACATAACTTTAAACACAATCACATTATTGTGGTTCCCACCCCTGTGTCACTACATCATGATTGTGTCGTTTGCATAACGAGTTTCTAGATACCCTATGAAGTAAAACATTTTCACTTTTTTGCCCTATATGCGTTATTATTATATATAAAATATACATACTTAAATATAATAATATAGTATGTTCAATTTTCATGTATAAATGAAGAAGTAGTCAAAAATTAAAAAAAATATTACTACCATTACTAAGTATTTTATACCTTACGAACATATTATTGTAAAAGTACCTATATATTATATTATTATATAATATGATATATGTATAGGTACCTACTTATGTATAAATTGTGTTAAATTGCAATATATTTAAAATATCTTTTTCAAAATAATAGCGTTCTTTAAAATATAACATTTTTAATTGAAAAATATTACTGTTAATATTAAGTTTTATGTTATGGGTAATGGTAAACTCCTACAAATGTAGGTACCTCCTACATAGCCATAGTGTTAACTCCTACAAAAGATAGTGTTGGCTTATATAAAACATAGTGCTCACTCCTACGAACGATGGTAAAATAATAGGTGGTAAGTATTTAAAAAAAATCAAATTAATTTTTAAAAAGCTGGATAAGTGAATAACACTTGCACCGCTGTTGTTTGCAGCTATACTATACTATATAAATTATCAAATTTAATAATTTCCTCCAGTTTAAATCTTTTAATTAATTAATTACCATACATTATTAAATATTAAAAAACCAAATTACTTATGTAAATAAGTAAAAAAATCAAAATTATGTTAAAAATAAATCAGTAGAAAAAAATATGTCTTCGTAATATATCGACATTAAAAATAAAATATCTGTCTTAAGATACATTAATAATTAATATTATACAAAAGTCAATTCCGCTACCTATATCAATAAAACTTAAACAATAATCAAATTAAAATAAATCATTAACCTGCAAGTGTTTGTATTTTATCTATAAATATTTATGTATAATATATATTATTATTTTCAACTTATAATTTTCAGCTTTTTGAGCTTTTCAATTCCAAAATCGTGTGTTCAAAATTTCAAATAAAGTGTTGGCATGTAGGATATTCAACATTTTTTTTTCAGGTAAGAATATCTATGTAGGAGATTACACAACCTATCTTTGATTTTCAGGTAAAAAAGTTATTCGTGTAGGAGTTAACATTTGGCCTATGTTATAGGTATATAACATAAGTACAGTGGAACCTCGATAAGTCGAACCTCGATAAGTCGAAAACCTTGATAAGTCGAAAAAAATTCCGTCCCCTTGCGAAAACCTCGATTACTCGAAATAAAAACTATAGATAACTCGAACATTCTGTGCTCCGAATATGACGGATAATGACACATAATTTTATAAACATTTGTCTAATCGGCTTGTCCGTTCCGATAATTTTAACTAATCTTCATTGTTTCAATGAAGCAAGCAACAGCAGCCCTCATATTGCTAAGGACTTCACCGAACAATTGAGTAATGTGGACGATAAAGTGTACTCTGCTTTAAATGTAATAGAAAATACAATTTATAATAGCAAATCTCAAATTTTAAGTCAAAGTAAAATAATAAATTAATCTTTTTAAAGTTGCAACACATGTTTTATTATATTTTTTGTAATAATTTTTTTATTTAAATAATCTGTATAATCACATTTTTTCACATTGTATATACATATATACTAGTAATAATAATTAAAACTTAATACATAGGTACATACATTTTTAAACTCTAAGTCGAATTTTTTTTAAAACCTTGATACTCGAAAACCTTAGTAAGTCGAAAACCTTGATAAGTCGAAAAAATTGTATTTCCCTTGAATTTCGACTTATCGAGGTTCCACTGTACATATAACATACATACCTATTATAAGTTATTCTTTAAATTGAATAAATATTTTAAGAACAGGTTTATCATAGGGTTTATCTAAACGGAATTAAAGGGACTTTTAAATATCATTACGAAAAAAATGAATGTATAAATATTTATCTAATTTAATTAAATATATCAAATTAAATTAATAAGTTATTTATAGTAAAAAAATAAAATGATTGATAAATTAAAATATTTAATATTATTATCTACATAATTCCGTATTCGGTATGAATACACGTAAATTGTAGGTAGGTACTGAAATTCTAACTTTCAACAGGTCATTGAAAGATTATCTGTATTTATTAAAACACTTAAGTAGTGTGGTTAGATTAATAGGATTGTTGATTATGTCACGGATTCTATTTTTTTTTCAAGTACAATAACTCAAAGGTTTAGTTAATTTAATTGAAATGGAACACGCGTAAATGAATTAATACCATTTACATTACAAATGTTACAAACGTACACATTCACCATTTATTTGAAGTTTAAAAATAAGTAAATACAAATTAATCGTTTCTCGTCACTTTCATTATAATGGTTCCATGAACTTTTATAACTTTTGCGTATTATACAATTTGTTACATCATAGGGGTACAGAAAAAAGTAAAAACAAAATTAAATAACACATAAGTACCTATACTAAAATATACATTTTAATATTTATTTATTATTATTATTTTTTTGGAAAATAATTTAAATAATTTATTGTACACCCTTCCCCACAAGCCGGAAGGGCTATATACTCATTTTAAAGAAACTGTAATTTGTTACGACCGAGACTTTTTCTCTCTCTAATTCCACATTAACATAATTGTAATACGTTTTTAAAGCAAGTTCTCTCTCTCTCTCTCTCTCTCTCACTATTTCTCTCCCTTCTTTCTCGTTCTTTAGACGAATTTGTGTTTAAACTTTATTAGCCGGAATTTCAGAATTGTTTACTTGGAAGTCCTCAGAAAGGAACAATTTAAATAAAAGCACTCGTAAAATGTAAATAGTTAACAATGGTATAGAGTAAAACATTTATTTGTAGTTTTAAATATTTTTCAACCGTCACAAAATTAGGTACCTATATAAAGATATTTTACAGACATGTTCTGTGTAGGTATAGTAGGTATTTTCATAAATTATACTTATTATTACATAAGGTAAAACAATTAATATAGTGAATGCCAGGTGTAATACAAAGCTTAGCTTCTAATTTTGATCAATATTATTTTTTAATTAAATTTATAATCGAGCCATTGAACAAGTAATATCATAAGTCCAATAAAAATTAAAGTTGTTTATAGCATTAAGTGCTTATACAAACGATTAATTTCTAATGTAAGAATATATGTTTTGGATTTGAAAATACAAATTCATTAAAAACATTTTAAATAACTTAATTCTTTTCTCGCGGTATATTTAATAGGATTTTTAATTAAAAACAATATGAAAGTACACTTTGTATACCACTAATTTATTTGGGTTTAATAAAAAATACTCAAATAAAAAAATTTAGTTATTTTATTTAATGGAACGTAAATTATAATTACATTATAATACGCATAGCATATGTTACATAGGTAATGCAATTGTGGAAGAAATAAATAACAATTTTTTTATAGAAATACTTGTCGGTATGTCAAAGTTTTTATTTTCAAGTGGCCAATTTAACTATTATAAGAATGTAGAACATACTATTGTGTAAGTGATATAATGTCAACAATTCTATTAATATTTTTTGTTAAACACTCATAAAGTGGGTATATACAATTGTGTTTATTAACATATCATAATATAAGCAAATAAATTATATTTAGTAAGAGCACTTTATTAATTATCAGAACATTAAATCGCAGTAATATTTAACAAATATTTTTCAGTATACCACCTATACCAACTTATTGAGCCAACTAATAAATATGTATATAATATAATATAATAGGAAATACTACTACTTATATATAAGTTTGTAAATGTTTTCTATATATTATGGACCTTTTCGTACTCAAAATATCAAAAAAATATAGCACCACCCGAATCGCACACAAATACATTTACACGCACGCATATACTCGTTTTGCGCTCGCGCAACGGCTGGAGTTTGACCCTTTGTATAAAAATTAATTTTTAGCCGACTTAGTCCACTTGACCGAATACCACAAAAGAGAAAGATCGGTGCCGGTGAATCGCCCCAGCTTTATATAATAATACAGTGGGGTTTTTTGTGGGATTAATAAACACTACTATATATATTATATTATACAGTGGACAGTAGCTCGGCGAACGACTTTTTGTTTTAAAATACGTTTCACGATTCAAACATTACAATGTATAATATATAATATACATACACACACGCAAACCAGTCAAATCCAAACATTATTAAAATATGATGTAGTGTGTGTTGGAGTCTGCGGCGTAAAAGTACCCGGAGGCGTTGTACGTTTAATTTGGCGAGTGAACGCTCCCTGGTTTTTCGCCAGGGCCCCCGAAGGCAAACGCAGTTTAATTAGGTTCCGGGGACGATAGTCCGATTGAAAGAGAAAGAGAGAGAGAGAGAGTGAGAGGATGGATGAAAGAGAGGTACTCTACCACCGCGAATCGTCGTCTCCGTGGACGGTTGTGTTTACATTTCATTTCAAACGCCAAGATACCAAACGGCTTACAATAAATACACACAGCATATACATATGCAAGTTTACGTATATTTTATTTATAGTTTTATACTATGTCACGTAAAGAATACCTATCTTCTAAACAACTGCATAAAAAAAGGTAATATCAAATTACGTAATTCCCAAAGGTTTTAAGGTTCACTCTTCACAATATGTTTGTTAAAATTCCAACATATATGTATAAAATATTATTTAGTATGATATCGTATTCGGTAATAATTGTATCATTTGAGAAGTCAGGCGGATATGGTAGGTATTATTAAAAAAAAAACTAACATGGAAGACAGCCAACAATTTAATGGCACATAATAATTGTTCAGTAAGGAATATATTTAAATAATTATATACATTTTATTAAACTTATTGTATATACCGTGGAAAAACAAACGTAAAAATTAAATAATATAACAAAAATAGAGATATTCTCATTTAAAAAAATTGTCATGTAACTGTAGGTAGGTACAATGGTACACACATAAATATATGCAAATATCTAACTATCTAACTTGTAAATCAACTATATAAATAGAATTAAATTTAAACCAATATAAAATGAAACAAAATAGGTAATAAAAACATTATAAATTCCTATTAAATGTATTGTACAATATTATATGTGTTATATACAATTCATTTCAAATATTAATATAAATTATATCCTGCCCAGACAAAAATATATGCTTTTGAATGTACATTGTACATAGTTACCACATTCAGCGTTTTTACAAATTTTCTGATTTACTAGTTATAAAGGCTGAGTCAATGATCAGTTTAACCTGTCTCGAATAAATTATTCAGAAACCAGCAACTTAATATAGCGTGTATAGGCATTTAGAGTTGTCCACGACTTTCGTCGCACGACCAAAGTAAAAAAAATAGGTTAAAACATATATTAACGCTTATCATCCGATTTCCGGGTATTGGATCAAGGGCAGAGAGAGAAGAAGGGGGTGAGTACTGGACAGTAAATGATCGAGGTGGATAATAACGTGATCCATATAACTTTCAAAAATTAAAACGCTTGCATGTGCAAACGTGAGGTGAACAAAATTAAAAAAAAAATGTAAGCCTTTATGGGTTAGTCGGGCAATTAGTAACAACACTTAACAATAAAAAAAAAAAAAAAAAAAAAATGGACGTTCGTGACTTTTGGCACTTTGGCAACACATAACTGGCCCAACGCTAGAGCTCACAATATTACACGACGTGCGAGGAAATCGCGTGGCTGAAGATCGTGTTTTTCGCAAGCTTTAGGGAATATTATATCTTTAGATCAATAATATTTTTTTCATTAAAAATATAAAAATAAATTTATTATACGAAGGTATACATTATAATATCTGAGTTCTGTCTGTGAATTTAAACGTCTAATAAAGATCGCAAGAGAAAAACGGTATTTTTTTACTTAAAAAGACTCATTCAGACATTTTGATAAATGAGGTTTGTTTTACTTCTCGTCAGCCGTCGTCATAACTCTAGAAATCGTCTCCACCGAAGGCTCACTTTTTTCACCCCTATACACATAGGGACAACCCGTAAGTAATGAAATTTCCCTTCCCTTCTCCTCGGTCACTACAAGAGGAAAACGAGATCGAAAGGAATTTGCATAATCCTCGACACATTTCGCCATAGTCACAAAAAAATTAAATATATATACAAAAAAAAAAAAGCTTTTAATTTCTGGCAGTGGAACGTTTAAATTAGATCTAAAAGTGTATATAAAGGTGATTTATAAATATAACAGAATAACTAACTGCTATTTTTTTTAATACAAAAAAAAAATCATGCATAGGTAAAATATACAAAAATATAAAATAGTATAGTACCAATGTCCAATAGTATTCATAAATATTACCTGGTGATTAGCCATAAAATTATTAATGAAAGTAGTTGATATATTACTCGACAAATTATCATTATCAAAATTATTTATCTGAATTGTAACAACATCTAAGGGGACGGGAAGCGGTGATTTTCTATATTTGTCTAACAAAAAATAGGAATTTATACTAGTTTTCATTCCAACATACCAATTGATCTAGTGAAGCGATAATAATTCTAAAAATAGATTTGTATTTTGCATTATGTTTACTTGAAATTAACGTTCTCATATTTTTGATTTTATTCCCCTAAATCTTAAAAAATTAGTACTAAAAAGGAAACTAAATATTTAAATTTATAAGTTAAAATCAAAAAGCTTTAAATCTGTGAAAGTCGATCTCAAGTAGACTTGATGACAAACTCAAATCTGTTTTTAGAATTCTCATCGCGATCAATCAGTACGTCGGAATGAAAACACGTCTGAATTCCTATGTTCCAAGTGTGTAGACAAAGACAGAAAATCATCGAGCTTCCAATCCCCGTAAGGAACATGGGTAGGAACCTATACCATCAGACTAATACTATATATATTATATACAAATAATTAATATATTTTATAACATACGTAGACATCATAATATATAGGTACCTATGTAGGTAATAATATATCATGTAAATTGAGATTCATATAAATATAATTATCTTAAATAAGCATTGGTCACTGAGGTTAATCAAAAATATATTAGTTGTACCTGATATTAATTCTCAAATTTCTATGCTTGTGTATTTTGGTATCTACTATGTCTAAATACAATTATAAATAAGTAAGTACTTACTACATTTAAATAGAAATATTAATTACATTAAATCACATACATAATATTAAATACAAAGTTGGGAGATAAGGAGCTGATAGACAGAATAGGATATTGAGGAGACAGCAGAAAGATAGAGAATAAAACAAATATTAAATACAAAAGTTCATGAAAAATTGTTGTTCAAGCCTAAACTATAAGTAATATACATATTTTATCAAAAATATTGGTTTATTCAACACGCTGCTGTCGTGTATTTCAATATCCACTTTAACAATAAGGACCAAGGAGGTAGCTATAGTGACCGATAAAACGATAACACCAGAGCTGAAAGTAGGGATGGAATTTTTTTTTTTAAAACCTTAATTTAAGGTCGTATTTTTTTTAGAGCCTCGTAAATCACAAGTTTATTGCGCAATCGGAGAACACATCAAGATGTATACAAATATCGTGGTACGGGTATTTCATCATCGTCAACGCATTAATAAAAACTAACAAATAAAAGTTTTTTCTCCCTAAGTTACGATAAAGAATCAACCAATTTAACAATAAAACTGTTGCATCAAAATAGACTACCACATATAATATTATTTTATATACAAATTGCTTGGGAATTAATGAACATTTTATTATGACTCACCGTATATCCTCTGGACTGCAACAGTTATGAGAAGCCCAAATACCGGTAACACGACCATTGTGATTCAATTATCTGCACACTATGAACAAAAAATAGTTTTAAAACATTATTGTAAGTCAAATTTAAGTTAGGAGATAATAAATATTATTTATTTTAATTAACAACAATTAAGTACCAAATGGATAATTGTAAATATTATTTCAACATAAACTTATAAATCCTTATTCTAAAACAGAATATTTTTTTTGAGTACTTCGATGTAGGCATAAATATCGAATTTTGGACAAGTAGTTTATGAGTTTTTACTTTTTTAAGTATTTAAGGTTTTGTTGATCGGAGTGGAGTGGTAGGTTATAAAGGTACCCTTGAAAATGCAGGTCTACTAGTTACTTCGCTAATCATTACTTTACGAGTTACTTTATATATATATACTTACAAGTGTTGTAACTAATAAGCTATTTGCCTGAAATTTGATTTTTAAAGATCAAAATACTCCGAATCAAATTAACAATGTATGTTGTCATTCAAAACAGTTACCTTAAAATTGTTGTTTTGTAACTACTTAAAATTATGTAAAAGAAAAATTTAAAAAAACGCTAGTGTATTCTTAAATAATGAGTGTCTTACGTTAAATGGATCACTCTGTATATAATAAAACGAAGTTACAAGCACCTATATATACGTATATAGTATAACTTTAATACTTTTACGCTGTATAAAAATTATAAATTATTAAAATATATAACAACCAAAATAAGTAGCAATAGAAGAAAAATTATTAAAACTCCGTAGAATGTAATCATTAGTATCAAAACATTTGTAGCCCATGGCTACACAGCAGTAAAGTATATTTTCAGTATTTTTCATTTCACCTGTTACAAACCTCCCCTGCGCGTCCTGGGGCATTATGTTTTCCATCAGATTTAGCCAACAGCGTTTCATTTAACCCGAAAATACATTACATCCCTCTGCATTGTATTACTCTTTATAAATCTATTTTTATGTGGACTCATTTTACGGATGGTTTTTTACCTTCATATTTCATGCGGACCTAATGTACATATAAATATTATACAAACATAAAAAAGTAAAGTATGTACCTAACGTATTAAAATAAAAATAATACAACGAACTCTTCAGGGTAAACTAGCATTTATTTAAAGTTTACTCGGAGCGGGACTTTTAGAACTGCAACCTACCAAGTATATTGTACAAGTATATAATAGATATTATACAATATAATATAATTGATAGGTATACCTTCCTAGTACATTATACAAGATAAATATTTTTAATTGTCTCTCTTTTTATTTATTTTTTTTAAGTACCTACCTAGTATTTTATTGTTCAAATAGAATACATTTTAAAGCCAATCTTAGTCTTTTAAAGCTGTTGTCATAACCAAAACATTATATTATCTCGTTTGTTCTGGAATAGAAATCTGTCGGTTATAATAACAGTGACCCTTTTACAGTCTATGTACGTCTGATCTGATGAGAATCGCAAGGCTGAGACCATCACTTACTCAAGTGCCATTACCATTTCCACCTAATCTAACGAAGCCCATCTCCCTCGCCAGCGAACCCCTTAACGCAGGCGTCTTCAACCAAGCCCAGTCATAATAATCAATTAAGTTATATTAGTGATGTCGTCCTAGTTTGGTATATAAACTATTTAGAGCATATACATATAATATATATACTAAGCCTAGCGAATATAGACCATATAGTTACGTTTATTTTTAATATGTAAAAGCACCATAACTATATAATATTAATAATTATTACCATGCTTATTTCAAACTTTATTTACATCTCAGCTCAAACACATAGGTTATAGACGAACGTTCGAATAAACATACTATAATATTTATTAAGTACTCCATTCATAGTAAATAACTTCTATAATTTAAATCTGAAAAAAAATTTAGTTAACAATTAAAGAGCGAACATTTCTCAAATTTTAATTTTTTTATTAAAATATAAAACGAAAATAATCTTTTTTCAATTTTGTATAAGTATTATAGCATCTTTTATCGAAAATGATAATAAATAAGTGTAGGTACCAAAAAAAAAATAAAAAATAAAGACTTTTACAACAAATGCAACTATTATGATATTAAGGTATACAAAAATTTAAAATATACTGTAAGTATAGCAAAATAATTGGTTCAAATAACAGAGGTACTGAAAAAAATCATTATATGATACCTAATAGGGAGACAGAAATAGAAATGTTAAATAAAAAATTTAAATTTTGGTAAAAAAAAATATGTTAGATAACAGTATATAAATTATTAACGCAGGTATAAAACATAAAATAGAATGTAGTTAATAATGTTAGAACAATATAATATTATAGGCGAAATTAAATGAAGAAATTTTATTTTTAAATAGAGAAAATATTTTTTATAGTAAAAGTGTGAGCAAAGAACATTGTTAAAATAATTATATGTAATAAAATAAATGTACAGTGTTATAATAAGCATTACATTATAAAAAAAATTGAGGTAAATATTAAGCAACCAGACTCAGTAGTATAATATAAGATAATTAATGTTGTGTCATAAAATATAAAAAGCTAACAATACTTTTATTTACGGTTATATACATCACAATAAATGTATACAGTAAAAAATGCATGTACCTATTGTTTTTAAATAAAAATAAGCCGGATATTCCAGTATACAGCAATTGAAGATTAGAGGGCTGACATAATTTAAATGGTAAATGAGACAAAGAAAAAAAACTTTTAAAGAATTATTTTAGTTAAGTTATAACTCTATTTAAACATTTAATTTTAAATACTTTTATCCATTAGTTGAACAACTTTATTAAATAAAATTTGTTAACTTTTTGTTAATTTAATTTAAAGGTTTTATAATGCCTACCTAATACCTATCTGGCCATCTAAATACTCCAGTACTCTTACTAATATCTATACGAGTCACGAATACATAATATAAAATACGTAGAAACATATTAAGGTAAGTTATAGGTACAATTTATTGAGGTAATGAAATCTATTTATTTTGTACCATTTTTTTTTTTTAAACATTGTAATTAATGTTAAAACTATTGGTGAAACTTTGATTTCTAAGTGATTTTACATAGATAATTTTTATAAAATAAAAATGTTATGATAAATAATATATTTAAATACTAGGTGATTAAATGTAACTTAGAAGTGCACTATGATCCAACGTAATTACCATTAATAGCGTAGTTACACAATTACGAAATTATATTGTAAAATAGTTTCACCTATAGAAGAAAACCGAGAAGGTAAATTATAATATTATGGAGTGATTTGGATATATAAAAATAAAAGTATTTGCCAGCTAAAGAAAAGCATTTTAAAGTGTAATATCGATTTATATTTGTTTTATTACACTTGCGTAAAAGTAATTCAAATTTGATAAACATAGGTACAAATAACGGATTTAAAACAATATTACATAAATATAGGCTTTTTGGATAACCTTCAGCATCAGTGGGCAATATAGGGAATATGATGGACTTCAAATTTATTTGTACAAATAATTAATAGTTTAAAATAGGATAAAATATTAATAAATACAACAATATATAAATGGTTAAAAGCGAGGTTAAAAGTTATTACATTTTGTTGAGTAGTTTGGCGACGGCAATGCATTTGATGGAGGAGGAAATAGAGCCGAGGCCCTTGATTGAGGGATTCCGGAAGGTTATAGATTTTTTCTTTTCTGGATATTTTTGTAAAATTTGTTTAATGTTGATATAAACCCTACAGGAAGTGCATATTGGAGCGTCCTATTTTGTCATTAAGAAGCTGTGTGATATTTTTGTGGCCATTACCCAAGCATGACTTTTAAAAAACAATTTATGGTTGTGTAGCGTCTCAGAAGGAACCAATTTTAATTCGTTAATTAATAAGTTATACCTAATTATGAAGAGTTCAACATAATATATGGTATCATTACTTAATTCGTCCATAGTTCTTAAAGAAAACCCGTATGGTAACAAATTAAAATACTAATCTAAAATTATTACTACGGATCATAAAATATAACTACCTATATATAGCTTTTATTTATTATAGCTAAGAAATACATATAGGCTATGACTATTGGATAAATAATAGTAATAATGTTTGAAAAATATCATTTTAGTTGTGTCTACAGTTATATGTCACAGTCTAAAACCTATTTAATAATTCTATAAGGCATATAAGTAGATTATATTTTCAATGTAAGACAAATATAATAATTGATTTTAATATTTATGTATCTAATCAACGTTAATTAGCTTAATATATAGCTAACGTTAGATAAGCTTCAAATTGAAACTCAGACATTTCAATTTCAAATACCTGTATAGTGTATATAGTACAAAATTGGTGGTTTTAAAATTATTCACTAATAATTTTCTTTCAAAAAAGTTTTTTTTTTTTAATGTAAGCTTTGTGTTGAACAAGTAAAGAAAGCACGTGGCCAAGAAATACAACAGAACATCGAGTCTAATTGGCCTTTGTTGTTGGCACGCGCTATAGTTAGTTAGCGGTTCTTCACCTAATAGATCACGAAGGATAAAAAATAAAGGGAGAAAAATGAGTCTAATTGAAAACACTCGGTTTGTTTGTATTAAGTGTATACCATGAACGAGGCTAACTCGCCCTCTCTCATCAGTGTTGCCCAGGAACACTCAGTGTTAATATTGAAGAGTACTTACAAAATTGTCGTATATAGGTAGCGTTTTTTATACGTATATTTTCTTATACGAAATAGGTAGAAATCACGACAATAAACTAAGTCATTAAAAAAAGGGTGAAAGACTTGAAATGGTCTAACGTTGAGTTGATGTACTTTTCGTGTGCAGAAGTGACGGCCCATCAAGAAGAAACCCCCATTTACAGACCCAGCATATATATACAAACGTCATAAACGAACTACGCATCTAAAATCACAGCCTCGTAGTCTAAGGTAAAACGTGTAAGAAAAGAGTACACTATAGGTACCTCTAACACATCAAATTTTTTTTAGGGTGTATTAATTTTCTAATCAACAATAACAATATGTTTATTTACATATGTTAATTACTTTTAAATGTTGATTAACTACCTATTTAATACCTAAGTAATGAAAAAACTACAATTTTAAAATTTAAATATAGGTACCCATTTATATAGAATATAACTTTCAAGAACCTAATCAAGAAATATTCCATACAGCTGATACTAGTGATACTGATTCATTTTCCAAAAAAACACAATTAAAATTATTTTACTGGGTGCCTACCTATACATTACCTAAAGGTACCTACATTGTAAGTAGTAAGTACATACCGAAATAAAATATTTTTTTCCAATAATAATTGTAATTATAAACAGTTTGAACAAACGTTAATACATTTTTTTCGTAGAAAACTTACCAGTTATTCTTTTTATTATTTTGTAACGATTCATTTCCTTATAACAGTAAACGTAAAATTAAATTAATAAAATAATAATAGTTGTAGATAGATATCTATTCTTTTTTTTATCAAAACATTTTTATTTACATTTACCTCAATTGTTAACAATTGACAGAACAATTATTACCCTGAATGACATAACACATTTACACAACACAGTTTTCACATTTAAATTATTAAAAACTTAAAATATTGTGTTTCGTTATACTATACATACTTGCCACTCGAGAATACATTTTTAGAGCTTATTAGATTTTCATCTTAATTTTCATCTTAATCTCATAAAAAAGATTTATTCAAGAAATGGTATTTTCATTTGATAATTATAATGTTATTTTATAACGTAGGTACAAGAAAATTCATTCGCCTAATATTTTGAATGTCAGAACCTGATTTTTCATAATCATTAATCATATATATGTATGATTTCGTACTGGATGATTATTTTATCATTGAACACGCCTTATTTCAAAATGTGTATATGTTTTTGGAAAAAGACTACGTGGTTTCTAGTCGTTAAAAACAAAATTTTTTGAAAAATATTTGTAACTACTTGAAACCATGTAAAAAAAATATTTTCAAAAACATTGATACATTTTGAATAATGAGTATATAATATAATATATAAATAGGTACTTATTATTACAATCCAGACAATATTTGTAAAAAATTGAATTTATAGGAATTTTTCTAGAAATTTTGTATTGGATTCAAACTGAATTCAAATTGACTTAAATAATAAGTACCTATTAAAAGTTCGATTTTTACGAATTTTAATTTAAAAATTGTACCTTTAATTTTTTGATTTTTTTATAAAAAATATTTTTTAATCGCAGGTTTGGTATATATTTCAGATTTTTGAAACAACTCCCGGACATCTGTTATGTGTATAGTTTACCTATATGGGTAAATTTTACAGGCTACCACAACAACCACATTATATACTTTTCATTGTATTTATCTTTTATAGATCTTGCAGTCGATTGGAATTTCTTACGTGCAGCAAGTACTAGTTAGTTATTGTACGCATTTAGGCGTATAGATGATACTTCTACTATTACTACTACTTGACAACGCAGACATAGTGAATCCCATTGTTAAAAAAATAAGTAAAAATAATTGTATCTTGTTAGTTGACTTATTATTATGGCCGCCATCGAATCCCATTTATGTAGTATATTAAATTCAGATTGGTTTTTAATATCCATACCGCATACCGCTATTGACTTTGTAATATATAATTCTCACGGAGGAACTATAGCACTGCAGCGAGCTGGCCGGTGATCAGGCGAAACCAGTTTAATTGTCCTTGGCCTCTTGTATCCCATGCGCGTTTTATATACAGTACATAATATTATTTATAATATATACAATATATACGTATACCTTTAGACGATATAATATATATTATATATTATATTATGCACCTAAGAATGAAGTTATTTTGTATTCAATACGAGCAGCTTCGGTTCCACATGTATTATAACGCGCGCACACGACCAGTACGATATAATATACACATTAATGAGGACATAATTTTTGGATGGAAAAAAATAAAAAATAATACCGGTGGTAAACCGAAGGGGGTTTCCATAACCTCATGGGTGGTCCTATCAGATAAATTGTCATCAAACCCTCGGAATGTAGTTTACAACAGGCTTCCTGCACTAATGATCTCGAGGATCCACTAATTCCCTGGGCCATCTTCGTAGCAAATAGAGTGGTTCCTACGATCATATCCGTAAACTGTCAGCAAGTTTGATTTTATCTTTGTATATTATAGTTACGTGATTACGTGTTTAAGGTAGAAAGACAGAAATCTTATCTGATGAGGCAAAACATATATATATACGTATTATGTAGTTGAAACCGAAAATAATGGCCAATAAAAAGAAACATAATGTCATAATGGGTATTATTTTTCAAAAGAATAAACATATTAATTTAAACAGTAGGTAAGTATTAACTATTAAGTACCTAAGAGTTTATTTTCATTACATTGTTATAAACATATGTTTGGATTTTGAAGAGTTACATTTTTAGGCTATAGTTTAACACCTACCAAATTTATTTATACAAACGGTTTGAAATGAAATATAGTTCATGAAAAAGTAAACAACTAGAAAATCAAGTACCTACATAATGGGGAATAAACTGTTCGATAACTAGCACTTAACTTTTCTACAAAACTAACAGAGAGTATTTTATTGTAAAATATAAAAGAAAATTATTTAATATTCAAATATAATTCACATTTTCGTGTATAAAATTCATCTAAATTTATTTTCCTAAGAAACCGTAAACAAAGAGTGAATGCAGCTACTGTAGTAGGTACCTACCGTGATTAATAATAAAGCTTCAAACACTACAATTATGGTTGAACACTAAAGCTAAAGGTACTATGATGACCCTAAGGCTTAATGCTATTATAAAGATATATCTTTGCATGAAAGGTATATAATATATAATTTAATGTAGTAATGACCAAGTATACCTACATACTGATCTTAGATTAGAAAATATGTCTGTAGGTACTAGGTACATATTTATTTCAAAGGAAGATAGAGGGGTAAAATTTCAATTGCAAATCCTCTAGACCACATTTATAATAATTGTATTTATAAATGTATTAAGAATACAACGAAATTGGCTAATAAGTAATAACATTTTATTAGGTATAACCACGGGTATAACAATTAAAATAAATTGTAAGTACAGTAATTGTGTTTGGTACTGATTAGTATATTAGTATAATAGGTACCTTGCTAGTGTTTATCCCTTTGTATGTCTGTATTTACTCTTTACAGGACTTTTCTTAGAGTTTTAAGTTGGATTATGAGGCTGTGTACACAATTTTGAATGTAATTATTTTTATAGGAAATATATGATTAAGGTAATAAATTCCTCTGGCTAGTTAGGCAAGTAGGTATTAAGAGGTATTAAGGTTAACTTTCAGGCTAATAAATAGTTAACATTTTCTATTCTTAAAAATAGGTACCAAATAATTAAGAATGTAATGTTATATTTGATTGTTATTATAGTATAAAATTATATGCATAAATACTGATAAATACCTTAATATGATAACAAACCAACATAACAAAGAATCTATCTACTGTAAACTAGGTATTGTCTAAATTGAGGTACAAGACATGTGTCAAATTTGAGTTGTTAATACTGATGTAGGTTGAACAACCTAACCAAATTAAATTGTTATATTTAGGAAAACAATGAAATTACATTGTTAGTTTATAACATTTAATCTATAAACAGATGTAATCTACACAAATATATGACTCTAAATAATAAACTAAAAGGAGTGAATTTGGACAGTTGGGCGCATTTTGTAGCATTCATGACATAAAAAGAGTATAAATGACTAAAAAACCCCTTACTTACCTATATTTGAATATAGATACATTTTTAACTATTATACATTTATGGAAGTAGGTTCCCAAGTAGGTACCTATATAATAATTACATTACTTATAAACACTTTATACATAATATTGAGGTTTTAATATAAAATAGAATATGTAAAAAATACATAGTATACCTACCTACCTATAATGACTTATGTTTTTGGTTCAATTATTAGTACCTAACACCATTTCAATATTATGAAAAATGTGAACACATAGGCATGTGAATATAGGTAGGTGGGTACACTTTAATATTTCAAACATTTGTGTCCTCCTACTCAAAATAGAAGATAATTACAGGGGTTATTAGTTAAACATGATTATTCAACAATCAATTAGTAAACAAACTCTATAGGTATAAGCACGACATACTATCATGTTCCTAATGAATTTATTTCTAAAGTTAAAAATTGCCAAGAAATATTATAGGTAACATAGGTAGGTACTATATTAACTATATTCCACAATACTATCTAATGAATCAATGCCTAGGTATGTTACATATTATTATTGCTATAGAAATGTCTGTGGAGATAATTTGTATATTTAGATAGGTACCTACAAGCAACGGAAGCTCAACAATACCTAATCTGCCTGCATTATGATAGGTAGTCAATTTTTTTCTATCAAAGTAGTACCTAAGTAGGTTAATCTATTTTAACATTTATGACAATCAAAGAAAATATCTAGACTCCACACAATAGTGTAATACGATACATCATACATTTGTTTACAAAGAAGTACACAAATGATAAAATATTTATGGTTATATTTCCAAATGGTCAAAAGTACCTACCTAACAAACTAGGTAGTCGTTCAATTACTTAAGTAGGTACCCAGGTACAAAACGTACACTGAAATTAACCGTTATCGATACCTCATATAAGCATAAATTACAATTGAATGCACTTAATCTGAACCTATTTAACTGGCTCTACTGAAAAATGTAATACTTCTAGCATAAATAACAATGAAACAAAACATAATCTATAGGTACAAAGCGAGGTACAAAGGTATTCAAATTCAATTTAAAAAAAAAAATACCCAAATCGCTAATACCAAACCTATTTTTATAAAAAAATATTAAAAAACAAAGTCATATAATCAAACAATACCTTCCATATAGGTAGGTAGAAATTTTGAATAGTCGGCGACATAACTAGCACAGTCCACAATAAAGTGTTCTACTGAATATATAAATTTTCTGTTAATTCTGTTGTAATCATGATTTGTTATTGTTGAAAAAGGTAAATAACTTGCCTATATTTTTAAAATGTAACAAAAAACAAAAACTTTTTTTGTAAGAACTTGAGATAGTGGCTTGATTAAACATAGTAATAAGTAATAACGTATGATCGATAGTGTTAGAATTGAAATTATTCAACAAAGTTAAGTTGTAAACTTGTAACTATCAGCGCACAGGCTCATTCATTGGTATTAGGTATACACATGAACATTAGAGGATTCCTCTAATGTTCATGGGTATACATAACGTAAACAATCTGATCACCTTATCACTGACTGATAATATACTTAGATATGAGCCACTGGGTCAAACAATAAGTACAAATTAATAATTCAATTTAAGTAATAAGATGCATATTATAACTTATGACGTGCAATACCTAGTAATATAGTAGTGGAAGTACACCATTAGGCAATCATCTCCAGTCTTTTGAATAAATAAATATGAATTTGGATTCAATTACAACTTCCATTACAGAAATGTGTACCTACAACAAACATCAGGCAGGGAACCAATTTTCGCAATATTCCGGACAATAATTTAACGTTTATTACTATAATTAACTACTAAAAATAGGGATAAGACCAAGCTGAAACAGTATAATAATATCAAGTATGTTTTATTTTATGTGAGACATGGGTCAGTGACTTGAATAACCAGTGGGTGCATTTTGTCATTTCCTATTTGTTTGGAACATATGAAATCGTTGCTGTAACGATTATAATCGACGATCTGTCTACTCGCTGCAGTTGGGTAAGTGGACAGGTGGGTACCTAAATGGTTCAAGACTCGACAAATTCGTAGCCCTCACCAACAGCTATATAATATAGGTAGGATGCGAACACAATAGGTATTATCACTTTTACAGGCACTAGGTATTATATTATTTTATTGAACCCACGCAAAGGTGGGTACATATTAATATTATAACGCACTCAAACTTGGGTGAGCAATTTTTACTGCACTCACTTTGACGGTCATCCGGGTACGATAGATCTCGAGGTGTGCAGACGGAATAATATAAAAATCACAGACGGATAGCGACGTAACACTTTCGAGTTTCGGTACACGCCGCCGAGGAACTGTTGCTCAGGTATGTATCAGGTACACGGGGAACCGACGACACGACGGGCTATTTTTATCAGGCAGATGTCGGGTGCCACTGTGCCAGCGATAAAACGTTGATATCGCCTTAATGCGGAACGCACAGCCGAACCGTGGTGGGACGAGCGAACAGTTCCGCAGACGGGAATATTGGGAAGAGTATCAGGTACACGAGTGTATGGACGAGCGAGACGGTCGCCGCGAATTAATTTAAACGCGATGGTGAGCGATGACGACGGAGGCGACAGCGGGACGACGACATGGCACACGGAAACGGACGACACGCCTGTGCGGCCGCGGTAAACAAACTGGCCGTCGCCCGTCGGGCCGCCGTCACCAGTCACCACCACTCGGCACTCACCGCCGCAGAGGCGCGCGCACGCCGTCCGCGTCACCGTCGTAACCGGCACCTGCAGCTGGCGGCAGCGGCGGCCCATGCGTACACGGCGGAGCGGCGTGTGTGTGTGTGTGGATGTCATGGAGGAGAAAAATTATTTCTAACCCTCCCCGCGCGCGCGGACAACTGCCCGTTCGCCGTGGCAACGATATCCCGTCGTCCCTCCGCCCGACAACGCTCGTTACCCCCGACACCGCTCCGCACCGCTCGACAAACCCTTTGTGTGCGGTTTATTTTTATTTCATTTTCTTTACGCACATCTTACGCGAGTCGGAGGCTCGGAGCGGTGCTGCCGCCGAGTTCTTTAGTGGACCCGTTTTCGAAATAATAATAGTTTAATATAATGTTTAAACGATACACACGACTTACGAGAATATTATATACATATATATTGTATACCACATACCGGGTTATAGGTATAATAATAAGTAATATGTATATCATATATTATATACAATAATATATAAACACAGGCGCGGACGAACGGTGAATTGTACGTTGATGGCGTTGGGGTGGGTGGTGGGGGGTGAACGCACTCTATAACTCCCATATAATAGAAACTCTTTTACCTATATATATGCACGGGCATACGGTACCTACCCTTCAACCCGTTTAACCCACCGAAACTCAATAATAATAATGATTTTATTACTTTATATTATATTGTTATATTATGTGAAATGTGTGCACACGATTTCGATGCAACATAACATGATTATTATTGTAATAATATGTCATTATTATGTTATACCGTTCGTCGACCCACCGAAAATATATCAAATTTTAATTTTGTCAACATACATAATATTATAATATAATCTAGACATAAATAGTCATACATAAATTATTATTATAGCCTTAACGTACCTACGCCAAAGATCCTAGATTTGATAATTCTATTATATGATATATAATAGCATCTTACGTCTTAATAATAATATTGTTCTGTGACAATAAGCAGTCGGATGGGGTAGGTGCGCTTATAAGGGCTAATCAGGGGCTGAAACCTTTATGATTTCGGTATGGGCTTAGGTTTCGGTTCTCAAAAGTCCCAAAATTTCGATTTTGGTTCTGGTTTCGGTTTTTAAAAATATCAAATTTCGGTTTCGGTTAATACCAGTTGTAAGTTTTAACCCTTATTATTTGACTTTTTATTTTTATCAATAAAGTACTATAAGAAAAAATTAACATATTAATAACCTCTTTTTAGTGACAGGTATTTTTAATTAAGTGTAACTATTTCAGAATTTAGGTAATATCATAAAAAAATTGAATTATTAAAAATAATAAATAAATCAATTTTAATATTTAAAATAAATAAAAAATAATTATAAAAAAAAAAATAAGAATGAATTTTTGACACACTTGGGTGACCCATATTTCAGTTTGATATAATAATTTATACCTTATAAATAAAAATATAAATTTAAACAATATATACCGCGGTAACGAAGACGGAAGACAGTTCAGTAGAAGGTACAGTCGAAGTGTCGACGAAAAGAGTTAACGATACCCGCATTAGGTTTAGGGTTTTAATATTATCAATGCAGGCATATTAGTAAGGTAACAATTATTATAATTTATAATTTATATGACAACTTACTCTGAATTCTGAAACACTCTAACGTCCAAATTGCTATTATTTTCAGATACTCTACATCAGCTATTGCGAATTGCGATTTGTGATTCAATAATAATATTGATATCGATTATATGGAAATTAGAATTTGGATTTTTGGTACCTATTTCTTTTATGACAATTTTGCTGTACGCTTAATAATATTCTTATTTTTTAGCACTGATAAACTTTTATAGGTCTAAGATTTTATAATTATTTATTTTTACAAATAATTAGTTATTACCTAGTTTACACCATAGATAAAATATCTATTGGATTTTGGAACCGAAAAAAACCGTAAAAACCTCTACATCAAAATATAGGTTTCGGTTTCGGTTTTGGTTCATAAAAAAATGTATTTAAGGGTTCCGGTCTGTTTTCGGTCCCAAGATTTTCAAAATATTTCAATCCAAAACCGGTCAATTTCGGTACGGTTCCAGTCCCTGGGGGCTAATATAATTGCGTATGTGCAAACCTACGATCCAGATATTCCAATACGTGTAACTTCAGTGGTAATCTAATGCGTATTTAGCCGTGTTCTGTGGTTATGGTGAGGGGGAGGACTGACTATTTTAAATGGATCGCACCTCACGATCCTCTGGAAACGAGCGACACGTTTCGTCTGGCCGTCATAATATTATGAGGGTTGTAATATATATTGTCGTAGGCCACTGTGGCTCTGTATAATAATATTTAGGTATCCTTATTATACGCTCCGACTCTCTAGAACACCGTCAACACCCCTGCTGTAATTAATACGCACTAGCAGACGATGACCCAAAAACTTTTTAATTGAGATTCGGACTGACGAGGAGGAAAAGGACTGATGGTAGAATCCACGTTTTCTTATTATTATACTGACTGTCCGACGACGATGGAAATTAATATTATCGTGGACACCGGGTCGCGAATTTATCGTCCAAGCGATATCGTAATAATATAATAAAGTCGGGTTTCAACTATATAGTGTAGATACAAGTCAGTATTATAATATTCAACTTCAAACTTGTGGCTACCGACACAATATATTATCGTCATAATGTTATCTACATATTATTATTAAATAGGTACCTAATTGCTATAATATATTGTATATACTCAACACGACCAAACAGTACACGAGTGTCGAGTACCTACACTATATAATAATATGGTGTTGTAGTGGAAACTTGGCTATAATATAGGGTAGGTATATAACTAGGTAGGTATATCACGACATTTTCTGTTGGTCAGTCTTAAAAGAAAACTGTGCCCGAATTAATTTTCGTGTACTGCGAGTGCATTTTATGCGTAGTGCACTACACATGCGACGAGAAATTCCGTCCAAACGAGTCCAAACAATTATTTATAACTTGTTCTTGGCGACATGACGTACCTACGTGAGCATCGTCACCTCAGGTCTGATGAAACGCGTCTCCCGTTTCCCGAGGATTACACGCCAAGGGCGGTGAGCCGGTGCGTCAAGGTATAATAATAATAATACGTACATCAAGTCACCTTATTTGTTTATTTTACATAAAACCCGTTAATAGAGAACACAATACAGGTATAATATTTGGTCACAGATAATATGCTATTTTCTTATATACATTTAAAACGTTCGTAATTTTTTGTTTATTTAAATTTAAAATAACCTGTGTTGCAGTCGTGGCCATCGGAGGAGAGATGGACGTACATAATATACCTAATATTTATTTTTATAAATATGGATTACAATATTTAAAACGTTCAGAGGTATTAATGTTTCTTGAGTATAAATTGTCGGCAACGATGAGTTTGATATAGTGAAGGATATAGAGTCGGGTCATAATTGAGCGATATTTGGCCAGTGATTCCGGAAACATAGAATTTTGATCTTTCCTGGGTGTATTTCGGAGAAAATATGTTTTAATACTGTTTATAATATTTATTTTTTATGAAAAGATAAAAAATATGTTTTATATTTTTTTTTTAATATACTTTTAAAAGTTGTTTAAAAGTATCTATATTATGATGATTGATTGTACAAAATTAACATGACATTTTAATTTATTCTCGTGAATGATTTTTCAGAATAAATAAAAGATGAATAATTGTATTGACATTTCGTTTATTAGAAGTTTTTTATGAATATTATTATGCTTTACAGATGTACCAAGAGACAATGATTTATTATAATAATATTCCTTATTACATTTAAATTTTAAAATAACAAAATATTAACTAACCTACACCAAAAAATACAGTACATTATACAAAAATATTGTCTAAAAGTTTATACTACAAACTATATATTATAATCTTAATAATTCGATTTCAATGTAAATATTATTATGAAGTTTTGAAACATATTTTTAATTTAAATTGTTACTTGTCTAAGTTATCGACAGTTTATCTTAGAATATCTTAATGCCTACATAATAGTTAAATTAAACTCTCAATATTAATGTAAATACATTTTTACCTATTATCCAGAAAAAGGTAAAAACTATGTGATACATTTTGAAATGCCATGTTTTTACGGTACCTATACGAATAATACTTAGGTATATAAGAAATAAGAATGAATATAATAATATGCAAAATGAATTAATCTAGCTTGGACCTTGGTTTCGTAAACTTTAATAGAATTTAATAACGCGTCAGATTTATCTCCGAAGTTATCTTTAATGAAAATTATAATCAACGTTATACTTATAAAGAGTAATAAGTTAGTTTATAATTTTTAGCAATAAATTGCATAGTGAATGAATTCAAATAAATCGCTGTGAAAAATAAATTTTAATTACCTAGTTGCAAAATATTTGAAAAAATATATAAAAATAATAAAAATAACTTTCAGTACATACCCATCATAGGTATCATTGTATCAAACCATATATTATAGACTAAACCAGTTAAGTATATTAAAGTAAAGTTGAAACTTTATCAATCCAAAAATATAATTAGGTAAGTTTACGTTTACTGAAGTATTGCATGTATACATCTAATACCAAATCATAAACATCCAACAGGTATTGCCAACTGCCGTATTGGTTAGTCTCAAAGGACCATCTCATTGATTTGTAAATATTTTAGAGTGTATTGGCCTTCTTACGACTAACAAATGAATATTATGTTTTATGTATATGTATATATATACGCCTTATACAGACATATAGTCATAATATTAGAGGTAATAAATTATGATTCGAAGACAGCTGTTTTCAAAGAGTTTTATTGTATTTTGAATAACATAATATAACCTACTAAAATTAAATTATTATACTCGGATGTATGAGGTACATGATTTAAAATTTAAAAATAAATATTTATTTACATTTAATATTTGTCAACATTGTGGGAAACTTAATAAACGTCAAAATACGAACTATGAAGCAATGAAATATGAATAACAGCTGATAATAATACACTGATCACTTAAAAATATAATATTCCTAAGTTTGTATAGCAAAAACAAAAAAAATATTAAATGATTCAACATTTAAATTAAGAATAATAATGAGTTTTACTAAAGCATCTGAAAATGAATTTTCCAAACTACAAACATCAAATAATTACAAATATAAACCTATACAGGCGCGGATCTAGAAATGAAAAAAGGGAGGGGGTCTAGACAAACAAATGTACTTAAAGTACATAAAAGCATGAGCATTTAGTTAAAGTTTTGAAATATTTTAAGTACCGAAGTCCTAGTCTAAGGGAGGGCCTGGGGGATAGCCCCGGGGGATAGCCCCGGGGGATAGCCCCGGGGGATAGCCCTTGTATCCGAGCCTGAACCTATACCTACGTATTATTAATTTAATATGAAATTCACTAAGAGTTTTGATAGTTTACTCATATTAATTTAACACTTATTTAACTTAAAAATGAAATTAAACAAACAGTGATTATTACTTCTTAAGTTTGTTTTTTTTTATGATTTATTAGGTAAGTAGATAATATTCTACATTTATATACTAATATTAATATTTATTTTTTTATAATTATTTATTTATATTTTAAAATGCATCAACATATTTCATGTTACTACAAGTTATAATAGGTACTAATATAAATGTTATGTATTATGATTTACGATTTATGATACATAATTTAAATTTGGATTGGTTTTATACTTTTATCATACACATACCGATTACCATCTACCATTCATTTCTACAAATTCCTAAATTAGATATTTTACTTTCTTTTTTTTGTTGTCTGCGTTTTTCTTTTGTAAATATTATTACTGTCCAAAATTATTACTAAAGTTCCTTCGTAATTAATTTTACAAGTCTAAAACATTATTATCGATGTACCTATCCATATATTTATATTTTTTATTGTAAATTATAATCCGTACAATGTACATTTGGTCATAATATTACAAAATATATTACCTACCTGTTTTAATATAATGATTTTTAAATAAACAATATTAATATCTATATTTTGTCTATATACCGTGCACACTGCATGATACTAAAGTTAAGCCGTTTGATTTTTTATCAATAATAAACCTAATGAAAAAAAAATAGTTTTGGACCAGCTATACTTGAAATTGTTTTACCTGGTAAACGTGATTTCATATTTTGTTCTCATTATCAAAAACAATTTCTAGCTGCAATTTTTTTATTGTCGTGTTTGAATACATCTTACTGTAAGCATTATATAGATAACAGTAATAATATTAAATAACAGTATATTACATGAAAAGCGTGATTTATGGAGCCTAGAGCCTACGAGCCACTATATATGCCATATGGGCAGATCTAAATTCTAAATATCTATCGAACAAAATGCCCATATTGTCAGTTTTATTTTGTTATTTTATTTTTATTCAAGTTGTATTAAAAATTAAAATTGTATATTATTTTAGTTGAGAAATTGCATTAAGAATTAATAAATATTACCTAATTAGTAATTACTAATAAATTATATTATTTATAATATAATTTAAAAACAAATTACCTATTTTTTATCTACATAAATGTATGTGTATTTTTATCTTTATATCTAGATAAAAAAAAATGATGTTATGTTTTATCTTATCTAGATAAATTTTGAATGAATTATCTGTTATCTTATCCAGATTATTTTTTGGTTATCTTTTCCCAACACTGCTTACAGACGGATTTCGCCGAGAACAGCGTATACTATTGACCAAGGACCTATATGTAAACTAAAATATACTATACACAGAAAATTGCAAAATAATTTTGGAATGTGATTAAATTAAATTGTAGTGTTGCTGTAAACGACGCAAATCAAATAAATTATACAAACTAAATGTAAATTGCACGCTCTAGAGACATAAGTTAAACTATATGTCTATAATCTATATACCTAATCAATAAGTACCTACTATTAGGTAGGTGGATCATAGGATATAACTGATACCTACCTACACAAAATGCTTTAATATCAAATTCTAAGAAATGTTGACAGTTTTTTAGAATGTAAACACACTATCAACTTTATTCCAAAATCTATGACATAATTTAAGCTCTGCAGTCCGTTCCGGTCTGTGTTGACCAGAATGGTTTTATAAGTGGTAAATTAATGGTGAAAAATCAATTAGTTTTCAAATAATTAACAAATAAATAAGTCTTCATTATCATGCATTCATGCGTGTTTATGATATCAGTGATTTAGTTGTAATATTTAATTCTACTCCTTCTTTCAAAAACGCTTATTACACATACCTAATTAACAAAATATAACTTCTAAGATATTAGGCTTAATTATTAGGAACTGTAAATACTTCTCTAATCCTGTTGTTTTAAAAACATTATTTACTTCTCTAGTCCGAGTAAAATTAAAATACAATTCTGTTGTTTGGTCCCCATATTTAAAATATCAAATTCATTGTTAATATTCAAAATCGTTTCCTTCGCTTTATGGTCCTAATGTTTAAGATTACTCGTGTGCTACATTATAGCCATCAGCCATTATTAAGATTATTGTTGGTTTTAGATTTAACCAGAAAGAAGGAAATTAAATTATGTACAATTTGTATTTAAAATTTTAAATGGTGAAGTAAATTGATAGTCTTGAAATATTAAGTTTTTTAAATTGTAATGTCCCCAATGTAGAACAAGTCTATTAATCTTTTTTTTATGTATTTTTACTTAAAGGAAACTGTAGTACTTTAGCTTCTTTTATTAATCATTACCTCGATAACGAAATAAAAATTGAATTATTTAACTTTACTTCCGTTGATTCTTTTAGTAATTGTATGAATAGAATTGTTGATATTTAAATTATTTTGTACCTTGTATTAAATTAGTAATTACTGTTAATGTTTGTACTATCAAATGTATTCGATATTATGATTCGTTGAAATTTAAATAAATTAATCTATTAATAATCACGACAATACTAAAAAACCATAATTTATTTAAAAATTTAAATATCAATATTGCTGTAACAAACCTCATTCTTGACACCGGCAGTCGGTTATTTTTATAAATAAATTAAATCCCATTCCATTCAGATTTTGTATTTTTTTTTTTTTATCACACCTACTAAACTAGTTTTGACTACGTTCATATTATATACAGTTACGCCCGAGTTTTCACGCCGTATTATTTTCTTAATAATTTATTAGTTCTTGATTAGTATACTACACCACCACACAAGGTAGACAACACGTGTTTACAGCGTACAACTCTAATACTTCAGGATTTTTTTGCTGATGGATCAATTAATCGCACTCTTAAATATTTTTACAGCCATTTATAGTATTCACGGGTACAATTATTATTATTATTTTTGTTTGAAAAATACAAATATATGAATAAAAAAATATAGATATTCATTATTCATAAAAGATTTATGTTGAAAATGTAATTAAACTATACATTCATCTTAATAAAAAAACTAGCTCACTTTGAAAAACCAACTCGCCAAGCCATGCATCTGTGAAGTTTTTAAAAATGTACGATAAATAGCTTGCTGATTTTATTCAAGGGCGGAAAGTAAGTACATAATAATTTCAAATTAAAATATTTAAAAATGTTAAATATAGGTATTGCAATAAGTTTACACAAATGTATTATTTATTACTGTATATTTAGACATCTACGAGTTTTTCAAATTTTTCGAAGAACACTGAAAATTCTTTTGCCACTAACAGTCTAATTCGGACGTAGGACTGGGTGGCGACCTTTTTGGTGGTCAAGATCGGAAGTCTTGCAGAGCACATTTTCTATGGAAGTAATATTTTCGGACTTGTGATTTTTGATGTGAAAACATCTTATACGGCGTTCAGATGTTTCCGCTTGGGCATTGAACATTTTCGAGCGTTATCTTATTTGCTTAATGCTCGATACTTATTATACTATTAAAAGGAAAGGTGATTTTTATCACAATTCACAGTTATATCTAAAGTTCTACTGGACCGATTTGCATAGTTTTTATTTTAAACGCGAGTACATGACGAGCCATATTAGCCATCTAATGAGAAAAGTTCAAAAATTTAGTTGATTAAATAGTTATTAGAAATATTAAATTTTCCATGTATACGATATCGGTTCGGTATCAAACACGGTTGTCAGTATATAACCGTGGTATCAAGACTGCGGCGTGGCGGGGGGCATGAAACAGCGGCATGGATGAGGTAGATTGGTCGACCACGTATTACAGTATATTACCTAGTGATGTGGATTTTACGTAAAAAAATTTTTTGGTAATTTACCGTGTAAATTTACTGGTAAATTTACCAAATTTACGGTAAAATTGGTAAATTTTTTTTAAAATTCAAATTATAGCGTACCTGTTGAATTTGTTCACAATATAATGTAAAGAAGGCAAGATAAATATAAAATAAAGTATTAGTATTTAATCCATTTATTAATAATAACAATTAATAATTATTAATTTATCATAGTAAAATATAAAATAAAAATAATTTTAATCTGTTTCAAAAAAAAATAAAAAACAACTTATAGTATAATGAAAACAGCATGTGTAAGTTAACTATACCTATCACATATGTATTAATAAGGGCCTCGCCACATTGCGGTATTTTCGCCGTCAGGTCCGGGCGGTTTTACCGTCGCGGCAATAAAACGTTCGCGCCATCGCGCCAAACTAGAACGGTTTTACCGTTCGCGCCATTGAGCCAAATTAGAACTTAGGTTAGAACTTAGGAAGACTATACTCCATTCCCATACACATGTTGGTGACGATAGAACGTTTTTCACTTAATCATAGTGTTTTATTACTTAAAAAACAGTACCAGTAACCGCGTACACCATTACACAATAATTCGTATCACGTAACTGTCGTTATCATTTTATAAAAATCCTAATTAGTAATTTGTATTATAATCCTAATATCTTGATAAAAAATACAAAGACGTACAAATAAAGTGGTCACTCAACTGTTTGAGTGGTAAAAAAAATGTAAATTGTAAATTGTTTTTTGTAAATTTACGGTAAATTTACTTTACCGGTAAAATTTTACATGGTAAATTTACGAGACTCACATCACTAATATTACCGCATATTAGTATATTACATATTATTATATTATGTACCTTTTTTTTTTTTTAAGAAAAAAAAAAAAAACAGGAACGGGTGGGAACTGTTTAGCACAATACTGCCACAATTATATTATGCACTACCTTATGTAATATTATTATATTATATCATGTACCTAGGTTAAATGTACTTACGTTAAACATGAGTGAACAAAATTGATAGTGTGTTAACCATGGACGATGATAAAAGTGATAAATAAATAAAAGTTTTTGCGGCTAAGCTCATATATATGTTTTCACATCTTCCGATGGTCGCCTGTGACACTTTCTGTTTTATGTTTTTGAATTATAGTCAAATATGACGTGGTTTTTACGGGAATATGACGGAACTGTTGACGGCTAGTGCGTGATGATGATGCGCTAGTTCTGAAGACAAGACCTTATCGTGACAAAGACGTCAACAACGCAGATCAAAAACACCGAGGGAGCGAAATCAGCTATATAATATTTGCTCTTGCGTAAGTATCGACCGGCGAGATTACCGCTGGACCGCGGTAACTGGAGATAACCAGCGGACCTCCACGCGATCCTGATACTTAACGCGGTTTTGGTCCTAGCACCCAGACTCTGTCCCGACTGCATCCTCCTTTGCAGTGCCAAGAAGTCGAAAACTGGAGTACGAAATCTTAACGCCGACCGATAAGAACATATTATTATATTGTGTAACTGGCTAGAATAATAACAACTCGGCCCCCGCGTCGTCTGGAAAATATTTGTATTTTTTGCTGACAGCTTATTAGGACGATATTGTAATTTTGCATACATTATATTTTGCAATTCCGAGTCGAAACCATACACACAATTTTCAAGATGTACAGAGAATATGAAGATCAAATCCTTAGGGACTATTTTGAAGTATTTATCATGGACGTAGTCAATGCTCTAATAAACTAAAGTGAACGCCGGTACACAGACAATTTTTACAATTTTTACCAACCGATTCCTGAAGATATGTACAACGAAAACGAGGCGTTCGACAAAGGAATGGGTGACTTTGTGGTCTTGATGTTCGGAGCTGCCGTCATCACTCCAGACGAGACTTTGCAAGTGTTGCCCTATAGAATGCCCTAATCACAACGTGGAAAGGCTGCACCCCAGGAGATCGGAGACGGAGTAAGTACCAAAGACTTCTCGGTGGACATCGGGATGCGGACTGCCGTGGCCGACACTTCGGCGAATAACGGGGCAACGGGATGTCGGTACTGGAGATCTATTGTTACGGAGGCCCATCAGGAAACAGATGCGTCTTCATGTCATGGACGGACGTGGCTCCACTACGTATCCACGCCGTGGATGGGCATGAAACAGGCCGGGCTCCTGTTTTTCTGCTGGGGCCGCAGATGTGAATAACAGCCAACAGACTCCCGGACTTGCACCTCGGCCGAAGAACACCAGCCTTGACGGTGGTGACACGGGGAGTGGTACGTGAAAGAGAGACGGGTGGAGGCGGAGACTCCTGACCTCGACGGGTGATCGATGGAGCTATACGTTTGTGCTAGGAACACGGACTGACACACCGACCCACGGAAACTATTCCAACATTTCAGGGTGTCCGGAGGTGAGTGACTTCTCGGCGTGGCAACGGCCGAGAGTCGTGTTGCCAGGGCGGAAACCGTGGAGAGTAATCCCGCCGACCGAGTCTGCATGTCTGGACGAAAACTGCGACGTGCAAAGCAGGATCGCGGTGCCCGACGTGTCCGTGCGCTCGCTGATCCGCCAGCCGATGGTCTCGAGTGTCAGCAACCACCGCGAGCTCTCAATGCCACCGACCGCGATCTCGTCGTTCCGAGGGAGTAACCTGCAGAGAACGTATAAGGAGACTTACCATCCGGGTACAACGTGCACTTTCAAGTACCACTCCCCGTGTCACCGATGTCTCGTCTGGTGTTCTTCGGCCGAGGCGCAAGTCCGGGAGTCTTCTGGCCGTTATTCACATCAGTGGCCGCAGCAGTGAAACAGGCGCCCGGCCTGTTTAATACCCATCCAAGCGGTGGATATGCGTCTCTCTGCTGCTAGGCCTTTGGAACAATGGACAAGGTCTCCCGCTCTTCGCCGACGTGTCGTCCTCGGCAGTCCTCATCCCGGTGTTCACCGAGAAGTCTTAGGTCCTTACTCCGTCTCAGTTTCCGATCTCCTGGGGTGCAGCTTGTCCACACTGCGATCCGGACATTCCGCAGTAGGGCTGCAACTGCGAAGTCTCGTCTGGAGCAATAACGGCAGCGCCGACTATCAACACCACAAAGTCGCCCATTCCTGTTTCTGTTGAACGCCTCTCGTCTTCATTGTATATATCTTCGGGTATGTGTTGGTAATTTTCTGGTAATTGGCTTTCACTTTTGTTTATTAGAGCGTTGACCACGTCCGTTACAGATACTTGAAAATAGTCCCTAAGGATTTGAACGTCATATTATCTGTACATTGTAAAAACTGTGCGTATGGTTTCGACTCGGAATTGTAAAATATAATGTACGCAAAATAATTACAATATCGTGCTAAGCTGTCACCGAAAAATACAAATATTTCCCAGACGACAGGTGCTTTTTCTTTCAGAACAAAAAATGTGGTCGAAAATTTCGCAGAACAGACAAATTACATATTCTACATGCTTTGGTGGTAATGGTTTTACAAGAAATTCAGACTGGAGAAAAATTACGACAATTTATTCCATCCATATAGATTATAAAATAATAGTCACACAAAATAAGTCGAATATAAAGACAAAAAAATACGGATAAATCACTTTGCCTTAGGTATAGCATGTGTCGAGTGTAGGTCCCTTATGTGAGTGTAGATGTACGCGTGCTGTAATAGTAATACAGTAATGCATATTATAATATGTACAGTTATAATTATTATATTATTAGCTGTTATAACTGATAAGTTAATTCCAGTCCGGCGTACGATAGAACTTTGTGAATATGTTTGTGCTATAAATTGCTTAAAATTAATCTAGATATTTTGAAAATTACATTGTGTATAGTAAATAATAATATACACAGTTAAAAAAAGTTTCAAGTCTCTGCAAGTAATATTTTTCGTATTATTATAAAATAACAAAAATTGTTTGAAGAAAAATCGTTACAAATATTGTTGTAAATATTTCAACTGTTCATAAAAAATGCATAAAACTATAAACTTTTATTTTAATGTTCAGTAAAAAAAATTGTGAACTTATGACTACTATTCTTGTAAATATTTCATTTTGTACCTTAGGTATTTAAATAAAAAAATTATGAATTTATAATTACAAAATAATTAACATATATTGGTGATTTTGACAAACGTAGTAAAAAGTTAAAATACTGATGAAAAAAAAATGTCACTAAGTATTTTAAATGTTTTATAATTGGTGCCAGAACCAATTATAAGGATCATTGTATTAAACTTTCAAGCTTTATTACATTCAAACAAAGATTCTATCAAACATAAAACGAAAAAAATGTAGAAAACTTAAAATATCTGTAAATAGATAAAAAGATAAAACTTACTTTGAAATGTGTACATTATCATAAAATGTTAATTAAACTTTTTTTTTAGAAATTAAAGTCACTACAGGCTACAATTATTATCCATTTTTGAGTTACAACTAAAAAAAAGATTTTGACGAAATCTTGTTTTGCGTATTAATATTCACGTTTGTCCTAAATTTTTCTTTGTTTTTCACGATTATTTAAAAATGTTCTGGGAATTTTTTATTTTTGATACCCTTTCTGAATCAGATTTAATACTAGAAACCACTCTCAAAGTTTAAGTTTGAAGTGTTTTTAATGATCCAAAGGGTTGTGAAGGACAAAAAAAAATACTCATCTTTGTAAAATCAATACATCCATCACTCCGCTCAGAATCTAAAATAACTTCCACTATAATGGCTTACGAGAAATATTTAAAATATATAAATTCTGATGATTATAAATGTTAAAAATGGGACATCAGTATATTTAGGATAAATCTTTAAAATTTGAGATTGGTTTTTAATATTTTAATATTTCTGTACCATACATATATGAAAACGTAAAAAACGTAAAAAATATTGAAAATATGAAATTCGTTTTTTTTTCGAAAATATTACTCTAATATTATAATAATTTATTTAGGCTTAACTATAAAGATTAATAAACTCGGTACCTAATGTTGTACGTATTTCAGGTGACCCTATTCTGATTCCAATTGTTTCATTTCAAATCTGTGGCTCAGTTGGATCGCGAAAATTATAAACAGTTCTCAATATTATTAGGTTGTAGCCGTTGGGTTGAATCTTAAATGTGGTTCTGTTCTTTTAGTGGACATAGAAGCCAGTTGCAATATTTACGAGCATATTAAAATACAGTCTTATGCTATTTAGTTCTGATCGGTGCAACTCTTATGATTTAACACGCTCTGCTATATTATATCTACTATAAATAAAACAAGTGCGTACTCCTCAAAATATAATCCCTAGATATATTCTAAAATGTACTTCTTGATATAAGGAATTTGTATTTCTTTTTCATTCTATCGAAAAGGCTTTGATTCTATGTAATCTTACGGTCTCCACATACTTATTCTGTTCACTCGATTGGAACGCGTCCTACTCTGGGATGATAAGACGTGTATAGAATACGTTGGGGAGTCAAACAATGTCAAGAACTGTGTATATATTATGTAGATAACTGTATTATAAGATATATATTTTCTTCTGTTTTCAGCCCGACAAATGCAAAGTTCATAGTTAATGTATGGACATTATAATATATTATTATACCTATATAATACAACTTTAAATACCTAAGTGCCTAACTCAGAATGTTCTATTACTGTTAACAGTGAGTCGCCATTCTCAATTTATCCTATAGTGATTATTATGCAGGCATCACACAAAGGAAAAGAAATTAGTTGATACTCATACAAAACTATAAATATGTTTTTGTAACATAAGTTGACGTTTGAAATATTACTCGAGAAACAGCTGCATTTTCTAATAGCGTTGTTAAAGTGTAACCCATTTGTACTTTACCATATTATGAATATATGATTATAATCATGAACAAATTATCATAAATTTCATAAAGTTTATATTATTTTCAAATATTTTAAGACTAATTTTGAATTCAATAGAAACGGGTTTTATACTTTTATATGATATAATTAAAACGTAGGTACCTATAGGTACGATTTTGGTTGACAACAATAATATATACCTAGTAGAACACTGTTTAACAAAATGTTGTCATTTTATATTTATATTTTATAATATTATACGTTAGAAAGAGTTGGGTTAAAAGAGCGTACCGGCTATTTTAACAGTTTTTACGTCAACCATAATATATTATATGCACGTAAGTAGTCAAAGTTTATTCTGAAAGAAAATCTATTCCCCAATGCCTGTACCTAATATATTTAATTCTCAGAATTTAGAACATGCGATTCGCACAAGATTCTCTCAAATCTCAAACCAAAATAATATTTCAGTAGTTTATGAAAATACAATTTTGAGAGAATATTACAAAACTTTAATGATGAATACTATTTATCATACTTATGATGAATCATAGTAATCTATTATTCCAATTAAAACATAGTAGTTCGTTTATCTGATTAATATAATAATGATAATTAATTAACTTGGTGTGATATTTAAAAAAAAAATAACTACTGATCGAACTTATTATAAGATAATGTTACTATCTAATGAGTATAATAACTAGTATAAACTACATATAAAAGCCAATAGGATTATTAATGCTAAAAGAAAAACAAAATTACTATAGAACGGAACTAATTGCTTAGCAGTATAATATTATACATTTATTTATTTCGCTGTAATAATATGTTTAATTTTGTGTACCTAATTATCTTTTAAATGTTAAATTACGTCTTATTAGTTATCGCCCATCGATAATAATATATTAATATTTCGCTTATACCTTTTGATAGCTATACTTAATCTATATTTATAAAAATGTAACAAAAACAGGTTTTTAATTTAAAAATAAAAAACCATATAAAATAGTAAAGTTGATCTTAATATTTTTATTCGAATCATAATTATTAATTATCTATACATTTATACAATTGTAGTTTGTACATACTATAAAGTATAATGGTTTGAAATATCATGTCATTCTAAACGACATTTAAAACTTATAACGTTTGTAACAAATAATAATAATAATAGATAATGAATTCTTTAGTTATTGCATTTATTAACAAATATAAATAAAACACTTTGATAATAATTAAACTCTATTATTCAGAATAATAAATTAGTAAACCAAAGACTTGGATGTGTTATAATAATATATAGAAATATGATACCTATAGGTATGATTCTACAAACAAAAGAGTTTAATTAAATATTAAAATAAAGCATCATCACAATAAATTAGTGTGGTATATGGCCATATGGGTATTGTAGCTATAAACACATACTCGACACTCGTATATATATATAACACAGTATATTATAATTTGTATTAAACGCTGTATATTATTATGTTTATATTAGGTATGTATATTATATTGTGTTAGGCAACTTATTTAAACATAAATAATATATGATAATATTATATTTGATAGCGTTGATTCAAACAATTAAAAAAAAACAACATAAAACTGAATGATATCTATTTGTTTAAATTTGGGATACATTATATTGTGAATGCAATTTTTTTTTTTAGTTTTCTGGATTGATTAAGGGCCTTTGTTCTAATTAAAATTTTATGTTTCATCGGAATATTATAATATAAAGACATAATGTGATATGTTTAATCATAAGCACGTCTAATAAATACTCATCAATGTTATCAAGTTCAAGTATCAACTCTATTATGATGACGTATACCTAAAAATCCAATGTGTTTTTATCTTGACGTTTTGCGAGATGCTAATACCTTTCTCTGTTATTTTAATGCTAACTATGCGTGATATAAACAACAATCGGTAGCTTAGTGAAAGGTACTTACTGCGAGAACTTCCTATCCAATGCCAATGTTACGGTAAGTAAACATTCATTATGCGGGTCAAACCCTTTTAGGGCTGCTGTGATACTGATATACCCAATCCTAAAACCCTGGTGTAGAAATAAGGGACCAAAACTTCATACGTTTTACAACTTTCAAAATTAAATAACCACAAATTAGCAACTGATTATTACACTACCGCTGACACGTTGTTAACTCGATTAAAATGAATCAGTATAATTGTAGTCACTAGGTATCTAGATAGTTCAACTAGATTATTTTAATACGAATAAAATGGGAATAGGTCTGTCAAGATATTTTGTTAGAACTCCTAGAATACATTATTAACAATCAGATGAAAATCGCTTATGATAGTGCCACTGCGTATCGACTTAATCTCATATTATAATATATCATTTATATCAATTGTAGGTAACTTTATACATTATATACGTATTTAGGTTAGTTAACATTTTTCCTGAACAAGAGTTGACTCGTTGGCTAGAAATATTTAACAGATGATCAGTAAACATCATGTCGTATACTGGTGTACTACTCACTACTCACTAGGACTATATTATAGTATTCAAATGGTACATAATAATATCCTCAATATATTTTACGAAACGTTGCACAATTATCACTTCTGTTGTGTGCACTTTCGCCCCTCGAGTTTGTCTAACAATTCGTAGTGTCGGGTAAAAATGGTCGTCGATCGAATTCAATGTTTGGAAGTGGACATTTTTGTGGGTCCTTCAAAAGAATCATTTCGATTCGCTTGGACAAATCTATTCGAAAAACCTAAAAGCCATACGTTTTAAGCATTTCTAAAGAGACGTCTTGTAACATTTCGGTTTTTTTTTGTTAAGCATATATAAAGGTTTCGTCACTACCCTTTACGCATATACCTACACACATAGTACATAGGAACTATAAAGTAACACTCAATTTTATAGGATTATTCGTAGTGCTAAATTTAGTGGAAAACAAAGTTAAACATATGTGATACTGCAATTGGATTAGCCACGACAGTCTTTAAATTTATTACACTATTGAAATCAATAAAAAACGCATTATAAGTGTATTAGATAAATTGATATGTACAAATGAAAAACGAATCCGAGCAAAGTTTGGTTTCCCTAAATCATGTAAAGATTTTATTAAAAATTGGGGTTTGCTTACATTTATTTATCAATAATTGTATATTTTAGGATTTTCTTTAAGATTACTTCAGAGAATTACGAAAAATTATCATCTAAAAACCACCCGGCACCCGCGTTTCTATTTCTAACCAACAGATTCACTACCCGAGACATTTTGAATTTTCTTACTATTACGAAAAAAAAACTATTGCAGTAGTAAAACAAAATGCTCATTCGGTCGTTCAGACTCCAAGTCTAATTGAAAATATTTAGAATATAATAATATAGCCCACAAATCTCTATATACTTATTGTTTATTTATAAATGTATTTATTTTGAATAGGAACAGTGTATGAACAGTGCATCATTACCTGTAAGTGCATAGTTTTCAGGACACCGTAATTTTTACATAGGTAATTTATATTTTATGTGTTATTGCAGCCGGATTATCCACCAAGCCGGATCATAACCGAATCATATTTGTTGAGAACTGTTTTAGAAATTTGGAAAGTTTCCGGGAGCCATCAAAATTTAACGCGCATGTTTGTTCAAAGAAAGTTCAAAGAAAATCAAAAGATTAAATCAAAACCTAATTAAAATCAGCCGTCAAAATAAAATATTTAAACTTCTTATTTTGTCTGTGACCTGTGGGCCAGATGAAGTTCGTCCACTGGCCGAATGTGATTTGATTAACTCTGTGCTATTGGTGACATATTTGTATTTTAGGTTCTGAACAAAGCTAGGGATTTATTGCAAAAATACTATATTATGCTTTTAATATTTTTTCAATACCTAGTTATAATTATTAAATTTTGTTGTTCCTAAGCAATATTCTTTTTTTACATAATACAATTTTTACTCCTTGGAGAAATGTTAGCAAGGCGTGATGCTGTTTAAACCAGGCTCCGTTTGAGGATGTTTTTACTTTGTAAAAAATGAAGATTTTGCTTACGTTTTTGATTATTGCTTTCAAATGTACCAATTATGATGCATTTTGGCGATCGTAACAACATTATACAGACCATCGCCAATTTTGTTTATATATCTGATCAGGTTTTTTTGTTATTTGGTTATTTGGTTTAGGCTGTTTAGGCGATAGACTATTTTGTAATTACTTCTTGTACCTATTAGGTACTATGTACCTAGCTAACTAAAATTGTAGTTATTACGTATAGATAAATAAATGTTAGATGTTTGATTTAATATATATAATAATTTATAATATAGAATATTATAGTTTAAATGATACATTTTTATAAAACCTAATATTATATTTTATAATAATTAATAATACTTAATAGTTAATATATTTTACACCAGGCGTAACTTGAGCCGCGCACAGATAATTAAAAACATAAGCATGCATGTATAAAGATAACAATATGACACTTTTTATTTAGATAATACATAGATATAATTTCTAATAATTATATAATAATGTATATTATATGAAAAAATGTATATTAACACGTCATATTAATTCCATTTAATAACTGTATTAATGTTATAAATATTTTATTAAAATCTTCTATCTAAATAATGCTCAATACTGACAATACTAGTCACTGAACTTAGGTTACAACTAGGTATAAAATATTTTATTATTTGTTTTAAATTTTAACGAAATATATTGTGTCAGTTTGTATTCTGTAGTTTTATTTTATCCATCAAATTTCCCAACATTCAAAGGGAACTGGAATTGTTTTTTCAGTAAAATATTTTATCGTTACATTTGGCCTACGGGACTACCTGACCGCTATTAATTTTCGTTTTCTCATATTATACAGACTCCTGCGAGGATGGGCCTAAAGACAAACATGATGTCATTAGACATGCTTATACATGAAGGGATATTTTCCCCTATAACGAACACCCAATTTGTTATACATTTTTGTGTAAAAGGTAACAATAATGCTCATTGCTCGTACACTATTGTTCTTGATGTGGACAATAATAAAATACCATTGTAATATATAATACCTAAGTGTACGAGTGCGTGTATATATTATGTGAGCGTAGGTATCCAAATGAAAATAAACGATTACCCTACATTATAATTGCTGTAATTATCACAATTGTAATATTCCAGTATATATGTATATTTTTTTTAACTAATTGCTATTTCAGAGAAATTCAACCTTTAAAAAAGTACACATTTTAACTTTACCACGAATTAAAAAATATATCGAGGCAGACAGGTACATATAATTAAATATGAAATTTCAGAGTTGTATTGGTTATTTTTATTCATATTTTATTGTTCATTTTAATTTAAATATTAATACGTTGATAATACACAATCAGAGTTTCAACATTTGTTGCTAACATTTTGGCTCTAATATATCCTCACTTTAAGCAATCTCTTATTTTTGTAATATGTCTAATATTAATTTGATTATTTATTTATATAAATTACTTTTTAACAGCACGTATTTTATTAATTGTAAGTGTCTTTCAAAATCAACATAAATCAATTTTACCAATATTTTTTCATTTAATTCAAATTTCTAATGTACTGCGTATACTTACTTTAATAAATCGTAATTAATACTAAATACCTAATAATAATAAGTAGGTATAGTGTTTAAACATCATACTCATAGTTAAAACGATATAGGTATACTTAGCTTACTTTTAACATTTAAAATAGTTATGCTGTTTTATAAGCCTTATAAAATACAGTATTGTGAATATACATTTCGATATTTCGAGTAGCTAACTATATATAATTTTCAATATATAGATGCATAACATACTATACACTCATTTTAAATATTTACCTTTTTTACTCGGTTAATCGGCAACAAAATAATACTATTTACTCGCGGTGTAATAGGTTTGATTTCGTTTCACTGCCTCTAAAAAAATAAGTGTAGTGATCTCCACCGACGGTAGTAGCGTTATCGAAATCAACGGATTGACCATAAGTCCATAGCGCACCCCCACATTTGGTCGGGTTCGACGAACGCACGTTTAAACTTTTCTGACATACGGTAAATACGAAATTTCGACTGCTGCAGGCACCCGCACGACTTACTGCGACACGAAAATTTCGGCGTGCATCGATATCGCGTCAGCCCGGAGTCGGGTGCAGTGTTACGGAGTAAAGAGAATTCCAACGGCGTGTGCAAGACGGAATTTTTTTCCGACAGCAATTTTATATAAATTCCACGGCACGCGAACGGTATGCGTAGTCGACGGACGCACGGATCGAGCCGGACTGCCGACCGGCGAGTGTATAACTACGCAGTCGGATCACGCGGTACCGCACAGCGCCGGCGCCGGAACTTGGACACCGCACGCTATGTTATACAGTATGTTCCGGGTGTCGTTGTTCGGGTGTTTGGCCCGAATATTATACGTCTTCGTCTATATAAGAGCACAGACCACATACCGGGTTAGGTTATACACCGCGCGAAACGCTCACGAAATATTATTATAATTGTACCGATAATCTAAATCCAACGACCTGCAGTTTAAATCACATACGCGTTTGTCAAGACGTTAATATACATACGCACCTATATTACTGTTACCGTGGTAAAATAATAATAATATGTCCGACATACATAATGCATGTTATATGAACTGTCAATATTGCCATTCGGTATTCATTATACATTCGCACATGGCACTAAATTATAAAATTGAATTACAAATCGACTAGTAAATCATAATTCATAATAATATTATAGCCGGTAGTGTTACGGAGTAACGATAATACATTGTAATCTTGTACCGGGGCGTATACAAGGAGGGATGTGGGTGGTTAAAAAATTAGTTCAAGTTAAACTTACCGTGTTACCTGCATACTATAGTAATACTCAAAAATA
>CARXXK010000001.1:24605861-24645014 GCA_949089665.1 Macrosiphum euphorbiae
TAAAATTTGTCATTAGAGTATTAAAAATAATTATTGCGTTACTCAATGTGAGACAACAATCGTTAACAGGTCTGTTTTGGAATATTAAAAAGACAAGTTCATGGGAGAGAAATATTATAAAAAGTAGTAGTACACTCTAAAAAATGTATTTTATACGTATATGCACACTGTAAGCCAATTGACAATGTAGATGAAAAAAGATATAAGTGCACAGTCGTCGTGAAACTTGTTAGAGCCCTATTAAACGTGTATAAGAGATACACATTTTTTTATGAAAACCTAAAATATTAGTAACGAGTGCATCCATTATAATAAGAATGTAAATTCTATTGTTATAAAAGTTTAATCCCCTTGCAATATTGCGGGGTACTTAGAACATCATTCCAAACTCAATTATAAAAAAAACCAAAAGTTGTTTCTAAAAACCTGTAAGTTAACATTTTTAACTACCTAGTTGGTCATTATAAATTTTTATTGTGATTGTTGAAATCGAAATATAACACAAAATTTATAGAAATAGTGAGACGACTCATCATAAATAATACACATTTAATTTCAACAACTAATAAACATTAAATGAATAAGCAAATTAGAACATTATACATACGTACCAATAATTATAAATTTCTAACTATACATCAATTGTGAGGGAGGTGGGAATGGCTTGGGGGAATCACTCCGACGAGCGGCCTTAGTCCCCCTCCTAAAGTATACCATGATTATTTCTTTAGATGTGCTAAATTTTCAAAGCGAATTTCGTATTAAAAAATGACATTATGTACCTACTTATTATTTGTATACACCATACAACTATATTCTATGCATGCCTTACTCCATTTTATACCAATATGTAATTTATTACATCTAACATTTATTTAATACCGATATGCAATTTATGCATCTCGAGGGATCCAATCCTGCTTAGGTAAATAGTAAATACTGACATACCTACGGCGCGGGCGCATTATATTGGTTGTATACGTGTCGTTTATAAAACATAACTGTATAACATAATAAATATCTACAGAACTATTATTTATATTTTATTATAATGTATCATGTGCATAAGGTGTAACGCGAAATTATAATAATGCACAGAGTCGTCATCATTGACGACAAATCAAGTCGCTGGCGACCGGTTTTGGTATAGGAGTGCAAAGGAATTTAGCCCTCTGGAAATTTCACCATAATATATTTTCATAAGCCTACGAACCACGGCTATGAAACCCTGCATAATAGTTGTTATGAAATAGGTAAGGAAAATAAACGGAACAACAATAGCCGGTGCAGTTTTAACGACAGCAGTTATTATTAATAATTAATAACCAATCGCGTTGTTCGCGTCGAGAATGACACAATATTCCTCGTCCCGGAGGTCCTAAAAAATAAAAAATGTACACTTATATATATATTGTACGAAAAAAACCATAGGCTGGCTGTCGAACATCCGGATTTGTATTGTTATCTCTTATGACAATATATTGCGGCAGCTCGGCGGAGACGGGTGGTTGTCGGTGTACATTATTATATTTTTCCAGATTGCAGAGTACCTATAGTGTTCCGGTACACACACACGGTGAGAAAAACAAAGTCAAAAACGTCCGTCACGCGACGTGCAGGGAATCGATCGTTACTGGAGAGTGTGTGTGTGTGTGTGTGTGTGTGTGTGTGTGTGTGTGTGTGTGTGTGTGTGTGTGTGTGTGTGTGTGTGTGTGTTTGTGTGTGTGTTTGTTTTGTATTCTTTATTTTTTTGTCGTTTCCGTCGGACCGTGTGCTGACTGCGGTATAGATTTCGGACGTCGGATATGCGTGGGCACGGCTGCACGCGTCCGGGATAAAAGTATAAAACTTACTGTGGCTACGTCGACAGATATTTCGACGGACAAACGGTGGCGATATGATATCGGATTTGAATCGTCCCCGGGAGGACGCGGTCGGAAGAAGGGATATCGCATCCGGTTGCGGCGACTGCGACGTGAAAAAGCTGGAAAAAAGGGTTAGGATAGCGGTCGACGGCGTAAGGAAAAAATCAAAACAAAGTGTGTACATAATATATAACTATATCTATATATAATATATAAAAAAAACACCGAAACTCAAACGCTGGCTGACGGTTTCGTCGGTCGGATCGTGAAAAGTTTTTTTGCACATAATATGGCATTATACACGACGTCCCGGCAGCAGGAACTGCAGCTGTGGAACACAATGATCTCTTTTTTGTGATCTAGCGTGTATGAATTTATATATTATTATATATACACACATATAATACCCTCTCGTATCGCATCCTCGTCGTGGGCTTTACCTCGTGTGAGTATACAATACGTATATAGTCCGCGAAGCCAGCGGTCGAATATCGTATAATAGTAGTCGTATTATTTGCTCTGCGATTTCTTTTCCACCCCACCCCTCCCTCCCCAGAGAAACCCAACGACGGTTTTCGCGGATCCTATAAAATAACTTTTCCGTAAGCTATTTTACTGTTTTACGATATCTACTAGATTGTAATATTATGTTAAATATCTGAGTCCTCGGTAAATATAAAATACTTTTGGCCACCCAGTTTTTGTGGGCCAGTGTTAAGTAAAATTACTAGCCATTAGCCTCATTCTTGGTGCTGACCCCGTGGTTCATTGTTTGTATAAGGTGCAACTGATTGTGTTCTTTTAGACATATGAAATATAATATTGGATATCAATCATTGTCCTTAAATCAAATAAATAAGTGTTCGGAAAGTTATTTATAGTTAACACGCACATGACAATTTATGGCCCATGTATAAAAACATAAAATCATGATTAGTATAGAATATATTTTGTTTATATAATTTTTCGCTGCTTGGACGTGTATTAAAGTGGACGTGTGTTAATCGTGAATATTTACTCGAAATTAAACATGTTGATAGAAATGTTTTCACAGAGTTATCATTAATTTAATTCGATAATTTTGTATTAAAAAAAAGTGTTGAATATACTCGGATATTTATTTTTGATAGTTGAAAAAATTTAAAATGTGCTTATAATGAAAAATGTATACAACATAATTACAATATAGGTACTCTACTATACTCTCGTGTAAAAATAAGTTATAATAAATTTAAATTATTACATTTAGAATCTGTTGAAATGTATTTATGGCTTATTGTAAAATTTCAATTCTTAGCTATAGAAATTGTACATTTCATAATTATTTTTAACTACAAAATAATTCGAACACTTTCAAGATTTTGATAAATTTTGTGTGAATTCGAACTTTAATACATATTTAAATATATTGTTTAAATAATATTGTTATTTAATATTTCTTATTTACTATTATAACTTCGTAGGAGGAGAAACCTTGAATTCAATTTTCAAGCTTTTTAACCAAGCAAATAAAATGTTATTAACGTATTAAGTAATTTATAGAATAAAAAATTTAAAAAAATTAATATTAAACATTCTTATAAATAACAAAATATTTTGAACATTTTATCATTTATAGAATACGATAAAATAAACTTTTGATGAAAATTTCAATTACCTAAAGTTAATAGATTTTGAATACCTAACAACAAAATAAGAAAATCGTTGTAAGAGAATTTGTTAATTTACGGGTGAATATCCAATATCTAACTTGAAACGCTCGTAAAAATTTAGTCGACTTTCCAGTAAACTGTTTTTTTTTATTAAACGTAGGAAAATTTAAGGGGATCTTATACAAAAATTTCAAACCTTAGATATACATCGAAACATTTTTATGAATATGTAAATAATATGCCAATTATTGTGATTTTGATGAATTTTCTCAAAATTTTAACTTCAGAATTTCGAAAAAATTATTGTCGATTTAGATTTTTTGTCGACTTTTTTTTTTTAATGTTGACAAATAAAACCTTATGAGGAAGTTGTATTACATTTTCAAGTTTTTTGACCAATCAAACATTTTTTATCGATAATAATTTTAAAAAAAAACTAATAAAACGATTCTGTACCCTAATTATAATTTATATTACAATTATTATTATAATTTTTTTGTACTCGTCGTTGCACAGCCAAATGGATATACAACTATAATTCCACTAACTCTCTCCTGATGCTGATGAACATTCATATACAAATACATTATTCATAATATTGTAGATTTATCAAAATTTGAGTAAGATTTTATACGATTAATAATAATCATTTAGTATCTATTCAATTTAAAATTTGGTCCAAAACAAGTGTTCTTACGTTTTTTGAAATTGATTTTACGTCTATAAAATAAATACTTACTTAAACAAATAAAATGGTAAAACTAAAAACATCAAGGCTTGAGTTGAAGAATGCTTTGCTTTTTAAAATATATACAATAAAATAACATTGTTGGGTTTTGTTAAAAGAGGATGTAAAGTACATTTTAAAATTTTTTCTTACTCTTTGTTTTTTGATAGTTTTTCTCAGTGCAAATCAAAAATAAACTCCTTAATAAGAACCAACTAGATACTCAACATTTCCATTCGATGACTAAAGATTTTTTAAGCCTTTATAAAGCATCGTCTAATAAAAACATAATAAAAATGTTGTGTTGAAAATTCCAATGTAAAATCAATAGGTATCAGTTCCTTAATAATTAGATTAGAATAAATAATATAATACTTTTAATATTATTGATAAACATCTATAATTGATAATAGCTCTATTGGTATTCGACAATAACGAACTTAAAACCCGTTTGATTTACCCTCCAATTCCAAAAAATCTCCATAAATATATTATTGATATAATTTACATGCCTTTGACTATAACAATTACCTGGTAGACCTTCAATAGTTGTATTATAGTGAACTATTTATTTGAAATATTGTGTCAACGACCGTTTTAATTAGTGATATAGCCTCTGTTTAATCGAGTTTTATACAGGGACCGGATTGGTTAGGCGAGCTACAGAGAAAATCTCTGTGGGCCGCTTAAAGTTTGGGCGGGTCGTATGAGTGTAAGTGAAAAAAAATTTATGTTTAAAATACGATTGGCCACCTATAAGCTCGTAATAATTATAGACGTAATTTTGGGCCACTGAATATGTAAATGAGCCGCTTATAGAAGGTAAAATCTCGATGGGCCGATATACATATACCAATCCATCCCTGGTTTCTATATGTTTTATATTTTGTTTACAAGTGAAACAATCTGTATTATTGATTATTTCTATTTCTATGAATAAATAATACATATTTTTTTCGTAACTTTAAATCGTTTCTTTACCAGTATTAATGTAAAATACAAATTTTAAAAATGTTAGCTAATTTTCGATTACATTGTTATTATAAGTTTTGTTTAATTTGTGTAGGTGCCTAAAATTTGTCATATATTATCAAGAGGAATTATTTTACTCACATTTGTAGAAGTTTTGTATTGTTATGTTATGTAATAAAATAGGAAATTTATTTTTTTTTAATTCTATCTATTAACGTGTACCCTCTTTGTAAAATATAACATTAGGTATTCTAATCACTATTAATATTATGGTAATGAATTAATTTTAAGATGAAAATTAAAGTATAACAATAAACTATTATGTAAATTTATTTCTATAAAATAAAACTACTTTTATTTATGTTTTATATGAAAAACCATTTTAACTTTAAACAACACAAAAAGTGGTAATACACTTCAAATATGTTAGAACAAATAAAATTATAACATAAAGTATATAAGCTGTAATTTATATAGATACAAAATAAAGTTCATTAGAAAATCAGATTATAGGTATGTGCTTTATAATAGAAATTTCCATGATTCATTTACTTTAGTAAAATATTTTTGAATTTGTAAAATTGTGGATAACATTTTTATATTTTTTTTAAACAAAAATATATTAAAATTAATTTTTCATTCTGATTCAACAAATAATAATAAATATTTAAATATACCTATATATTTAATGGATATTAAAGGATAATAAATGGGTCAAGGATACTTATGCCATATTTAAAACAATAAAAACTTTTTAATATCATTAATTTGAATGTACCTTAAGAATGAGTATTTTTTTAGTTTTTTACAAATTAAATTAATTAATCGCAACGATTCTACTGTGGTTAATCTATTAAAACTCTTATTATATTTTAATATAATCCGACATAGATTATTAAAAAAAATACTCAATTTTCATTTCTAAAATAAAACTTTTCATTTTTAAATAAGCATCTCAAGTTTAAAACTACATTATACTATAATATACAAATATACGTTTTATCCCAAGCCCTAAATTTCTTAAAATATATTTAATTCAATAAGTATTATAATATATTATACACACTTACCCAAAATTTTTTTTTAATGTGCTACTCAAGATTTAACAATAAATATCAAGTGATTCTTTACAAAAATTAATAGTTGAAAATTGTACTACATAAAAGTTATAAGTTGAAAACATTTTTTCTTTCATTGGATAAAAATGTCTTCTCTGGCACTATATATACTATATATGTACTAACCAACCTCATTTGATCTCATAACCTCTGTGAAATTCTCGTAACTTTTACCTTAACCCCAGTCAAATCGCTACCAAAGAACATTCCTTCCTTAAACACATAAATAGGTGATATCACTCTTTTTAATTTGTTTCATTCGATAATCTAACATCATGTATCACGTCATAATATAATTTCTGCAGAAATTAAATTTATTACATTCTTATCAAGCATTCAAGTATTTCACCTTGCATTATATAAACAACAACAAAAACCACAACAACAATGAATGCTATTAAATTTGGTTCTAGATTCCACCAAGGACGGTAAAGTTATATTTTTAGGTACAATTTATTGTATACGATTTATATTTTATAACAGTAAATATTTTGAAACATAAAAATGTTAGTGATTGTTAGTGAAACAATGTTAATGACACGATTATTAACACTGCTAAAGGTAAAAAAATCCTGAACATTAAATAATAACTTATAACGCATAAATAATAGAAACTCTACATAAAAATCTATTGAGCTGTGATGCATAATATCAAATATGAAAAGTATATAAAATTTCAATGTGATTACTTTTAACCATGTATAATGTATTTGAATTACCTATATATTATATAGGTAGTTCAAATAGACTATTGTTAATGTTATGTGAAAATGTCACGAGATTTATGTGGATGAAAAAAAACTCACCTATGCAACCAGGATATTATATAGTACAGAAAATTGATGATGATGATGAACTTTATGAAAGCTCATTTTTTTCACACAATAAATTTAACAGTAAGATAAAAATAAATAAATAAATAAATACATATGCAACTAGGTAGGTTCAAGAAAAACGTAAAATATGAGTTTTATAGACTCTCCGAGCCGTGATTACAAACGTTTCAGTGTAAATAACATGTATTCTTCCATCAGCTCTCGTAAATCATAATGAATGCTGTCAATTTCATTCCCTAAATTATGCATGTATAAAAACATTGTAACAGGTATGCAAACTTATGCACTGAAAAAATACTCCAAATATTCCAAGTTATGGACAATTTCAGAAAATAAACTCCATCTAATAAATTTAACAATTTATTTTTTGCTTCAAAAGTAGGTACCAACAAAATAATATTCGTAAAATTTCAAACTTTTAATGATAACATATTGAATTAAATATAGGTATATCTCACTTATTTCGAATTCTAGTTCTATGTTATTTCTATAAATTTTATTAGTTTTTCGTAATCTTAAAAATGTTTTCTTATAATTCAGCTTTTATTTTATCCTTCTTGTATATGTATAATTTCGTCTTCTACTGTCTACTATGATATGTGATCAAAGTATAATAAAGGTTATGGTTTTATGTTTTATGGAGATATATCATTTTCAAGCATAATTTTCTAAACCCGTACGAGTTATTGGTTTTGTATTAGGTATAATGTCAAATAAAATATATAAGACTCTCCATTTACTATCGTTAATAGGTTCGTATTTTGAATTTATAATATTATTAAATTAAAAAAAGAATACAATTTTACCAAAATGTATATTTTATTATTATATTATTATTATATTATATTATTATTATTATTTATTATTCAAACTACCTGCCTTATAGGTAGGCACAGAAAACCAATTTTTTTTACAATAGAAATTTAATTTTATGAACATAAATATATTATTGTATCGTAAACATTATAACCTTAAGCAATAATTACTTTGTAATAATATATTAATACTAATAATGAGTATAACAATATTATGTTTTCAAATTCACTAAATAAAGATATAATTTCATTATTGTTCACAACATTATTTTTTTCTTTTGATTATAATATATATCCACTATAATTATTTCAAAAAATAATAATAATAAATGATACTTTAAGTCTGGTCTTTAATATTTTTATGATAATTTTTAGATTGACCGAATTTAATGTAAAATGTAACCCAACCTAAATATTGAATTATACAATCAAATTCTTTACCTTCTCATATATTCTTTAGTTGTTTATATAATTGCTGAATCCATGACAAATTACATTTATGATGTTCCAAATGAAAATGCGTCTTAAATATGGTTGCTTTTATGAGGCTTGTAATTATAATATATGTATTACAATTATTCTAAGGGGCTAAATAAAATATTTTAATTCAGAAATATATTTTCTTAATATAAGATCATTATTTTAATTATTTCTGAACATTACAATGTCATAGAGATAATTATTGATAAGTTCACAAATTTATCACTAACAGTTTATAATAACATGGTAGCTTGAGCAGATTATTAAGTGACATTCTATGTTGTTCGTAAAAACATTATTGAACTGTAAATAGGTAGTCGTCTATTGTAATTCCATCGTCGGACACTTGTCTCGTAACGCCCGTGGGATTTAGTCTCGCAGGAATTTAGATTTGGGTAGATAACTTTGACGGGTGTGCGAAATACGTGCTATCTATTTAATTCTCTGGAATATTGTTCTCCATTTTCCTATAAGGCGGATCTAAGCACGGAATTCCTGTTCGATATGGAATTTAAAATATATTCGTTTTATCGGGATTTATCATGCATCGAAGAGATAGGTAATGGTGATTCGGAAATTTCGATGTAAACACAAATAAACAACCAGCGTGTTTTACATTAAGTTTACATTTTCTTGGACATATATTGTACTGCGGGAAACAATTTGAGAACGATAAATTATATCATCAAACTGTGAACCACTCATTGTCTTACACACCCAGACAAATGTAATATTGTAAAACTAATTAAGTTCATCCACCCACTTTAATATTACCACTATAAGAATCTCGAATAATATTATACAAAGTCAAAATATTTAAAAGAGGCTGCCACACTCACACATGTATTTGTCGTCTACGTCTAATACATGTGCATAAAATAGAAAATTTAATTTCAGAAGTTCAAGTATATGGTTTTGTTCAAGTTTTTATTCCATATTTTAATTTTGAATTATGAGCATCGTACCTATACTATTTTACACACTTAAAACTATTAAAAATCAAACAAAATAATTTTAACTGTTTTGTTACCTATAGGTAAGCTACTTTAAGCTTAAAGTTAAATTATATGTTATTTGACTCTAATACTAGGATTAACGAAAGTAAACTTTAACTGTTGCACATAGTTTTGTTATGTTATGTAAGCACTTGCATATGGAGGCGAAAAATATGGGTTCGGACTTAGGTGACCTTTTAAGTACATTACCTATGGCTTACACAACGATAAGACTTCATAATATGATAATATCATTATAATAACCTTATATTAAAGTGAAATGAAAACGGCGATATGTTAGCTCAAGACTTTGTAACTTAAAGAGTTAAAAGTCTATGATTAAATGTGTTATATTATAGATTTGTTAAACAACTTTTACTTTATATGTAAATTTGTTTCATTCAATAAACCAACTTTTAAAAATGTTCACTTGAAAGTTGATGACCATAAGCTTGTAAATAAAATAACAAATTTTTTTTCATGAAATTTTAAGCCCCTTACCCATATTTCATAGCATTCACAGTTAGTGTAATATTTTTTCTTATTGTATTTTACTTGAATGCCAATAATCTATGATAAATAACTTATATTTTCATTATCTCTAGTTTATTAGTATAATATTATTTACTATGTAATATACTATGTAGGTTCACTACTTCACTCAAAAACAAAGTAGGTATATGTAAGACATTGTAAGTATTGTAATCAGTTTGAAACCTCGGACGTTATATTATTGTAATATACTTTATTGTTCATTGTCTTATAAAAAAGATAAAATACTATACCTATTATTATAATCTTATTTACTATTTTTTTTTTTACAAATTCTATTAGTAATAATTATAAAAATTTATGATCATATTTTTGGTTATTTCCTTTGAAAGTATATTATAATTAAACATTTTTGCATGAATAATAAAGGGACGAATTTACAGGTATTTTTTTAAAATTTAATGTAATATTATTCTGTTTAATTTTTATCTCTTCATTATTCTTTCTAAGAATTTAAAACCAATGTAATATCTATTTTAATTTTTCTTTGTGTTCACAATTTATTATATTGACTTGGTAACGTAGTTTTTCTTCAAACAGGTTATACGTTTATCGTTTAATATACTCCCCAAATTGTTTTTTTGTCATAAACCGATAAAATGATTTTATAATCCAAACTAGGTATATTTGTCCGAATTCTCGGTTTGTTATAATTTTTAATTATTCTAAAACTAAAATAGCATTTTGATGCACTTATTTTTCATACAAAAATAAAAGTAAACCATACAGTTTTAAAAAAAAATTTAGTATTGTTTTGAGAGATCTACTAGTTCAAATTCATATAATTGTTATTTTAAAAACAAAAGTTCGCGTTTTATGAACATTTATTGACATAAATGAACATCCCATAATAATCAATACACCTATTAATATAATATTAAATTACGCCATAAGGTATACCTTAAATAGTCATCTAAATATACGGGTAGGTTCGTAAATATTGACGCAATTTCCGAACACTAAGCTCAAACTATGGATGGGTATAATATCTTAGTGACGTTCGATCGATTGGCAAGATGGGTAGATAATAATGTCAGTGTGTGGATAAAAATGCTGATATTACGAAAAAATAAAAACGAATAAAAAAAATATGACTTTAAAATGACAATAAACTAGAAAAAAAACACCATAGCATGTCAAACAGGCATAATAATATGTCGAATGTGAGAATCTTGACAAGATTACACTGCGTTACCTTGTTGCCAGGACGACAGAGCAAAGCTGAAATTAATTTTTGCAATATTTTTCTTGACATTACGATTATATTAAGGTTTACTGGAAAGTCTCTCTGAATAGCAAATAATATGTAATAACAAATAGAGAATACGAATTAATGAAACCCTATTGAATGTTTGAATATAATATTATTATACAGATTGTGAACATAATAATATTATTATGATGTTTTTGTGGCCATTTCTTTTTATTTTTCATCTCTCCGCGTCTTCCCAATATTTTGATACCTACTTCGTTCTAAAAATAATATCATTAGAAACGATAGAATTGTTCATTTTTACCCACGAATTCATATGACCTTCAATTAAGTAATAAAAAAATCATAGAATATACATATGGATATACAATATTTGCGTGAAATAATATTGCTACACAAACGTAAGATATTTATTTTATACTTGTCTTTTTTTTTATGTTTCACCGGAATTATAATCGAATTATGCGTTTTAAGAAATACCGACAGATTTCCCATTCAAATGAGATTTTTTGCATATTATTATTATGTGTATTTTTTTTTTTACTTTGCGACTTCGCCGTTTTAAAGTTTCGACTTTTAAAGGACTTTCCATGCGAAATTAAATGGAAATTGAAATGTGTATTATAAAGGTACCTATATATATTTAATATATACCTAGGTATCTATAGGTATAATATATAATATGTATATTTTATTTTCAACTTCAGCCATCTATCGGTGGGAATAAAATAATATATTCAACGTTTAACAAGACCCGTTTACTATTTTGCATTTAACCAATATCTTCTAGCAGACACTCGATTAAATAATGTTGTTGTATGTAATTTACCTCATATAATATTATATGGAATCAAAGCAGATAGCACTCTAATAAAACATTATATTATAATTTAGTTTGGTCAGACTATTCGCTGAAACACTCAATACAAATAACGCGAATATGATGGGCATTTCAAATACAATTATAGTGAAGCGACAATTACCCATACAAGCTATAAACAATTATTTTTCACGAGAACCAAATATGAGATTGGTGATATGGAAAGCAGTGGCGTCATTTCAGTTTTTGAAAGTGGGGGGGGCAAATTTTATAGGTACCAAACTATTGATGGAATCCCTCATTCTCATTTTGCATTACAGTTTTGTCAATACAAACAATTGTTTATGAACAAGTGTACACTGTATACAGCCTAATTTTTAGATTTTATTTTTAGAAATTGAAATATTACATCGCGACTACGGAAAATTGCACAGTAGAAATACAAACCACGTTTGGTTAAATGTCATATGCCATGTTTATGTGCAGCATGCCACCATACCGGTAAAGCTTAGGAGCGCATATTATGTGTGTGCAGTTACGTACAAAAAAATATATTGTTTCTATTGTTTGAATAAAGACAATCTGTGACGAAGCAACCGATATCGTATATACGCAAACATATAATGGACCATTATAAAGAGTGTTTTCCAGCTATTTTTATGTTTGGTGTAAATTATAAAATGCACTTAAATGAGATCAACAGCCGTAAAATCTTTAATGACCGATGAACAAGTTTATGTTATCTGACTAGTTCACTAAAAATATATTAATACCTATTTATTATATAACTGAAAACGTTTTTGTTTGACTCTTTAAATACAGGAGATTCGATTTCGCAGTAGATACAATATTATATTATATTTATGTTAATCAATAGTAACATATTATATTTACTTATCCGAAGTGTAAAATTTAAAATTTGTTCCTCATGGTAGTCATTCAATTTATCAAAATATGATAATGAATAACAAGTAAAAATACCTTAATTTTAAACTTTTATATAATTTTCTTGGAATGTTTAGTATCCAGTGAAGTTCAAATAAATTGTTTATTCTATACAAAATTGTATAACAAAAAAGTAATATTTATAAATAAATAAATAAAATATCCTATATATTATTATTATTCGCTCCTAAGGTGGCATCTAAATAAAGTTCTGTAAAGCTGTACTCGATTTTACAATACAATTTCAATACGATTTCAATATTTTTCTTCATTTATTCCATTCAAACTCCCTTTTCTGTATTACGTCATTCTAAGAAGTTTTTTGTTTTTTTTTTTATATTATCTTCCATTTTTCGAAATAATAACAAACTATAAATTGTATTGATACTATGATCAGAAACGTCCAAAAAAGTTTTACATTTCTTTATCACTTAGCTTTATTTCCCATAAGTAGTGTCTACAGTATTTATTGTGAGCTTATAATGTTTAAGGATCTATAATATATTATTTCTATTTTCATTTCAAGTGGATAGTTTGCTGTGACTTTATATAGTTTATTTACAACGTGAATAATGAATATTGTAGTTTATACATAATAATATAATATTGATCATAATATTATGTTGACATCTTAACGATGGCCTAAAAAATTCTTTCTTTCATAGTTAGTGTGTAAAATTCTGATATAATATGAAACAATATTATATTCATGTACTTGTAACAAATTGTATGTATAGTTTGAATTCACGCCGTATAAAAATCTGACATCGACAATAACAAAGAAACAATTGTGCATGTGTAATCTCTTCTCTCAGTTTGTACAATTTGTATTGCCTTTGTCAGCCTTAAAGACAAATTGATAGTAAGACTATAAAAATGAGTATGCAGATATCAGACAATCAAGAGTTTTTAACTATCGAAATTGTAAAATACTTCAGATCCATTTGAAAATATCTCGAGTAGTATTTTTTTCTAATAATAGGAATTTTGCGTTTTAATTTTTGAGTTAAAAATCATATTTTAAATAATTATTTTATTGTAGTAACCCAAGTTCCTACGTAACATTATGATTATACATTAATTTAATAGATCAACGGTACCAATGCTAAAATGAACCTCATTCAGTAAATCAAGTTATTGTGAATCCGTCCAATTGTATACTTACAATTTAATTAGATATTATTAATCTTGAACCTGAATTAGGTTAGAACTAGGTAAGAAATTAATTTTAAAAAGCATCCATGGTTCTTGGGTCTTCCGAATATAATATATGTATAATGATACGATTTATCTAGGGGCATACATATCCCATAAGCTATAGTTAAACCACAGGTTCAATTAAAACATATATTTTATACGTAAGTATTTCGATGTAATTTTCGTACACAGATTCATGAACGGTATGATAGATTGTCCCGATTTCTTATCTCTAATTGGTCTTAACGTCCCTGCATTTGATTGCAGAATCAGAACTTGTTTTAATTTCTCCTTAGTTCAAAGTGCGTGGGACGACATAGTTAATATTTTGATCCAGTTTCAAATTCAATTAAAAATGTATGTCTTTACTCTTTAATTGATTATATTTAACTGTGACCGGTTTGTTGAATTAATAATATAATTAGTTTGTTATGCATTGATAATAATTTATTTTTTGCCTATACCCTTTGCTGTTGTTAAAATATTCAATGGGTATGTTACAATATTTTAACTCTCCAACCTTCTTAGATATTGAATTAGCCCATGCCAAAAATAATTATTTTATTTACCGATGAATATAATATACAATAATATTATTTATGTATAAAATAAATGATTATACAACGCTGTTTCACTGTATAATCACATAATAGCTATCATTCTGAGGTGTATCCGCTGTAACATAATATCGTCTAGTGGATTTTCACATTTCCAGTTATCCAATTAACTTCGAATATTCGTCAAGTTTTAACTGCGTGTTTTATAAGATTCACATCTAAAGTTACAAACCTACATGATACATCTTCGACTCTTCTATAATGGCGTATTCACGTTTAATATCATAGCTGCTTGTTTTGGATATTAGAGCTTTAATAAAATGCAACTATACAATTGAACATCCACAAAAAACTACCAAAAGTACAGCTTAAATCTGTTGTTTGCATTTTACAAAATACATTCATAGTAAATACCTAAAACCTCCTGGTGAATTTACGAAGATATTTTGAATAATCAATTGCTTCTCATATTTATTCAATTTCAATTTAATAGTTTAAGTTATTTTATCATAAACAGCTGTAACATTCCAGTGAAAAATACCTGTGCACACTGCACATAATTATTTGTATTTTTAATTTTTGATCAATTAAAATTAAATTAAAACTTAATTTGTTTTTAAATTGTAGTTAAACTACCCACATGCATTGTATTTGAGTGGAAAAAATAAACATATAGTTGAAATACGCGATTAATTATCAAAACGATTAAATATTATTTATGATGATTTTACTATCGTGATTTTTTCGATACTCGCAGCCATTTCCACAATTCGGTTGTTATATTTTTCACGCACATCCCGCCAAGTTACGTTCTTGTTTTTGCCAATCCTAATCTCGCAAACGTGAATATATAAAAAAACAATTTATAAAAAAACTTAAATTACTCGAAACAAAATTGTGGAAGTTATTTTATTCATCAAGAGACCTAAATAATAATATGATACTATGAAGGTCGATATTTTGTTTTATAATAATACCAAAAGCTCGGATGTACATAAATATCTAACCTAAAATATGTTAATTTAAATTTTTTATTCAGCTTTTAAACAATCTGTAAATCATAATTATATTAAGTAGGTACCGTCATGTTTTCACAATAGAATAATACAGTAATATTCTGAGGTAGGAACGCCGTGCATAGTTACTACATGAATAGGTAATAAGAATTTATTTAAATACAAATAGGTAAGTACTGCCCATTTTAAGTTGACAAAGTTAAAGAGAGTATGACAAGAATAAATTAATACTTTATTATTTTAATCATTCATAGTATGAAGATGGTACACAGGTATAAAAAAATTATTACAGGTCCATTCAATTTTCATTTTATTCAATTATAACGGCTTTGAATTGATAATATAGGTAATATAATAGACGTAAAATTTCAGCTTTAGTGGTGGAGCCATTAGAAAAAACTAAGATAGAACTTTCCATAAGACATTCATATTATCATCGGAACTTCGATATTTCTAAAATAAACGACTAATATAACTATAACGATGTACTCTGTTCTGTGTTCCCTTCAAATGTATTGAATTCTGTTCAGAAATGGTTGAGAATTGGTTTGAGAATATTGTTTTATCTAAGAGACGAAAAACAAAATTGCACATTTTGATGATGTATAGCCGTATAGGTATATAATACCTGACTAAATACTCGTAACTATAGTCAGGATTTTAAATTAAATCACATTTGAATGTTGAATATTTATAATTATTATAAAAATCTAATTTTCAATTGAAAATCCTACAATAACTTTTATTTTCTAAGCGGATCGATGAATGTATTGATTTTACAATAATATATTGATCTGTGATTCTTTTTCAACTCAAGCATATTTTCTGGTATAGAGAATCCAGTTGCTACTTTTGGGAGGTAAAAATGGAATACAATGAAAAAAAAAAGGTGATCTGCTGTACAGTAGGTTACAAATGGGTCCCAGTATAATGGATAGTATTAAATTTGAATTCAATGATATAATATCATTGTATAAGAAAAACGATTCTGAGCGGAAACGGTATGTCAGTCTAGGTATAAGACATATTATATACTTATCTATCGTATTAAAAACAATTTACCTAAAATAGGTATCTATAATAAATTACAAATTAATCATATCACAATATCTATTAGGTACTTATATTGCGTTATACGTCAACAACAAACCCTGATACTATCATAGGCCATACTCCATAGATATATAAAAGTGTACTTTAGGAGTTTCAACTACACACGAATAATATTACACAATCACAAAAAAATAACTAAAATAGTTATTCTAGGTTTTTTTTATGTAATTTTGTCAAAAGTTGAACTTAAACTGACTATAAAAAAAGCTGTGCTTATGTATTTTTTAGATTTTTTGGTAACAGAATTAACTACTTACGTGAAATCTTGTTTTAAATTTTCAATCCTTCGATATAAAAGTTGAACATATTATACATTTTTAACAACAAAATAATTATTCAATTTTAAATTTGATAAATGTTGTCGAAATTCGATCTTGAAATGCTTATAAAAAAAATTGTGCCTATGTATTTTTAATATTTTTCAACTGATATTGTAACAATATATCAGGAGCCTTGTATTACATTTTTACACTTTTTGGCCCAACAGATAAAACCTTATTGATATTTATAGAATAAAAAACTAAAAAAATTGGAAACTGAAAATGTCCGTAAACAGTTAAAAAAATCAAAATATTTTCAAAATTGTATGGTGTATAGGAAATTCTAATAGAAATATTCAGTGAAATTTTCATTTATCTACAATTATTCGTTTTTGAATTACAACAAAATAAGGAAATCGCTACATGAGAAATCGAGTGAATATCCAATGTTGCAAAAATTTGAATTTCAAACGTTCATAAAAATTAAATTTGACTTTCTTATAGACATTTTTTTTTTTGATAAAGATAGACAATCTTATAAGGAATCTTGTATTACATTTTAAAAGCTTAGATTTAAAAAGAAAAATTTTTACGAATTCTTAACTCAAAATAATTTGATAATTTTCGTGATTTTTCCATATTTTGTCAAGTTTTGAACTTTAAATGCTTATAAAAAAAACTGTGACTAAGGATTTTTAATATTTTTAAAATGCCATTTTAACAATAGGAGACTTGTATTGAATTTTCAAGCTTTTTTTAGAAAACAAATAAAATTTTATTGGTATTTTTAGAAAAAAACTAAAAAAAAATGGAATATGAAAATGTGCCTAAACAGTTCAAAATAAATCAAAACATTTTGAAAATGTTATCGTGTACAGAAAATGCTAATATAATCATTCAGTCAAATTTCATGTACCTACGGTCATTTGTTTAAGAGTTGCACCAAAAACCAAAATCGATTTTTTCGAAAACAGATTTTATTGTAAAAATTCCAGTTTTTCCTTAATTTTTATTTTGTTTTTCACGCCGCTTTTGAAAACTACTGGAAAAACTTTTGACCCCCCCCCCCAAAGTACCAACTAGATTCACATTCCTATCAGAAAAGATACTGTTGAAGAAAATCCAAGCACTTTTACTGTCCAAAAAGTGATGACAGACACAAAATAAATTAAAATTAAAAAAAAACACATATCATTGTAAAATCAATACATTCATATTTCACTCAGAATCTGAAATGTTTAATAATATTTTTCCATACAGGTAGTTGGGGAAAATAAAAAAATTAAATTAGTGGTAAAATGAAATTTAAACATAAAACCAGTTTTCAACAAGATCTATTTTATTATTTTGTTATAATTCAAAAACGAATAATAAGTGTTTATACTAACATTTTCTATAGATTATGTAAAAGTTTCAAAATTGTTTTGTTTTTCCCGGCGCTTTTGAAAACTACTAAGAATTTTGTCCTCCCCGATGCTTCAACTACATTCACTTTCCTATCGAACAAGATACTTAAATTGGAAACCGAAGCATTATTTCGACTACTCATTTTGTACACAAACACAAAAAAAAAATTAATTAAAAAACACAGATCATTTTAAAATCAATATATTTATCGCTCCTCTCAAAATCTAAAATAATAGTATAATATTAATAATAATGATGTCGAAATACTTGTTAAGTAAAGCGTTATTAATTGTATTAATTATTATTTTACTGGACAATGGACGTTAACGTAAAATATATCTACTGGTAAGTTTTGTATCCCTTCTTATTGTTGTATCCCTTCTTCTTTTTGTATCATCTCTTCTTTAAAGTGTATTTGTTGAATCTCATTTTGTGGATCTAAAAAAGGGTTATGTAAATTGTTGTTAAAGAATGTTTTTAAACATAGATCAAAAAATTAAATAAAAACATTTAAGGATAAACTAATACTCATCTATTCAACATTATTCTTTGTTCAGTTCTAAATATGCAGTATCATGTATATTATGTTTTTAGTGTTTGTACCTATCAATTATTTAGCTAAACAATTTATTCATAATCAACAAAAATACAATTTGAATACAATTACAAATATCTTTATGAAACCTAACATTATATTTTAATTCTAAGCATTATAACAATTAAAAATTTATAATTTATAAAAGTGTATGATATAGCATACCTACTGTTATGATCAAAATAAAATATGAATAAGTAATCATCATAAATTTAAAACTATATTTTATAATCGTAAAACAAACTTTAAATATAATAACTTATTAATGTTGACTACTTTTTTAAAATGAGTAATAAGTAATAATTAATAACCGGGATAGAATTATTGATGACCTAAAAACAACTAAAATAGGTACCATTAAAACACTGTGATTTATCATTATTATTATAATAACTTAGAATTTATTAGTTATAGGTATATCATACAAATTACCTTACAAATTAATAATATTTATTAGTATTATTAGTATTATTATTATTATAACGTAAGTATTGTATTCTTAACAATGTGATGATGTGTGCGTGTTTTTGTTGTCTGTCAGCGTCTTTAGAAAGAGTGAAAATACTTCAATTTTCATCTTTGAATGTAGATAAATGGATCTTATTTGAAATTGGGGAGGTAATATGGAAAAAATTATTTTCAAAATAATATCAAAAAAAATTGTTTACGTAAAAAAAGTTTTCAACTAGATTGATTTTATTTTATTTTTTGTTCATGATTCAAAAAAGATTTGCTACAGAGACTTAAGTAGTAGACTGAATAATTATATTATAATTTCTTGACATAATATAATTTCCAAAATATTATAATGGTTCTTTTTGTACTATTTATAGACATTAGAATTATTCGACTTTTTAGTTTTTTTTTTGATTTATGTATGATAAAAGTGTTGTTTATTACGAAAATATGTAAATTATTTTGAAATAAAAAATGCATAACATTTTTAATTTTAATACTTAAGGCTTGACAATTTAATACGAAATTTCTCATAGACATTTAAACTGGAAAATTAAAAAAAAAGTTTATTATAAAGCTGTATATTACATTTTTAATGAGCTCCCTATTGAAGTTAATATTTTTATGACATTTGAAATTCGAACTTAAAATAATGATTTTTTTTCAAACCATTTCTATATGTTGTTTTATTTCTAATATTAATACTGATCGTATTAACTTGAAACATTCCACTATTACTTAATATCATTTTATGTACTTTTAAAATATTAAGAATGATTTTAAACTATTTATTTATTTAATTAAAATTTAATTTTTTTGCGTATAAGACTGAGTGGTGGATTTTAGCATAGGGTTTTCTAATATGGTTTGGAGTAAATATTGTAGTTTTTATTTTCAGAAACATTAGGGGAAACATGGGTTATATACTAATATTATATGTACAATATTTTCCTGAATTTTTAGTCGGACGTGATAGTCTGATACGAATCTTAGTTATTCTTAGCTTTTATTGTATAGTAAGATAAGTGTTTTGATTGAATGTCTCTGTAGAAATAACAACCTAGATAACTAGCGGGATGCTCTCATTGACATGCGAGATAACTCAAGATTGGTAGTGTTGACAGTTTTCAGTCAAATGAGTTCACTGCATTTAACACAACGTGGTTGATGATTACAGTAGGTTTTTGTATGGAAAATTATTAGGAAGCATTGACATTGAACAATTTGACGATAGGGATGGAGGTTTTTCGACCATTATTTGAAATTCGTCACAAATTCGAGTAATTTTTAACAATATCTGAATTACGTTGGTCTGGTCCAAACCAACGAAGCAAAAAAGGCAAATAAGTTTTCGTCCATCACTTAAGTTGGAACTGGGTTGTTTGAGTTTCTCTTTATGAGAAGTTTACCTATAGGGTGTAGATTACGGATAACCACACGAAATTGTTTTTCTTTATGGAGTTGATAGGTGTGGGAATTTACTTTTTCATCTTTTATTCTGTACATAATTTTTCTAAATGAGTCAGATAAATGTTTTTATAGTTTTAATTCATTTAGATTACTTTTGTGACTGAATTCATTAGAACCAAACGCATTTTTAAGTACATTACAAAAATGGAAAATGTCGATATTAGATTTAATGAGTATGGGCGGTTCCTATATAAAAATGTCCGTGTAAATTATTATTGGTTTTGACGGATTTAATTTTATTTGGATTATCGGCATAGGACAGAAAAGGGGAGAACTCATTTAGTAGTTTCATCTGTGTTGATGGGACATATTGATTTCGCTTCGGAAATGAGCCCACTCGGCTCATGTCACCCATTGGTATTTTGGCTTTTAATTGTTTTTAGCGAGTCCTAAAAAAAAGAAGCCAGATGGCATCGTCATCATTTATTTCGTGGATAAATATATTATTAAAAGGTGTAGAGGCTAATTTTGAGACGGAGTTGCTATTAGTAATATTTTAATGGGTATAATCGGCGGGCACGTAACTGGTTGGTTGACTGCCGTAGAGGTCTGTGGCTTATTAATGAGTGGTACGATTAAATATGATCACGATGTAGTTAACCAGAGTAATTAAATGTTGGGTAAACCTTACGTAGGGATCACCAAACACCAACGTTTTAGACACTCAATGTAGATTTTGAATCTACGATTTTTTTTTTCTTTTTTGAACGATATGTAATTCAAAAAAATACTTCGTTGGCCACGTAGGTTAATAAAATAAAAGTACACACAAAAAAAGTAATAAACACATATCATCGGAATAGACATTGACTGATTGGAAATTTAAACGTGTAATAACGACTTATATCCTCAAACGTTTTTCGTAATTTTGTTATTATTTAAAAATCATTAACCTTAGGAACTTGAAACATTCCACTAATACTTAAATTATCATTTTATGTACACAGCAATATATTTTCAAAGTATTTGGATTTATTTTAAGCTATTTTTACCACGAACCAATATTCACCGTTATATGTTACGTTGATATTATTGACTTGAGTAAATAACAGTGATACTATATATAATAGCAGCTAGTTGTATAAAATAATATGAGAATTATAATGTAATAATATTATTATATGTGGTTTTTTTTTTTTTTTTTGCTAAAACTAGTTTGATTTATTGTATTAGTAATAAAAAATAAATGTAAATTACTAATAGTTATATAAGTATAATATTAAATATTAAAATACTCTTAGGAATAAAGGCTGACAGATCATCTCAGCTCAAAAACGTTTTTGGTGTACAATGATTTATCATTAAATTCAAAATTATCACATCCATTATAGTGGTCAGTAACCCACTCAATTACGAAGTGCACCTATTGTACAGAAAAGTGACTTCCTACATTTTCTATTATGGGTTTCGCATAGAGATAATTTTTTTTATATCCGTCAGTATAACATGCAGTGGTCTATACCTGCGGGTATAAAAACATCAAAAGCAACATGATATAGGTATCGTATATGTCCGAAAATATAGAATGACATTATTGAATATTATAAGAACTTACTATTTTACAAAAAGAATTATTAACGATATATATGAAAGTAAGCTCTACGTATAGTATAATTTTTTATGATACTACCGGTATAAGCCAGGCTTCACAAATGAGTCTTGTCCTCAGGTACCTATGTTAATAATAATATAAATAATTGTGAAAGGAAATTCTGTGTGCCACAGTTATTGGTATTATACGAAATATGTACGTTTGATCCTGTTGAAGTAAGTGAACTAAATGAAGATGATAATGTCATAAGAAATGATATTATAATAAAGAAAACAGTACTAACCGGTGATATTCTTGGAGGTAAAAATAATAAAAAATGTAGGTACATATTATATTATAGGTCCACTGAACTGTGTTGGAATCAGAACATACAGTCGTTCTGTCATAACTTTTTGTTTGAAAGGCGCTGTCCTAAAAACCCAATTTCACTATGCCAATGTAGGTACTAGACCAATCTAAATGTATCAATATCAAAATCATTATCAGTTAAGAAATACAATTAAAAATTCGATTGGCCTAATGAAAGAAGTTATATAGGACAATTCTAACGATAAACAACGGCCTAAGAGTTTGTGTGAAACGAGGTGCCCAGGATCGTCATGATAGGGTTTTAATTTTCAAATCTTCTTTAAATTATATTATAGGAGCATTAACTAAAATGTAATTTTCAACGAAGTTTCTTCGTCAAAGGCCAAAATATTACTTACAGGCTTATAGCTGTGCATTCGTGTGAATTTATTTAGCACATTATTTACTTTCATCATCGTTATGTGTTACTGCACGCGTCAGTAAATTAGGTACCTACAAAATGTAAATAATCATAAAAGTAAAATTTTCGAGAAAAATTCTGAATCGCTAATACATTAGTGTCATCAATTCGGTATTTTATATATCGCAAGATTATTTCATAAATCATATTTTATCTATAATTTACACTATTGTTTCGAATAATTTACTCACATTTTTTAAGGATACTGAAATCGATGATAAAATACATCATTAAATCTATATTTGACAGGTCAAATGGTAAAATTACAATAATTTTATTTTATTTTAATTAAATACTAACTCAATAATAAATTAAGCCAGTATAATCGTAAGTTACTAAGTATAAAGTAGTCGAGAAATGTCATTTATAAATTATTTTGTACGCATAGTTTTAATATTAAAAATCACAATTTATAGTTTATAAACAATTCGCAGATTTTTATGCTATGAATTCAATATTTAATTTAAATATTAACTATGTTTTAACGAGTTTTTTCACCAAACAGTTCGACAGCCAACCTGGTCATATAACATGGTTGAATTTCTAGATTTTTATGTAAAAGTATAAATTCTCAGACGTCGGTAGGTACTATTATAATAATAATTTGGTTGAATGGTCTAAAAAACTTTTAATTCAAGTTTTGATTACGTTTGTGAGTGAACTTTCGAGTGTCCTATTCGCTTCAATTAGCACGGCTGCACAAAACCTTTCAAAACTTTTTACCGCTAGTTATTATTATAAAAATATAATACGATTTTACTGTTGAATTGTCTTTCCGCCTTTCATTCTACTTACCAACCACTTGCAAGTAACCCTGTTGACTCTTCATTGGGTCGGTGTTGATTTGGCACATGTACCATCCCCTGTCAGCTTCTCTAACTTCCCGGATATGAAGATACCATATTCGATGGTCGCTGTGCGTTACCGCGATCCGATGGTTCTTCGTGATCACGTGACTATGAATAGTCAATATGGTCTGGGTGTCCACTCTCAGCCAAGCAACCTAAAAGTAAAATTAAATTACGATAAAAGTTTTCACCAGCATCAGTATTCGTAGAGGTATGTGTGACGTATTAATTTGTCGTATATAGTTTAAAAAGTAAAACACACAGCAGTTTTTTAATTTTAACATCATTCATGCTGACATCAAATGTCATACTCTCACATAATATAATATAGTTTATGAACTCTAAGTTTTAAATGTAAATTGTGAACACGAAATGGGCAACGTGACTAGTAAATTACGGACACTTTTTATTTTGGGTTTTAGTTGGTGCTGCACGTGTACCACTAACAAAAGTGGTTACCCGTAATTGAAATATTGTAAGTTATTTAAAAAAAAAAAATGTCGGTGAATAGTTTGTTGACATTCTTTTACGTCATTATTTTATTTTATTCCATAAAATAAAAAGAATGTTTTCTACATTAAAATAATTGTTTTTTGTCGTTTTAATTTTTACATTTTTGAAAATAGAATATGAAATATTTCTGCCTGTCAATTAATGTCGGAATAAAGTAATTATATAAAATAGTGAGCTTTTTATCATTATTTAAAATAGAACAACAACAATTTCACTATATAGTTTATGATTATAACGAACTAGTGGGTACCCACTACGAATATTATTACTTTTTTACAAACTCATTAACCGTATTCGATTTTAATCGATATAATATATTATAATATGTTCTATTTTGAGTTATAAAATTGTATCTTTAAGTGGAGTGGCTGTATAATATGAGGCAGGTAAATAATATCCTAATTAAGTGGTTTGGACTTAAATAACATATTTTTTCAATACAATTGTGCAACTGTTCTTATTGTTGATTTGGGCACTGTTTAAATCTTTAGATTCTATGACTTACACAATATAGGTAAGTAATATATTACATTTTCAAATTGTATGAATTTATTTCTAATTAAAACATTCGCTAGATTTAATACCTTGTAAGTTGCTAGTCCTTCGACGTTGCATATGAATATAGCTTCTCGGCCAACTGGCACCGTCACATTATTCAAATCTTCACCAAACTTTGGCATTCCTAAAACGTGATCAGTACATTCAATTGATATATTATAACATACTTTATACTTTTTAATATGGGTACTTATATAATATTATTAAGATTTTGCAATACTTAAATGAATTGATTATAAAACCGATTCATAATACGTAATAGTAATATAATATTGGTTTCGAATAATATTTAACTATGCTTTTGTTTTTTTCTTGATCTATGGATAAAGTTAGTATTGGGTACTTATTTGACCAAGTGATAAACAATGAGGAAGATATACAACCATATCTATAAACAAGTGACTAAACTCAATAAATAATTTTCAATTTCGACCAAGTTCATGGAGTACAATATATAGTCTATTGAAGTAATAGTACATATATAGTTTTGTGATTTAAAATAAGCTAGATTGAGAAAAGGAATTCAGGATACTATATTATATTTCTTCAGTAATCTTAAGAATGTAAAGATGTAAAGGGTAGTGCACTAATTTTAATAATTCAAAGTTCGAAATTTAAATTCTGGTATTAAAACAATACATCTTTTTTCAAAGGAAAACGTAGATTATTTATAGATACCATCAATAATACCGAACTCGTATAAGTACCTACCTACCGAGATTGATATCCAATGTATGTATTCAAGTTGATAGGTTCTAAGAGCTTTCAGATGTTCCTCAATGGAAATATTTAAATTAATGCATTAGAAAATTGTATCTACAATTGTTACATATTTATGAAAGATGTTGGTTTATAAATACTTATAATTGACAGTTCCAATATTGTTAGTCTTTTTTTTCCATAAATGGCAATACAATTGTATTTGTTGGGGAAGAAAGCATGAAAATTTAATACAAGGCTCCTGATATATTGTTACAATTATAGCAGTTGAAAAATATTAAAAATACATAGCACATTTTTTTATAAACATTTAAAGTTCGAATTTTGACCAAATTTATCAAATTGAAAATTGAAAAATAATTTTGTGGTTAAAAATGTATAAAATGTTCAACTTTTTAGGATTGAAAATTTAAAACAAGGTTCCACTTAAATAGGTAAAAAAAATAATTTATTCACAATAATATCATCAAATATACTTAGTAATAATATGGTAGTAGGCTGACTGACGGTTAGAATCGTTCTTCGTATACAATTATATGATATCATTGAATTCAAATTTAATACTGTCCGTTGCAGTGACCCACTTGTAACTACTAGTGTACAGCAGAGCGACACCCACTTGCCCACTTTTTTTTTTTTACAATAGGTAGTGCAATATTAAGTCCGATTTATGACTGTATTTGAACATAAAACTTCGGGCCTTTTCAAACAATTTTGAATCCTTCTACACCAGTAAATTTAAGATACGTAAGTAAAAACTGTATTGATTACCTACCTACGTGATCAATAGAATGCCAAATGATTGGAAATATAACAATACCCAGTAAAGTTACTACGTGCATCAACCATTCTACCGATAGCACGATGATAATCTTAATTAATTAAAACTTAAAGTATTACTACTAAACGAACAGAAATAAACGGATATCACCGATAAAAATAATAACCATGAATTCGTACAAAATATAACCACTACAAAAAAAAAAAGGCAATAAGCAATATGGAGTGATAATGCCAATGATGATAATATTATAAATTATAACTTAAGTGTGTTTATTTTTCCAAAATAAAATTAACTCGGAACTTGTCGAGTATGGAAAATACTATTAAGCGAAAAAAAATGTACGTTCGGTCCCGTGTTACCCAAGGTAATAAACTATATACATGCACGTAGATTACTTTTAAGTAACATTAATTTTAAAAATTATATTAATAATAGATTTATTTTTTTATAGTAGGTACCTATAATTATTTGTAGACTAAACGTTGAATCCCGGTACCTTTTGTATAGTCATTCCGAATACTATGTTCCAAGTCATAGACTCAGTTAATGCATAACTTAATAGAAACGTGGTTTAGTACCTACATTAAGTTACAGTTAATATTTTGCATCAACAAACTAAAATGTGTATTTGATAATTAAAATATCTAAAACGATTAAAATCAATATTTTTACAATAAACGCATTCATTTTTACACAAAATCAATACATTCTATGCCGTTCTTTTCAATTGTCATAATTCAGGATTTTGTACTACAGGCTTTTTTTGAAACTAGAGTGTTTCTTACTTTACCTTATTACCTAATTATAAAATCATTCCTCGAAAATAAATTCTTCACAGTACGCCATAAAAAAAGTCCATCTCGCATCCAATTAAACAGAATTCCCAGTGGAAGTGACCTATCTTCTATACTTTACTAAACATATATTAAATAGACCTTCGACATGCTTACGGATGAGGGCACCACTTTGGTAGCTACATTTACGATTTACTGATTGTACCGAAAATCAAGATTAAAACTTCACTGTCATTCATGTAGATATTTTAATTCGTGAATTACTGAACAATTTCTATCACACTTATATTAAATAATCACGTGGCCCATGAACAGTAAATTTATAATTTACTAAGGAAAACCCTGAATGACAATTTTCATGCTCGGTGGTTATTAAAATAAAAAGCTTTAGCTGAACAACAATGACTCCGTAGTTATATAAGAAACCTTCGACAAACTACTCATTTACAACACTATAGACAAAAGATTAATATTTGGTATTTACCTACAAACAAAACTAAAACCAAAGCAAGTTAACTTTCAAATTCTATACCAGAGTGTTCCTAATATCAAAAATTATTTTTGCAAACAAAATGCTTGATTATGTATACATCTCTAAGCTTGTCTAATCGTACCAGATTTAAATAGGGAGCTAGGAGACCATTTAAACTATTGAATATAATACATAACTGTGGAAACATTCCAGGCAACTATGTCAAAGTGTATTACAGATGCTACATCGTAGTATCCACTTATTTAACATGTTAACATGAAATATGTCTACTTCCTTCACTTCCCTCAGACTTAGGTACTGTCAGTGAACTAGAAATCACCTATGTCATAAGAAATCTCACACCAAACTAATGAGCATTCCCAATATCTTATAATATATACGTAAAGTTGAGTATCGGTATTCCTATAGCTAACCGAAAATTCATAATATATTATAATATTATAATATAATGCTAAATAATGCATAGATTATGCTCGACTATATCGATGAAAAAATGTGTTAGTAAATAAAGATAAACATTCTAAGGATACTGTAGATGATGAACCCTATTCAGGGTGATAATCATTGGAAGGTATTTATATTTATTATAATTAGTAATCATAGTTAGGTATTTTAAGTCAATATTTAAATAGATTATAATATATTATTACACCCGAAAACAAAAAATCATTGACAAATATTCCAAAGGCGAGAGGAGTTGGTCGTTTTATGTAGGTATTAAAAGTCTTTGGGTCCTTTTTGCATCCAAATTGGTTTTCGATCGACCGTGTTCAATTTCTTCAGTTTTTTTTTATGACTTTACAGTTTGAAAGAATGGTTTTCCTTCAATTTTCCCGATGAACAAGTCGTTATTATTATTGTTTTGTTTTCTCGCCTAACGCTCTTCGCACCAAAAACTCGAGCACTGGCACAATTTGCATGCTTCCTGGTTTCTTCTTTTATGTGTACGATTAAAAAGAACGTTTTACTCTTTAAAACAAAGCACGAATTGAATTGATATGAATACTTATTTAGTTGTGAATGGTTTGTAAAATCAAAAATGATTTAGTTTAGTCGTTAACTTAAAGATATATTTAGTATAGTGTTATTAAATAATTATTCTCAGTGAGTATCAAGTATTATGATCTATGAATATTTTCAGTATATTACATTTAATTAAACTGCATAAAAAATTACAGACAAACCCTGTGTATCTATACTTCTTTTGTGTGATTAGATATTCATAATATTACGGTTACCTAATCGTTAAGCCGTAATTGTATATTTATTTAATACTATCTAAACAAAACACTAGCAGATAATAGTTGATTTAGTATTTTAGTTCTTACACATCCCTATACATTATATAACATTTTGAATTTTCAAGAAATTAATTCATCACACAGTTGCATTATTGTAATGAATGTGTGTTAATTACATCTTTGTCTAGAATGTCCATAGTTATATGTAGGTACATACAAAATTAACATTTTAAAAGTTCTATCACAAATATTTAAAATAGAAAATGTTTTTTATAAAACATAAAGACATTTTATACACTTAGGTATATATTGAAAAAGTCTGAATACGCAAATGCGATAATATTATAATATATGTAATCAAAAAAAAAATGTAATTAAATGGTTTTTATAACAATATAATTATAGGTGGATGATATATTATGTCATATAACATAAATTTGTTAAACCAATAGAGCCGTAGCTTAAACTTCAATGGAATAATAATTATAAATAATTGAATTGCATTGTGACAAGGCGGGTTTAAAAAATAGAACAAACATAATTAGAAAATTGGATTTCACACAACACCAAAATAATAAAATATATAACGCCGTTGAATTTATCCATCACCACGAATGTACTATGCATTCACTATAAAAACATCTCAATCGACCTACATCCAAACAATCAATCACAGACATTTTCGATCACCAGAAATCAATTATTTTCCGTTTTTTCAATGTCTAGTTGTACTATATACCTACCTACCTACGATTAATACAATTATTGTGTTGCGAGTCGTAACTCATGAGTCATGTGTACCATTTTTAAACTAAAAACAAACTTGTTAAACAAAGTCAAAGATATTTTAAGAACAATTGTAAACTATAAATACCTCCACGTATAACTATTTATAACTTTTGTCGGGAGGAAAAATGTTAACTTTTTTAAACAGCTTGCAGTAAGTTGCTTTGGAATTTCATAGTTCATTTGTAGAATTTTAAACGATCCGGCATGTGATACTTTTAACAAAAAAGCTACGTCAAAATCAATATTATTGGAATCATGTAATTTGTAGTTGGTATATATTAGACGGTTTTTTATGAAAAAAAAATAATTTTCTGTCAGAAAATGTTTTCAACAATTTAATTTCAAACGAACTCGTATATTTTATTGCTATTTTAATTTGTGCAAGGAAACTGAAACACAGTACAGTATGATGAGTTATTCTTGTTTGTCTACTATAATCGTAGCCAGAGCGTTGGGAATTCACTTTCTTCGTGTGCTTTTATTATTTTTTTTTTCCAGGTCCAAATAAAGACAACGTTGTTAAGGCGGAAACAAAACTGTATACAATGTAAAATATCAATGAAAAAATACAGCTAGTTTTGAGGGTCGCCTTTATATTTTTCGGAAATTTTCACTCGAGATCTTTCCCCTCTTTTTGCCTCCGGGCCATATTATTACACCCACGTTTCCGTTTTATACGACTCTCTCCGCGCATATAATTCAATCTCAAGGTACTGGATTTGAAATTTGTACAGTCATTATTGTACGTGCTTATTATTTTCTAGGAGTTTGCGTAAGCCTAAGCCGAGAGAACGGGAAATGGGAAGGTAACGTTGATTTCCGATTTTCCATTTGAATAAATACACTTTGGGGATTACGGGCTGAGCTAATCGCGCATGTACCCCAAGTAGTGTGTAATATATTCAATGTATACCTTATATTATGGGATTAAAGTAAAATTCATTTTTTTTATACTCAACTCAACTAGTCTCACAATGCATCACATTTTATATAGTTTTTAAATAAAATTGAATGTTAATTTGACGATTCTATTTCTACAAATTTAAAAAAAAACCATAGATCCATTGGCAAGGAGGCTGATACTGTCATCACCACAGCGTTCATGCCCTCAAATACGCCACTCTCGTCACTACATAACTGCAGATTGGACCTACTACAGACCACGAACAGTACATTATTATTTTAGGCGGTCACTCACAAACTTCGCATCACATACCGACATACCGTGCTCACTGCTCAATGTGTCGTTTGTGTCTGTGTGTATGGGTGGGTTGGTGTGTGTTGTGTTAGCGTAATGTAATAAATGTAGGCGGGACGTGTACACTAGACGTATAGTACCTACAAGTAACATTAAATTATTATACAATTATGTCATTCCGATCGACAGATTTGTCATTTGACGAGTTGTCCGACGCCTTTGCTCTGACATTGTGCGTTCCCAAATATTCTGCACACGTCGCGCACCGCAGTGATTATTATTATTATTATCACATAATAGTCGCATTCACAATAGCAAATTAATAATAATAATATACACGAAATAGTGATGCCGCATACCAACCACGGTGGTGTGGACTAATAGCCGGTGGTCGGGTCAAATATTTCGTGGGGTGTATCAAATTGTATAATATTCAGTTACCCGATACTATAATATTATAGCAGTTTATTAACGTGCGCCACAAAACGGCAGTAAACAGGACGACAAGGTAAAAAAAAATTGTATGAAAGTCAAATCTAATCGCTCTGTATAATAATAATAATATTATGGTCTATCTGATTTTAGCGGACACACGATATATCAATTTAAACGAGCAGTAGGTAATTACGCGTGATCGTGCGTGAGTGGCAGCTGGGTCGTAACTCATAACAATATTATTATTATTGTATCACCCAGTTTTTATTCATTTTTTAAAGTTTTTATTTTCTGTGTATTATAATTAATTAATAATATGGTAATAATAAAGTCCAATAACACGGGTAATAACATTTTATGAATATTTGTCGAAATTGTTTTTAATTAAATTGTATTTTTGACATTTTTTTATTAAATTGTATGTTTTGTCTAACCTGCTATTATGCTGTGTAGTAAAAATAAAAACCACAAACACGCCTACTTCACTCAATAATAATATTATAAGTAGGTACTAGATCTTCTGAATTTTAAATGTTTATTAAAAAAAATAATAATAACTATTTGTTCAGTATTTGATATTTAATATTTGGCAACCAAAATATTTGTAAAATTATTCTACTTCAGATTACGAAATTCAAAATATAACGTGCCATTTGGATAACAATGACAGTGGTTTCAAAAACAACCAAAGAGGGGTAGTATATAACTTTAATTTGCATAATATAACAACTTAAATATTCAAGTTCGATAATTTCTAAAATTGTTTATGCTTTTATTTTTAAGTTGTACGTATTCACTGTTAGATGATTAAAGATGTTTATCGTAACCGATATTATAAACAAATATTATATAAAAAAGTACAAAAAATAAAACCTAACATCGTGTTGAATAAACAAAAATATATTATTGCACATACCTATTTTATCAAAAAAAAAAAAACAATTTCCTGTAAGAGGCCACAAAAACATCAAACAAAATACATAAAAATACCTTAAAAAATGAACGCATACTAAGTCATGAAGCAAGTCTCAGGATTCGTGCTATGACAGCATTTTTCTAATGTCAGTGTAAGTATTTATTTTCATATAATATACACTTATGAGTCTGGGTGACTACTGGATTTTCTATTAACTATTAAGTGTTATTATTAATTTCGTCACTGCTTTGGTCATTTTTTATTTGTTTTCGGTATAGGTTATATTATTGAAGCTTCATAATTATTTCACCTTAAGTTATTTACAAAGTAAATTTGGTATAAAATACGTATAATTTATTACACCTAAGTGTTTAAAGCTTATTCAAACGTTGAAACGTCAGTATTCACGACCCCTTAACGAATTTTCGTTGAAAGAAAAAGATAATAAATTAACTATTAGAAACTGACCACTGACTGATCAACTTTACTTACCAGTTTTCCAATAATATTTTATTCTTTCTTATAATTTTTTTACATTGTTTCATACCTTTTAGAACGATTATATTTTAGATAGTTTTGATATTTTTGATATTTTTGATATTTTGTACTTGCAGATTATATATTTTTCTGATACATAGCATCAAAAAATGTATTATGTTATATTATTTAGTACTTATATACAGTATACATCATAGAGTAGTATAACTCAGCTGATAAGAACAGATATGCTTGACATTGTCGTGCTAAGATCCCTCTCTGTAACCAATACCAAGGACAAGCAATATGATATATGGCTGTAGATACGGACTTAGTAAAATAGCACTGATTTATTTGAAGCCGAATATGTCTAAAGCATATTATTTTATAAAATTATATTCACTTTTCAGTTATCCACATATATAGATACACCCAGTAAGTATATTATAGAATCCTTCATAACCATTATTCGAGTTAAATATAATTCGATGACCCGTTGTGTCAATATTAATTTGTATGTAACACAAAAGGGGTCGTAGGTGAGTGGGTAATTGGACTTTAGAGTGAAAATGTGTGGCTCAGTGTAAAATCATTTTATACCACCACTTTAAACGACACCGAATACGATAAACTCTGCAGAGTAGAGTTGTAATAATTAAACATAATAAATTTGTAAAACAATAGTTGATTTTTTTTTTTTTTAATGCCCTGGGGCTTTATATAATTTGAACGACCCAAAGGTCTTTATAAATATGTTTGACTATTACACATATTTTACATACTAGATATAAATTATATATATATTACACGTTGATGGAGTCACTTCCAATGAAGTGCCTCTATCTAAAATCTTAAACTAAGTCGTATGGTTTCAGACGCTTAAGACGTCTGATATCCTTGGAGTTATCTAATAGTTGGATGGCCAATTGATTGACATGGTGATCTAGAATCGTCTCATGGTTGCTAGCAAACCTTTGGATTTCGTCTGCTATTGTAGGCAGCATCATATCACGGTGAATTGCGTTGTTTCTTTCGAAACGATAGGCTGCATTGATGGTTCGAAGTGAAATGTTTTGACAGCGTTGTATTACATCGATGTTAGACTTACTGGCACAACCCCACAATTGAATGCCAAATATCCAGATCAGTTTTATATTTGCTACATACAGTAGAGGTTTTTTTTCGATGGTTAACTCGGAGTGAGGTCCGACTAACCAATAAAGTTTGCCCATTATTCTTCAATCTGAGTTTTTTTCTGACGGACGTGGTGTTTCCAATTTAGACGAGAGTCAAGATGCATTCCAAGATATTTTGCTGAATCTTTTTGTGGGATTGGTGATTGATTCAGTACTATTTGGATGTTTTCGATTTGTCGTAACGTATAGTCAACGTGCACCGATTTATCGCCTTTGATCTTAATTTTCCAACGTCGTATCTAGGCAAAGATATTGTCAACTGATCTCTGTAAGTTATCAGTTGCTGTGAGCTGACTATTACATGTTGACAAAATTGCCGTATCATCGTCAAACATAGCTAATAATGTTATGTTATCATCGTTTGGTATATCAGCCGTATAGAGTAGGTACAGGATAGGTCCTAAAACACTACCTTGCGGTACTAAAGCTGATATATCTTTCTATTCGGTTATCGCTTCTTCGTGTATGATTCGAAATTGACGGTCGGTCAAGTATAATTCAAGAAGTGCACGCCATATATGTGGCAGCTGATCACACAGTTTGATCAGGAATCCTTTGTGCCAGACTTTGTCAAAAGCCTGGGATACGTCAAGGAATACTTAACAGCAGTACTTTTTTTCTTCAAGAGCTTTACTAATCACATTAGTACCTCGATGTACTTGATCGATTGTTGAATGTTTGTTGCGAAAACCAAACTGATGTTCTGGTATAAGATTTCTTTCCTCTGTAATCGGTTTTAGGCGTTTAAGCAGAAGTTTCTCTAAAAGTTTAGATAAACTTGGAAGGAGTGATATCGGTCATTTTCAGGTGGTTTCTGTGGTTTGAGCAACATGATAACTTGTGCCTGTTTCCATATTTCTGGAATGTATAAAATAGCGTTGTATATGTGTGTAAGATTAATGATAGCCTTCTTACAGTATTTTTGGACTAATTTCATCATAGCCTGGTGATTTTTTTGGGTTCAAGTTGTTGTCTATTTCTTTAGCAAATTCTAACGGCGAGAAATGTTTGATTTTTTCAAGTGCTGCATTAAGTTTTTGGCATTGTAAAATGTCGAGCTCAGAGTCAATAGTGTTTGGCATAAATACATGTTCAAGATGCCGAGCGTATATTTCGGCTTTTTTTGTTCACTGCTTGCCGTCTTCCTTACGGAGGGGTGGCCTCTTCATGAGTCTTGTGGCTTTCCATAACGAATAATCGGTATTATCCGTTAGATCGTTGTTGATTAATTTAAAACTCGAAGAAGCTCAAGGACATGAACAACAAATGAAAACTTTGGCTAATGGTGAAATTAAGATACTAACAGGCGACGAACACCAGTTTCGATGAACTATAAAAGTATAAAGTTGAGTATCACAGATACCAACTTAAAACAGAAAAGAAGTTTTGGGTGGTATTTGTGGATTACACTGACCCCTGTGACTAGGACAGTTTGTACATAATGTTACGAACATTCAAATTAAAAATAAGTCGACCCTAACAACAAGCTTAGTGATCGAACTATTGTAAGGCTTCCATTATTCTTCGTGGATTTGGAGCCACAAGCAAATAACAAAGACATTTATGATATTAAAAACTTGTGCTATCAAAAAATAAAAGTGGAACCTCCAAGGAAAAATAAAGAAGTTCCACAGTGCAAAAATTGCCAAATACTTGGTCACACTCAAAACTACTGTTTCAAAACACCAAAGTGTGTAAAATGTAGTGAAGGACATACTTCACTAAATTAACCTAAGTCTAAGAAATCAAAGGCGAAATGAGCAAACCGTGTTGAAGGACATACTGCAAATTGGAAAGGATGCATCACTTATAAAAATGCATTAGAAAAAGCTCACCCTAAAAAAACTACAGCAGTACAAAGATTACAACAAAAGACTGCGAAACCAGTCACTCAAGAAGTTTCTTTTGCACAGATGGCTAGTTCCTCCAACGAAAATCAAAAGGGTCCACTGACTCAAACCCATACACAACAAAAAAAAAATGTACCGTCACTATCTGACTTTATGGCAGCATTAACAAAATTAAATGAGAGATTGAACAGGCTTGGAAATAGCCTGCCGTAAACGCGTAACAAGAGCAAAAGAAAAAGAAATGAGTAGAACGCTTAGAATCATAGTTGATTTTAAACGAATTAATTACGTTGCATTTAAGAAAATCGTACCACGAGAATTCAAAGTTTATAATAATAATAATAATATGTTCGTGAGAATAATACATTTTTCATAATAATTACAATACCTACAACTTTTTTACTATAATTCAGACTTATTTACATAGATTACACGAGTGAGTATGAAATTAAAAACATAAGAAAGGTTGTAATTTATCCTTGACAATTATAATGCAAAGTTTTTCAATAATTTAACCATATTTTAATATATCTAGCAAATTTATGGGTGTCTATAAATATCTTCAATTTGAATGAATTAATACATTTTATTTAAAATTACATATCAACTTTAAACTATTTTCTTTACATTTATATTATGGTTAATAACAATAACGTTGAGCCCCGTATTCTTTTAAATATATAGGATAATAAAAATACTTTATTGTGCACCTTTATTGTTCGCAGAACCCACCTACATAATATAATAATAATTATAATATTAAAAATACCTCTAAACTAATAAAAGATGTTAATATTATTACAGCAGTAAAATATTTCTAAGCTATAATTAGTATGAGAAATACAATTGAAAATAAGATAAAATTAAATAAAATACAATAAAAAAAATAAAAATATGGTGCATCATTATACCAAGAAGCATTTATGAAATATACAGCCACGATTTCCAACAAGAAAATGTCATCTCACTTCTTAAAAGAACCTAACTACGTAGACAAATATATTTAATATAAATAGTTATAAGTTTTTTTTCCAATTTTATGACACCATTTCAAAATCTATCTAATATTTAAATGCACTTGTATGTTCATATAAAATAGCTGATGAATGAAAATCTAATGAGTAAATAGAGTATACTTCATTGTAATGACCCATTCTGTCAAAACTTGAGATAAAAAAAAAAATTTTTAAAAATACCTAACATAATATACAAAAATGAAAATATGAACAATTTTTTTTTAAATATTAAATTTATCAATAGTATATTAGGTTATAATATATTTTAATGATGTTCTATTTTTTTTAACTGGAGTATTTTTATATGCCTTTTTATGAAAATCTAAAAAATTAAATTTGGCCAGTCAAAACAAATGTCTTATTGTAAAACCAACATTTTGTGTCTTTCATATTCCATTATTTTATCAATTGTTTCAAACGAAATACAATTTCAGTGGTGACTGATGATGGAATTATAATTGTATAGAAATAAAATAAAAATTAATATTTAATCAGACAGTTGTTTTATTATTATTATTCTAACGAATGCAGCGAGGTAATTATACGGGTTTTATTTGGGTTTCGTGCGTGCAATTAGTAATGTTATTTTGTTCTGAGAGCAAAGATCGCAGAAACAAAGAAAAAAATACGACCAAAAGTACATTGCTTAATAAAGCAGTCTACGCCACGATTAAAAAATAAAAGTACAAAATGTGAAAGTAAATTAGAATAAATACACAAATGTATATACTATTTTAAAATTTAACTTTGTTTCTTTTCCGTGGTATTTACGTTATTAAGTTCAAATAAATAGGATCGGAAACCACGACTGAGGGTGCAGCTCTCTCATTCTCACATCGCCGTGGTCGTCTATCCTGCCGCACCCCTGCCATAACCCAGCAGGGCGAGGTGGAGGGATGAACCGCCATCACATCCACGCCCCGCGACCTCACCACCCATCAACCACTATGACTACACACCAACCGACCATGAAATCGTAGGGGAAATAATTTAAGCTCAACAATTCCTGGATGCATAATATAATAATATATAAAATATTTATAATGCAACTGTGCTGTTGCCGGATGTATAGATTCTCCTTCCGTCCCTGTACGTTAGCTTGTCATCACGTGTGAAAGGCTAACGCGGACGGTGTGAAATGTCTCGGGACAATAATACGACCATATTATATAATATAATAATATATGAGAAGTTTATATTATTTTGTAGTTCGCTGCGATGACGGGTCAAAGGTCCTACCACCGGGTCGAGATAAATCGGCTGTCGTTTTGTGGTGGCGATGCCGGAGGGAGTGATGAAAGCCGCGACAGTCGTTCACTCGAAACAAAGTCTCCTCGATACCCCCCCCCCACACGTGCTTTGTACAGCTATCGTTGTCGTAACAATATTATATCGGTACCTGCCCGCCTGCTAAGTATGAGACGGAGGCATATTAAAAGCTCGTTAATTTATTACAGAGGCAATACTTAGTGTTGGCACTAGTATTATGTGTAACTACAGTGTCGTATTATTCTATGCTACACAAAATACCCCCCAGTACTCGTCTGTACGCCTTTATGAGCTGCCCCCGTGTACCTATATTGTCTGAGTGTAAATGTCTCGTGTATAGGTCTATACTCACTATAGTAATAGTAATAGGTAATAATAATATTTAACGTCAAGGCTGGTCTGCGTTTGATCTAGTGAACATAAATAAATACTTATATATATACTATTATATGTATATATTGTGTATTGTATATTATAATAATATGTATGATATTACATGGACGTCATCACAAGCCCATTGTTATTTCCGCGATCCCGTCAAAAGTTATCGTACGCGAGGTGAATATCAATATTATATATACTATACGTGACGAATATATTTACGATGTGTGTGTGTGTGTGTGTGTGTGTGTGTGTGTGTGTGTGTGTGTGTGTGTGTGTGTGTGTGTGTGTGT